>CAUJGJ010000324.1:40000-240000 GCA_963170055.1 Halisarca cf. caerulea | reverse complement strand
AAGCCTTTGAAACTGATACAAAACAATCAATGAAACATGCACATTGAACATTTTAATGTATACAAAACACAATTATTTGGAAGATTTCACATCTTCTGTACATACAGTACCCTATATCGGGAAATATTCGCGAACAGTAAATTTCACAAATCAGCGCCAAATCTGGTCGGCAGAAAAGTTCAGTACTAAAAAATTTTATGAGTCTCACCATACATTATCTATACCTATACTTCGGAATGTGTGCAGGAATATTCTCAACAAAAAAATCACAAGTGGAATCAATTTGTGAAAATTGCGAATATTATTGGTCGCGAAAAGTTCCTAATTTAGGTATGTAATAAACTATTTACCTACTTTTCATTACAATAACTAACTTGTATATTGTGCAGCGATGTACGTATGTAATCAGCAAGTTACACACATTCTAATACAAAGGCTGTACCTGAAGATGATCTCCAGCCAACACAATCTTAGTATCCCTGTTAGCTAAAGCCAGTGCAGCAACTACTTCAGGTTCTCTGGCTTGAGCAGCTTCATCCACCAGGATGTGGGTGAAGAATCCACGTCTAACCTTTCTAAGAATCCTAGGTGCTGTTAACAATGTGGTAATAATGAGGTTGTATACAGAATAGTCTACCAAGTCTTTGTGAGCAACATATAGTTTTTCATATTTAAATGATTTCAACTTATAATGATCTCCACAAAGCCTGCAGACTTTGATACCCTTATTTCTTGACGCTTCTGGTCCAAAGTACAACTCCAGGTAGGAATCAGCAGTTTGCATATGATGAGTAGCAAGTAATACTCTCTTGGTCCTACTCTTGTGCTCCAAAGGGTCCTTTGGACTCCCTACACCAGAAAGAATCTGATAAGCAGCTGCAGCAAGAAGTCTCGTCTTGCCTGTTCCAAATGGTCCAGTAATAAGATAGGGAGCACATGAGCGAGATGAAATCAATCTTTTCAGTGCATGGTGTTGGTATTCATTGTCCACATTGAAAGATGGAGGCATTTTATTACATAATAGGTCATCCTCAATTGTTGCATAATGCATATCTGAATTATATTCATTGGGCAAGAGCTTCTTAACCGTAACTGTATCTTCACTAAAATAATCAACAGCCCTGTGAAGATTTTCAAAGTAAGAATGCTTGAGGTGAAACTCAATATCCACAGTGATTCCATCTTTGAACTGCATTTGCCAAGGATTCTTATCCAACCAAAGATAAAGAATGGCTTTTCCGTCATCTGAGGACATACTCAACATTGTGGCAGAGACTTTCAGACCTTCACTTCTAACTGTCCCTCCTTGTGCTGCTTGTTTAGCATATTCACAATTGTCAGCTGTCATTCCATGGATAGCCACAGAGTATCCATCTTTATTTAGCTTCTGCCACACTGGCCCCTTAAAGTGCCTTTGATTTTCAAAGTACATAGTATAAGTACCATTACACCTTGGGAAATGAAGAGAAAAGAAGATTATATGTGGTATAAGCATGTATAAATACAGTAGATTTTTGTTAATATAAGCTATAGGGGACCAGTTAAAGTTTTCATCATCAGTAATTCTTCTTATCAGGATGGCTTGTACTAAACAGACTAAGCAAGTATAACGTATGCATGCATTTTGCAATAAGTACAGCCTTGGAATTGCAAGGAATTAAATGTTAGGTACTATAAACAAAATTATGTATTTAGTTTGTACACTCGATCAATAGTAATTTCTTTGCAGTGTTGTATACCAATTTATATTACTGTATGATTAACCCTCCTACTCTTTTCTGGGTCGTATCTGACCCACTCTTTGGCAAGAAGATGTTCTTGGTGCCAAATGACAACTCAGAAAGTGTAGAATACAAATATGGAGAAAATGCCTGCTATTAATGTTCATCATTAGCATAATGGGAATTTCATTAGAGGATCCGAATGTGTGCAAATATTTCCATATATTGTATTATTGTGCAATAATCATACACTTTCAATAAGATGGCAGCGCGTAGAAAGATGTTTACTCCTCGTGCAGTACATTATTGAATATTTTCTAGGTGTTTCAACCTTAAAGAATAATATCAAGGAAACATTCTCTGGATTCATGGATCGACACTAATAATTGTGAATTAGAAGAAGAAATGGAATTGCCATGAAATGTATTATCATGTAACATTCTGAATGATACACCACAAGGTGGTCCAATCTCGTAGTTCGTTCTCAGTTATCTCAATTGAGAAAGGTAGAGCATTCTAATGATATACTCATATCAATAAATATAAAATAAATAGTAAATTTGATTTTTTGTGGCTAGAATGTCATTTTCTAAATTTCTGCTTGTTTGTACATGCAATGATTGTCTAAAATCTATAATTCCTCATGAATTGTTTGATATAAAACACATGCTATTTGTGTGAATTTCAGGACTATTAGGCTTCAAAAATAACCTTCACAACAATTTTATGCAAAGGTAAAGGTAAGGAGGGTATACAATCACAATTATATATACAATCAAATATCAATGAACCGAACAGTGCGTACTGAGTTTCCTCTAAAAATTTTCTCTCCAAACCCACAATGCTAATAATTGTCTTAATTTAAATGTGCTGAATTGCCTCTAATAGATAACAACATAGTTTCATTACATTTTGCGTCACAGTCATTTGTGATGAACTATGGAGCCATGGTAGTGGACCAAATACTACATCCCAGTGTCCCGGAGTGCCAAAAACTAAATTTACATTGTTGTTGGACAGTGACTCTATCAGCAATTAACTAACAGGCTACCATTCAGTGTAGTCAATCCAAAAAGGTCTTTACAGGAACTCTGAGGGGCACTTCAACTGTTCCTCAACGAAGTTCTACTTTCTTAGCTTATACAATGCCTGAACGCTGAAATGGCTAGTACTTACAGTATTATAGACAAGTGACCATTTTCTCATTCCACTTTCTTTATAACCCACCTCCACATACGTACAGTATCGACGCAGCAGTCTGACAACACCAAGTGAATTTATCACATGGCAATATTTTTGAGGAAATACAGTTACTGTAATAGCAATGTATTGACAGAATTTATTGTGAATCCCATGACTTACTTGTTCAAAAGAACATCATTGTGTTTAAGTTCCTCCAAGTACAGAAGGTAGTGAAACTTTTCTTTATAAGTGTAGCTTGATAAAGGTATGTTCAGCATTGCCAGTTTTTGGTCTGTCATTAACTCACACTCAGGAGGCAGTGGATAACCATCCATCTGTGGTAAGGACATGAGTTATAATCCTGCTCCCCCCGGCCTCCTTCACCCCATACACACAATCACCAATTGCAATAACACAGTACGTCAACTCAGTAACAGGTGACATTTATAAATATAAATCCACATTGCGGGTAATGTGGAAATATCACAACCATATGTATATAGAGTATGTCTTGTGAAGAACAGTATGTGCTGTATTCACAGGTGCCTAATAAAGTGGATTGAACTGCAAGATCAATGGTTGGTAGGATTAAACGGCATGCATACCTAGGATAGCATGAAGGATTAACCCTCAATATACATTATGGCTTACCTTGGTTGTAAATATTACATACACCGGAATCTGTGAATTAATACCACCCTAGGGACTGTCTTTCACTGTCCTTATATCTCAGCAGGGCTCAATTACCAGGTTGTTTTGTATGGCTAAGGTCGTTCAGGGACCACCCTACAATGGTTTCCATAGACAGCTAGGTGGTCCTTCTTTTCAGGTGGTCTTTAATAAGACAGATTTGAATTCATTGTATATATGTAATAGTTGTCACCAGTCAATATTTCATATGGATTTTTTCCCTGATTGGTCAATAATTGAAATAGGTATATACACATGCGCACTGCCTGATACAGATATAAATATATTATAATTGTAATTAATAAAATGAAGAAAAGTAAGCTATAGCTATAATAAGCTTTAATATATTAATGACATAATAATTAGCTGAAGATTGCAGTGAGCATGCAGGGTTTCTGTCCTCCCTTGTTTAATATCATGGGGCATACTTACACTCACCCATGGGTGCAAATCAAAGGGCCCAATTGAGGGTGAGTGTAAGTACGCACCATATTATGTCTGCCCAGTACACTCACTGATGCCCATGACAAGAGTTTTTGGCCAGTTTTGGTGCAAGAATGCTGTATTCTTGTTTATTAATCAAGATGAGTTCTATCAAATCCTGCTGCTGTGATTCCTACAACAATTTTGATGAATGTTCCTGCCCAAATATAAAGGCTTGCTCTAAGCATCAATGTGAATCGTTGTTTGGTTGTACGGGAAAGGAATCCAAAGAGGTGGCCAATGTTCACTTCAACTCCATGATTCCAAGGACAATAACGAGGAGTTACATATACCTTTCATACAAGAACATACGACTATGAAAAAATGCACTGAAAGTTTTTTTTCAGAAAGTGCTCGGCAAAACATTTCTCAAATCTTGTCCTGTTGATTTAATACAAAAATCTGACCCAGAAGAATTGTGCAAATGCATTCCTTGTTTACAATGAACAAGCATTAACATGGAACATTCCTCAAAATTGTTATACAAAACAGGATTAGGCTCTTCTAGTACATTGGGTTGATTGATTGATTAATACCCATTGTGAAGTAATTGAGCTCATTTTGCTGGGCAAACATCCTTTAATCTTTAATTTGTTTGAGGTTTGAACGGTGTCTGATATGACCCTTGACCTGGTTGATATGTACAACATTAACCAGGTTGAGCTAGCCCTGGGCTGAGCATGGGTGAGGGAAAAAAGTAATATCAACTACCAGTTGCAGTAGCATGATGATATAATAATATCACAGACATTAATAACCACACCTTTGATTTATTCGAATCGTGATGATGAGTAACAGCAGAAGGTCCTGCAACATTTCTTCTAGTGTTGACTATAGTTGAGGAGGATGCAATGTTCTTTGGAGTGTCTGCAACGGTTGCGTGTACTACATTGCTTTTCCGAGTGCTGGCAGCAGTGTAGGGTTGGGCAGTGTTCTTTGATAAACTGGTGGAAGATGAAGATTCAGTTGTGTTTAGAGAAATGACAGTCTCTGGTGTTCTAGTAGCAGTTTTAGGAGTACTGGCAACTGAAGAGAGCCTGGATCTACTCAATGGATACTCGACCTCACTAACAGAGTGTTGAAGACTGTTCTTGGGTACAGATGATACCTACAGTATATGATATATTGTAACTATAATGGGACACTAAACAGTGGGCAGCCAAAGATGCTATGATGGTATGCAAATAATGCATGTGTTGTGTACATATCCAAACCATTTAAAATGAAAAGAAAGGATAATAGAGATGAGTTGTTATATCTGTGAAAAACACTGGAGCAAGGAATATAGGGATGGATATGCATAGGGCTGGATGGGCACAAGGCTAGACATGCACGGGGCTGGACGGACATAGAGTTAGACAGAGCTTGGTTGGATCGGGTGCATGCAGTGTGCAAATTTCACACGGCACCAGGTCCTACAAAACTCTGTCTAACTCTATGCCGGTCTAGCCTATGCAGTAAACCAATATATGCATATACACATATATATTATAGTTATATTGCTTTACTGCACATCTTCTTACATTTTGATAATCTTTCGACATTTGAGCTGCTCTCTGGGTGTCTTCTATCAATTTGAAGTCTTGTTGAGGACTGGACACCAAATTCATGGGTTGATGGCTAGGCTGTCCTTGCCGAGTAACATCAACAATTCTATGCTTTCTTTTCTTACTTGCTAGCCTTTTCCCAATTTTAGCATCCCTGTATTCCTCAAGTATGTCATCCTCACTACTATCATCACTACTGTCATCAACTTCCCAAAAACCAAGGAGCCTACGGAGAGTATGTATATGGTCTCGCCTTACTCCAGACACTGATCGTCTCTTGAGACATTGTCTCATGTATTCCTTCCAGCATCCTTTACCATTAGGACTCATTTCCTCAATTTTAAACAGTCGATAAGGATTACCAACAGCAACAACCAGAGACTGGGCTCTGGTGATGACAGTGTTGAAGACAAATTTGTCACACACACTCTTTGTTGGGTTAGCAGAACTTCCATCTGGATTCACTGGCTCAGATGTGCATATGAATATAGCACGATATTCACGACCTGAGGAAAACATGCAGATAATTTTAAATTTGTTTAACCTGAAAAGGTAGTCAGACATGTGTATAAAGACAAACTATCAATTTATAAATAGGAGGTGATAGGTTATGCAGTGTATATATATGGTATGTACAAATCTACATGTAAGCTATCCATAATATATGTAACATTATGCATGTATGGGCAGAAATTACCACTACTATAGGTGTGCACCATGTGCAGAACATCGCTGATTGCATGGCATATACTACTGTAGTTCACTTAGTTTCGTTAACCAGAGCCACCTGTCTAGTTCATATCCACCTTATTTCTCATAAAACTGGTAGGCTTGCAAGTGCTATAAACACTGGTTGTTAAGCGACGTTGCTTATAGATGTACATGCATATGGCAGTAAGGAAATAGTTGCTTAACAAAGAGCACTCACTTATATAGCCATACGTAAACTATGCCATTCTCCAGTATATACCTTAATACCAACAGCCAAGTAGGCTCTTGGCAAAAAATGAGTGCCAAAAATCTACTGCACCACTTATGCAGTTCAAACTTTTGATTCTGGTTAAAATTGAAATTGCATCACTAGGAAGGGCTGTGGATACTGTAGTAAAGTTTGTTACTTTGCAATTCAATCTTCATTCAGAAACATTACTTATTCATGCAATGGACAAACGACCATACAGACATGGCTGCACTAGCTGTACCAGTCGTGTCAGCACTGAAAAAAACTGAATTCAAAGTCCTATATATACCACTGCAGATATCTTTGCAAAGAATTGAGTTACTCATAGGTTACAGTACTTATAGGTAATCACAGGGGCATAGCCAGGATTTTAAGAAGGGGGGCTATATGTGGAATTTGAGTTAAGACTTTTTGACCCTAGTAGCGCTTGAAATTAGCATACAGATTACACAGCAAAATCCAAATTTACTTGCACCTGCGGTATAACCACGCCCACCTGACCTTGAAGCACTCAAACATGTCTGCATACGTACACAGCGGGTTTCTTCGGAAGAATGAACTTAAGTTATTTTTAGTATTTTAGATTGTTTTCATGTTTAAATTAGTTGCATAAGAAATTTAGAAATATATTCATAAACTAACAGATACTGGGACCAATCCATTCCAGTTAGTGGAATTGGGAAGAAGTAAAGGGAGGTCTCAAGGTATTTTGGGAAGAAACTTCAAAGGGGGGGCTCAAGCCCGCTGAGCCCTGTGTTAACTATTCCCCCGGAATCATAACATTGTGGCCCTATCACACACGTAGTATAATAATTGTAAGGTGCACATACGTACCCTGAATGTCAAAGGCTACAGTGACATTGACATCATCCATTCCACAATTGACCAATTCTCTTCGTACAACTCTTTGCTGAATGAAGCACAAACATGAGAGAGAGCAGTCACTGGAATACAATATTTCAACATGTACATATGAAGAAAACACAACATATGTGTAAATTGCTCATCTCCTTACCGACATTCTAGATGGAGCAATGATGCAAATGCTATCAAGGTCTTCAGGACCCTACTCTCTCTCTGGCCATGGTATTACATACTCCAATACAGTTTTAACAATAATCTTAGCTTCTTTTTTGCACTCCATTTTAAGGTTTTCTTCATTGGACAATATACAATCCTGTCCTTGCTCCAGAGAAGAACAAATGAAATGAAGAGATGATCCTCTAGCATTTGGATGCACACCTGATTCTGGGGCACGAACCTTTACACCGAAATGAAAAATACTATAATATAATAATAAAAACAACTACAGTAGTACCCCATTTGAGTGACCACCCTTGTGAAAGACCATATCTTTTTGCAAGGCTGGCTTTATTTGTCACAAATTATGTAAATATATGCCCCAGGGCATACTAAGTTCCCCCTCGACAGAGATCACCACTTTTGAAAGACTACCTTTCGCATGCCTTTCTTCCTTTCACACCCCCTTATAAGAGTGGTCTCAAAAGAGTACTGATGTATAACAGTTTATCACACACCTTCAGTGATGAGGCATAAAAGAGATGTGATATAGCCCGTACTATCTGCCAGTGAGAACGATAGTTGGTTAACATGGCTGATGAATACTTTCTAGCAATCTCCTTGTTCTGAGGTAAATTGTAGCATTTGTGAAGTCTTCTCAATAAAGATACATCTAATCCATTATTTCTAGCCTCCTTTCCCAAAACAAGAGTCTGAGGTCCGACCTACAATGATAGTTGAAGTACGAATAGTGATACATTAATTATGCAAAAAGCAATAAGGAGTACAATCTTTATACCAAAGAATCCCACATACATTAAATGCTGGAAATATACCTGTCCACTAATATAACTGCCTAGACATGCATTTAAGTTACAGTATATATTCTGGACAACAAAATGATCATGCATTTCCTTTTCTGCATAATATATACATCTGTAGTCAAAATGGAACTTTACAGGGTTCTGTTAGCAAAAACACTGACAATCCAATTTACATTGACAAACAATCCCAAAATTCTCCACTTAGGAAACACAATGGATATACTTCGCATGCTTTTCATATAATATCCATGCACACAGATGATGACAAAATGTATACTCCATTATTATCCAGTGAGGCTTGTGAGTCCCTTTCTTGCCTCCAGTGTACATGTGACACATTAAACAGTGATCACAATGACCTATAACAAACAAATATAGATATAATTATCGCTTCTACCTGAAGGTGGTCTCCAGCCAACACAATCTTAGTATCCTTGTCAGCTAAAGCTAGTGCAGCAACTACTTCAGGTTCTCTGGCTTGAGCAGCTTCATCCACCAGGATGTGGGTGAAGAATCCAGGTTGTAGGCCGCACTGGGACACCAGATGAAGTGATGTGAGAAATGTAGTAATGACTAGCTGATATCGATGAATGGATCCTTGCTGCTCATTGACCGAACTGATAAATTTCCAATAATTTCCATCATATCTATATTGTGCTTGAGGTAAAGATATTAATCTCACTACACGACCACTGGCTAGCTCCCCACTATGCACAGCTGGACCAAAGTAAAGGTCTAAGTAAGAATCAGCAGTTTGCAGGTGATGTGTCACCAATAGCACTCTGATAGGATCCCCTTCTACTCGTCTGCCACATCTTTTTAAGATCATGAAGGCAGCAGTTGCTAGCATTCTTGTCTTGCCGGTGCCAAAAGGACCCGTAATAATAAAAGGAGCAGATGGGTGGCAAAAGAGAACATCTTTCATTGTATCCAACTGGTAATCATAATCCAATGAGAATTGGTCCATGCTTGGTCTTCTGAGAGACACCTTTTTTGCAAACTCATGATAGGAGACAAAGCTGTCCTTAGAAGGAAACAGTTTAGCAATGGTCACCTCACTGACACACTCAACTGCTCTGTGAAGGTTCTCAAAATATGAATGTTTCAATTGAAACTGAACTGCATGTTTTGGAGTAGTTAAATTCCTTGCATTCCCCTCAGAACCTTTCAGCTGTACAGGAAAGTATTTCATTCCAACTAACAGGATTGGTTTTTCACTTGAACGAAAGTCAACATGTAGAATATCTGCATTTTGAGACTCTTCTTCATTCAAAAATATATTGGCCTGTGTGGCTGCTTGCTTTACATAATCACATTGATCTTCTGTCAAGCCACAGATCTCCACAACAGTGTAGCCTTTTTGTTGAATTTTCTGTACCAACCACTTAGGATATATTCTTCCCCTTGGCGGCATAGCAATACGATACAATCCATTACAACTAAACATGAGGAAAAATAGCCCAGTAACACAAACTGAAGCATGTGGGATAGAGTGGGATCTGGTTTATCCAACAGCATCTGCTCTGCACAAATGCACTGGATAAACAAGAGATATATTTTATATAATATCAGGGCCGTACCTAGCTATGGGGCAGGGGAGGCAACTGCCCCCCTGGAAAACTGGCTTCAGAATGAAAATAAATTCTAGCCACTTTGGTTTACAGCAAAATCTGAAGCTACAGCACACAAATAAGCTATATTGTGGATTAAAACTACCTTTTCTCAACGTTCCACTGATATTAAGCTGGTTCGGCGACATTTCGTTCCTGTAAAACTGAGTGCGACCGAGTACGACCGTTCTTTGTTCTAAATAACAACACTGCAAGCGGCCATTTTGTTCATATCCTGCGTGCGTACATGTGACTATCATGTGCACGTGCTGACTCAGCAACACGTGCTAGTGCTGATGGAGTACTAAATAAACATGAATGTGGCCATGGAATCAAGCGAGGATGATCTTGAAGCTGAGCCAGAGCCTTATACATATGATATGTAATTATAAGGGGTGGCATGATATGATAATTATGCATGACTCCGCTGCACATTCGATCATTGAGTATTATATCAGATTCTATGCATGACTTTCACTGCCGCAACAAGAAGACATGCAGGTATACATTTAAGACATATAAAGTTTTAGAATTTCTTTATACCTGGCTGCCCCCCCTGAAGAAAAAAGTTATGTACGGCCCTGAATATTATATAATTATACTTAAAACTTACTGATCTCGCAGAACTGCTTCGTGTTCATGCTCTTCCCAGTACAAAAGAAGATGGAATTTTTCCTTATAATTATCTTTTTTGAGTTCTTCTAGCAGGATATTGGTATCATCTTCCAGTTCCTGCTTTGAAACCAGTCCAAATGTCTTTTTGGCCTGTAAATATCATAATATTTGAAAGCATACCATATTTATAGCATTTATTTCACAAATCTCACAGAAAGTTGTTGTGTATGTGTTGTGTAGGCTGTTTTTGATTTGTAGTTGCTATATTATTACTATTATTATTATTATTATTATTATTATCATTATTTAAAATATTATTATTATTATTATTATACATTTATTGTTATTACAATAATTTAACCACAGAAAGTTCAACAAACCACTAAAAATCGTTTTTCGTGAAATGCGAATTCTTCATCACGTTGCATGGCAAACATCTTTGTCCAGTGATCCATAACAAGAATGGGCTTGGAGGCTTCAACAGCAAAAGCCAGAACGGCAGACGGTGCAAAGAAGAAGGCACTCCAATAACTCAAACAGCAACAAACCCCAGACAACCACAGCAAAATGTTCTTCATGAAACATGAAATCCTCATCATGTTGGCAAACATCTTTGTCCAGCGATCCATAGTAAGAATGGGCTCGGAGGCTTCAACAGCAAAAGCCAGAACGGCAAACGGTGCAAAGAAGAAGACACTCCAAAAACTCAAACAGCAACAAACCCCAGTCAACCACAGCAAAATGTTCTTCATGAAACATGAAATCCTCATCGTGTTGGCAAACATCTTTGTCCAGCGATCCATAACAAGAATGGGCTCGGAGGCTTCAACAGCAAAAGCCAGAACGGCAGACGGTGCAAAGAAGAAGGCACTCCAATAACCCAAACAGCAACAAACCCCAGACAACCACATTAAAATGTTCTTCATGAAACATGAAATCCTCATCGTGTTGGCAAACATCTTTGTCCAGCTATCCATAGCAAGAATGGGCTCGGAGGCTTCAACAGCAAAAGCCAGAACGGCAAATGGTGCAAAGAAGAAGACACTCCAAAAACCCAAACAGCAACAAACCCCAGTCAACCACAGCAAAATGTTCTTCATGAAACATGGAATCCTCATTGTGTTGGCAAACGTCTTTGTCCAGCGATCCATAGCAAGAATGGGCTCGGAGGCTTCGACAGCAAAAGCCAGAACGGCAGACGGTGCAAAGAAGAAGGCACTCCAAAAAATCAAATAGCAACAAAACCCATTCATAGAAAATTCTACACACCACTGCAGATCATTCTTCGTGAAACACGGAATCATCCACGTGTTGGCGGCCATCTTGGCCAACACGTTATTATTATTATTATTATTATTAATTATTAAAGTGCAATGTGTACAACACTAGGGCGCTATGCCCAATAAAGCACTGTAATACAACACAAGACAATCAAAAACGAATGTTCCACTTTCTACACAAGATTTTCCTGATGGAAGTAGAGTGGCATGCTATATTAACATGGGTGTCTAATGTTGATCAATTGTTTTATCTATAGACTTGATGTAACTCAACTACTTTTGATTGGTTGCTATTTTTGGCGACCATGGGGTTGCCTGCATGTTCGAACAATGATTGTTGTTGTTGAATTTAATGATTTGCCTGATTCGAGAACTGATCTAGATATACAATAATTGGCGACGAGGAGAAGAATGGCATCAGTGCATGGCTCAGTTGGAGAGTTCTTGGGCGTGCCAGAAGAATGGGAGTCGTACATTGAACGTCTGGAATTCTGCTTCGCGGCGAATGACGTGGATGATACCTCGAAGAAACGAGCAATCCTCTTATTCTGCTGTGGAACGGCAACGTACAGCCTGATACAAAGCCTGGTAGCTCCCCAGAAGCCCAGTGAAATGTCTCTGAAAGACATAATCGATAAAGTGAAGACGCATTACAACCCTCGACCATCCTCTATATTGTCCAACGGTACAAATTCAACTCACGATCCCAGCTACCTGGGGAGTCGCTCGCTACTTATGTGGCAGAACTTCGGAAACTATCTGCACTGTGATTATGGCAATAAGCTGGACGAGATGCTACGTGACCGCATTGCATGTGGGATATCCGATAGCCATTGTCAGCAACAATTACTGACAGAGACCGAGTTGAGCTCTGACAAAGCATTCAAGATGGCACAAGCAATGGAGTTGGCGGAACGTGACGCCAGACAGTTGAAGCATCCTCAGCCAGCACCTATAGCCTCCCCGTCTAGAAGGTGGAGAATCAACCACACGCCATCAAGAAGGTAACACAACGTAAACCATTTTATCGCTGTGGTGGCATGCACGATGCTTGTCAGTGTCGTTTCCAGCATGTTACCTGCAACAGTTGTGGCAAGAAGGGTCATATCAGCCAAGCATGCCGCAGTAAGCCTACCTCTCAGCAGACAAAGTCACATGTCAAATTGTCAGTACATTCAACAGAAGCCGCAATTCCAGAAGAGGAACCTACAGAGTATTATTTGTACCCAGTTCAGGACGCCAAGCACTCACCATTGCAAACAGAGGTGTACATCAATGACAAACCTGTAGTGGACACAGGAGCAGCAGTCTCCATCATCACGATGCACCAACTAGCAGACATCTCATTGCCACAAAAGTCTCCTGTGCTCCAGCCAATAAACTCCAGTTATGCTTTGCACATATACCGGGTCGGAAATTCCAGTAGTAGGTACAGTACCTTAACTGTCAAGGTACGACTTCACCAGCAAGAGTTCAGCCTCCCTCTGATTGGTGGAAGGTTCAGGTCCTAATCTATTGGGTCGTGACTGGTTGGGGCACCTCCGTCTCGACTGACAGTCTATGTTTGCAACTCACCTGCCTGATTCCCTACCAGATGTTGTCAGGAAGCATGAAGCAGTATTCTGCCCAGGCTTGGGTACTATCAAGAATTTCAAAGCTACCTTAGATCAGAAACCTGATGTATCACCATGATTCATGATACACAGAGCGATTCCCCATGCCATGAAAGCAGCAACAGAAAAAGAGCTTGAGAGGTTGGAAAAAGAAGGGATAATTATTCCCGTGCAACACTCGGATTGGGCAGCTCCTATTGTCCCCGTACAAAAGCCTGATGGCTCAGTTAGGATCTGCGGTGACTTCAAGTTAACAACTAATGCAGCAACAAATGTGGAAGTGTACCCATTACCAAGGATTGAAGACATATTCGCATCCTTTTTTTAATTGTCAAGAGGGAAGCAATTTTCAAAACTGGATTTGGCACAGGCATACTTGCAACTTCCGTTTGCAGAGGAGTCCCAGCCACTTGCTACGATCAACACACATAAAGTTTTGTATCGCTATCAGCGATTACTGTTTGGTGTTTCCTCTGCGCCGGCCATATTTCAGCGGACCATGGAGGTTTTACTGCAAGGGATTCCTAATGTCTCAGTTTACCTGGATGATATCCTCATCACTGGCCCATCCGTATCAGATCACTTGCGGAATTTCGATGAGGTCCTGCAACGCCTGGAGGATAAGGGAATGCGACTGAAGAAGGAGAATTGTGCCTTCCTACTTGACGAGATTGAATATCTTGGACACAAAATCACTAAAGATGGTCTACAGCCAACAGAAAGCAAGGTGAGAGCAGTAGCACATGTACCCGTTCCCAGCCGAGTGAGTGAGCTTCGCTCATTCCTCGGCCTTGTCAACTACTATGGGAAATTTGTGCCAAATTTGTCAACAGCAGCTGCCCCCTTGTACCAAGTACTACAAAAGAACACTTTGTGGCACTGGAGCATCAAGCATCAATCTGCCTTTGATGAGTTCAAGGGTCTTTTACAGTCGTCAGACCTACTGGTGCATTTTTGACCCCACTAAGGAGATAATTTTGTCTTGTGATGCCTCTCCCTATGGTGTGGGGGCCGTGTTGTCTCACCGAATGGAGGATAATTCTGAGAGGCCCATGGCCTATGCCTCCCGCTCACTAGCGCCAGCCGAGAAGAAATACTCTCAACTTGATAAAGAGGCTTTGGCTATTATCTTTGGTGTGAAGGACTTTCATCCCTATGTCTATGATCGTCCATTCACAATCCTCTCGGATCATAAACCACTCATGCATATTTTTGATGAATCAAAGCCAGTTTCCTCGATGTCCTCAGCCAGGGTACAGAGATGGGCATTGACCTTAGGCGCTTATTCTTAACACATTCGCTACAAAGCAGGGAAAGACAACAGTAATGCAGATTGACTCAGCTGATTGCCCTTACCAGAAGCACCTACTCAGGTACTGTACCACAACCAGCAGAACTTATTCACCTCCTAGAAGGCCTAGAGTTGTCACCAGTATCAGTCCAAGATATCCGCTTACACACATCTCGGGATCCAACTTTAAATTAGCCAAGGTGAGAGAATTTGTGTTGCAAGGTTGGCCGAGTAGTGTATCTGCACAGGATCTTAAGCCTTTCATTACCCGACAGCAAGAGCTGAGTGTTGAACAAGGGTGTGTACTAAGAGGTAGCAGGGTAGTAGTCCCTACAACTCTTAAAGGGAAGGTACTAGAGTTATTGCATGATGGTCATCCGGGAGTGGTGAGAATGAAGATGTTAGCAAGACAATATGTGTGGTGGCCAGGCATTGATAAGGGAGTGAAAGACAGGGTGAAAGCATATGTATCTTGCCAGGAGAGTCAGAAAGCACCTCCACAGGCTCCTCTTCACCCTTGGAAATGGCCTGTGAAACCATGGGTAAGGATCCATGCCAACTATGCGGGTCCTTTCATGGGTATCATCTTTTTAATAATTATTGACGCTCATTCGAAATGGATGGAAGTATACCCTACAGGATCATCCTCATCTCAGATCACCATTGAGAAACTTAGGCTATGTTTTGCTTCATTGGGACTTCCTGAGCAACTCATAACCAACCAATTCTAGCATCCTTCATTTCCGAGGATTTCAAGCAGTTCATGAAGAAAAATGGAATACAGCATATATATCCGTACATCACCTCATCACCCGTCATCAAACGAGCTAGTAGAAAGGGCGGTGCAGACCTTTAAGTCCAGTATGAAGAAGTTGACCGAAGGGAAAGTATCAACCAAGGTCTCCCGCTTTTTAATGGCTTACTGTTCCACACCTCATTTGAGTACAGGGCAGGCTCCAGCGGAATTGACATTCGGACGGCCAATCCGAACAAGTATGGATTTAATGAAACCCAATCTGGGAAGTCATGTTTGGTCTCAGTAAGAGAAGCAAAAAACTCGCCACAACCAGCATTCAAGAGTACGTGAGTTGGACATTGGTGACCGGATCTTTATGCGTAACTTTAGTACCGGCAAACCCTGGTTGGCTGGTAAGATTGTCCAGCGTAAGGGCCCCTTATCCTACCTGGTCAGGCTGGTTGATGGACGATACTTCCGCCGACATTTGGATCACCTGAGGATCCGCACTTGTGAGGAAAACTCATTACCATCCGATATGTACAATGCTTTCCCCTGGCTGGAGATATCAAGTGCTCCCGAGACCAGTCATTCCTCCACGAAGGGACCCTCTATCTCTCCTCCAGTCCGGCGCTCAAGTCGTCCCAGTAAACCACCAGATCGCTATGGTTTTACCATTAGTCATTAGCTAAAATGGGAGGAGTGTTGTGTATGTGTTGTGTAGGCTGTTTATGATTTGTAGTTGCTATATTAACATGGGTGTCTAATGTCGATCAATTGTTTTATCTATAGACTACTTTCGATTGGTTGCTATTTTTGTCGACCATGAGGTTGCCTGTTCGAGCAATGATTGTTGTTGTTGAATGATTTGCCTGATTCGAGAACAGATCTAGATATACAATAAAAGTCATGCAGCAAATGTTGCAGGATCCTCAATTTTGTGGCTTGCATTCCACTCAAAAATCTTGTGAGGTAAGCTAATAGCAGTACTGTATTGCATCTGCACTGTATATGATGGCTATATATAAGGGTGTATAAAAACCATTTAAAAATGGTAAAAGGATGTAGGATTGACACAGGATCGTGCAAAAAGCCATTATCAAAAAAGGATTCTCCAAAAACACGTGGAACAAGGGTAAGTTGCAAAACTGGTACAGGGCTAGGTGGAGAATCCTTTTTTGATAATGGCTTTTTGCACGATCCTGTGTCAATCCTACATCCTTTTACCATTTTTAAATGGTTTTTATACACCCTTGTTCGTGCAGTTTTTCCTTTTATAGCGAAACGGTTGCTTGAATAGGTTTCCACTGCAGTTGAGAAGGAACACGATCAAATCTTGTAAGATGAAGAAACTAGAAATCTATGCAGTTACCTGACTAATATCAATGTAGCCATCTAGAAACAAATGATCGAACGAAAAGAGCGCTGCAGTCGACGATCCTCGAAGTACAGACCTTGTACGTACGCGTACGTCTAGTCTCGCGTAGCCATTTCGCTAATCCGAAAATGGCTGATCCGGCGAATGTATGGGATTTGGCTATGAAATTTTTTCTTGCTTTAGAAGTGTAGGTGTTGCTTCAAAACCTACAAAAGGCACTTCGTGCTAACAATCGGAGCACACTGGCGAAAGATGAGACCTCTGGGCCCTTCGTGGCGACCTGTAGCTCAGTTCGAAAAAATGACGAGAAGAATAAGAAGAATAAGAAGAATCTTAAAATGGTACTGGTGTTGCGTAGCCATACATTTTCGTCTAAAATTACGAAGTTCTTTAAAGAAATTGGCCTACGAAGGGTTTAAACTACTTCATCTTATACCTAGTGTGTCAAAAGGCACCATTATCACTTCTAAATGCTACTAACTGTACTGCATCGTTAGTTTTCAGACGAAAACAAAATTTGCGCTAATGTATGGCGGCCATGTTTTTCCGTGTCAATCCTACATATGGAGTACTACCGTACTCCATAATACGTGAACAAACTTAAGGCATCAATATTGGACATCATGCACATAATTATTTAGTCTCATTCACCTATATACCCATACAATATTTTAGTGAAATCATACATCAGACCCTCAATCCTGTGTTACATAGATTGAGAGGATCAGCATGGTAGTAACATACATAGCTGTGCAATTCTAGCATCAGAGATTGAAATTTGTGACAGATCAAGTGTGTGGAGTGCTGAAGAGGGGAAAGCCTTGTAAGCAAATGGGAGATGAGTAACTCTAATGATATATAGTTCTGCCATTATTTGCCTAAAAGGAGAACAGATCGTACATTTGCCTGCCAAATCACAGGCGGTGCATGGGATAGCCACAGAAAATGGACCAGTAATATAAGGAATGTGGTCTTTGATCAGAATGAGGTAACACAACAGTGCCACAAGCAGACCAATCATCATGTAAGAAAAACGACTACAATACCAATTCAAAGGTACATATGAGATATAATAATATATGCGTACAAATTTCACAGATTTGGAATAAACTGCAAAAATAGCAAAATTTTATTTCTCCTGAAACTATATATACGTATATATGACTACGGTATTTCCCAAGGTACTTGCTGATGTGCATGTATATTAATCAGCATTACTGTCAACTACCTTGGTCTGCAATTCTCCATTCAAACATGCCTCTTCCTTCTGTTCTCCAGTTTTTTTCATATGTGCACTCGGTTCGGTGTACTGCTGCTCATCTTGATAATCATAAGCTCCTTCCCTACTCTGAAAATGGGGACGTTGCTGAGGAGGTGGCCGATGTGGTCTGGCCCCATAGTGTGTGACTGGTGGGTCAATGCTACGTAATGGTTGATTACGACCACCACGTCTGTAGTAAACCTGTGGATTCACAGGGTGTCTTAGCCTGCATTGTCCACTTCCATCTAAAGATGGCCATTCCTCCTTGTATAAATTAAAAACTGAGGATTGTCGTCTACTTTCCATATTGTCGAGAATTCCCACAAAAAGCCATAAATTTGCAATCGACAAACTATAAGTTCTTATACATGTACCTGTGAGGACAGGGTATAATCCATTACATTAGGCACCCATGCAGTCAAAATTCAGATATTGTGCATTAAACAAGACAACAAAGTATAACTTAACTATAGAATTGAAGTGCTACATTCACAAACATGAAACATGTAGGCTAACAGAATTTCAATTAGAATTTGTGCCAGAGGTGAAATATATTATGTATACTTAGGAAAAAATAACAAGGGGATTCAAAAACTGCATATATGGCCATAAGAAGGTTTGACCCATGCAATAAATGTCCTTCCAATTTAATTGGAAATAATTTCGAAAATCTGTGAACCTCCTGTATATTCTAAGCCCCTCTATGCTACGTAAATTGGGATTTCTTCTAGGAAATGCATGGACTCGAGGTTTTAAAAATAAACATAGGCAACCATGCATGCCTAGTTGTTGTTCACATAAAAAGAGATAGTTCACCAACAAGGATCAAAATTCAAGTGCTGGACTGTCTATTTTGTATTTTTGAAAAGGAAAAGTCCTATAAATCCCTTGCAAGAACTTGTCAATACTGCTACGATGGAGAGAAAAGCAAGGAAAAAGTGAGCTGCAAGCTCAGCTATATACAGTAGGAAACTTAAATATGACATTGTGTAGTTTATTACGAAGATGGTTCTGTGATAGCTATTATAGCCATCTATCAATGGAAATCATTAATTTTCATCCTAGTGAATATTGATTGACCCTATGCACATTCAACAGCACCACAGAAGAAGCATTTGGTGTTGTGTGTGAACATTCCTTTAATCAATGCCACAATGTCATCTTGAGAGAGATCACTTGTATGGAAGGATCAATTGCATACAGTGAAAACTCATTATAACAAATCTCAGGAGACACTGAAAATTCCGACAGCCTGGTAATTGTCCAGGGTTTCATACTTGGCAAAAATTAACGACATTGTGCAAAGGTATTGCAAACTATCGACATTTATAGCATTGTCCATCAGCTACTGCTTACCATCAGCAAGCAAATGAATGTGATAAGTGCTATAAAGTATTAACCAGATTCACATATTAATATATAACAGCTAGAAATGAAATCATATGGCATGGTAGTAATTGTCTGGTCACCAATCTATATTTTCATTGTGTATTGTCTAGTATTCTCAAGCAAATTGTACTATTCGTCAAGGTTACTAAGTTTAATCATAGATTCTCTATACCCCATACTTCTATTTTCAAGCTGAGCTTAATTTCACCACCTTATTATACTCTGAAATGAAATCATGCACTATTATTGAAACTGTGGTTCAACTATACTATTTACTGTTTCAAACTGATTTGGCCCAGAGGGTCCAAATCTGTTGTGGTAGTCCTACAATTACAAGGTGTAAATGGGGCGGGGCGAGATACTTTAAAGCCATCCCCCCCCCCCCCCCATTATAGCCCTACATGGATGGCTAATAAGTAGTACGTAGATCTTTTAATTTCCTATACAAGTACTCACTAAGGCGCACAGCCAAATTTTACAGCGATACATTCACATTTTATCTCACCACAGGAGACTTATTTAGACACATAATACATGAGGCACACAACGAACGCAAGGACAAAGTAATAAATATAATATCGGGATACGTATACGGGTCAACACTTACGCGATTCTGAATAGCGAAGGTCCAACAGTTTCTTGGGCTGAGTGATATTTACATAGCTCGAATGGACAATCTTGTACTATTGATCATTTCAGCTTCGAATACGGTCTGAGCTTTCGAAGAAGATAAGATTCGCTGAATTCCCCAATTCTCGGAAAGGTATAAGTTTACATGCCCGTACTCCTTAATACATACCACGCCACGCAGTATAATATGTACTTTAGTACATAGTATAGAGCATCATTAACAATAGCATAATAGTTACACATAGTAGTGGGCCGTCGTTTATCCGACCATGTCTGTTCCTCATAAGATGTGTCGGATAAACCAGGAGTTAGATAAATCAGGGTAGATTGTACACAACTTAGTGATGGAGATTCAAAGCAGAGTGTCAGATAAGTGATGTTTTCAATAAACTGGTGTCATATAAACCAGGTGTGACTGTATTGTAGGTGGATAAACAACATTCAAAGATGGTAAAAGAATGTAGGATTGACACAGGACCATGCAAAATGCCTTATCTATAAGGCATACTCCAAAAACACTTGGAACAAGCCTTAGGTAAATTTGTAAAATGGACACAGGGCTGGATGGGCAAAGGCTGAGACTGGCATAGGGCTGGATGAACATGTACATATAGGGCTATACATAGGGGCTAGACAAGTACAGAGCTAGACAGGGTTTAGTTGGACTGAGTGCACACGTACTGTCAATTCATACATCAATATTGCGGGATGTAGGAATTTGCTTAGTGTGCACTCAGTCCAACTAAACCCAAGCTGTCAAACCCTGCACTCGTCTGGCCTCATTATGTATAGCCGTCTCGACCTTCATCCATTTATAATTTCCATGTGGGAACAGCAAGTGATCCCTGAGGCATGCACGTCTCCTCAAAAGTGTTTACAGGGCTTCAGGCTCTATATCATTTTGGTGATGTCAATTATATCCGTTAACTCTCTTGTTGAGAAATCGTACTGCATGCCCAACCAAATACAGTATCATAATCATGGAGTGTATGTGTAAAGGAATAGTTCTATATATTTACGTGCCGCTGGAAGTAGCTGTGATTGCAAAATTGGGAAGAACTGTTTTAATTTAGTGGATTGATAATGAGAAAGGTGATGTGGGAGAGAACAGAGCACCTTTTAATGAGAGCAAGTACTAATCTGTTGCCCATTGTAAGCTGACAATCTTTTGATTCAGAAGCCTCAGAAGAATTAGTAGATAAGGAACTTTACAAGATCAACAAGAATAACTAACACGTTTAGCCAAAAGTCATATTATGCAGAATAGCTGTCTTCTTAGTCATTAATTTTGCAGGCCTAATTTAGTTTTTCTCTGACTAAGTTTTAACTTTTATGAAGAAGCCACATTAAATAATTAAGCCAGAACCAACAATTAATATACAAAAAGAAGCATAATTAATCTTTGAAGTACAATGGAACCTGTATAATGCAGCACCCATTGGGGAATGAAGAACAGTTGGTGCTGATACTGGCCCAGTGGAACCATTGCATGTCCTTTTTTCTAAGACCTTCAGAATGTCCACAGACAAGATCACATAATATTTATAATAATTACTTGATTCCATGGCAATTCAGGTGCATGGGCATCATTTCATGATCAATTCTTGTTTCTCTCCCCATTTATTATATATTATACGTATGTAATAGTTATATGTCCACAAGTGTGCATTAGCATATTTATTGCTCAAGTCCCGCGGGGACACGAAGCGCCCATGCAAGGGCGAGTGCAATAAAGAGGTAATGCACACTCAATTGGCTGCACTAGCTGTAACTTACTTGTTGTATGTGCCCTTATATATATGCATTTAATTTGAGAATTAAGTCACTTCACGAGTGCTAGCGATTTGTTTCTTATATAGTCAGAGTTTTATCTGGGGTCAAATGTTTGATGGGGGATCTTACGCATCTGTATATATGTACGCATGCACACATCATTGTGGTGCAAGCGTGTAATTAATGATATATGCTCATAATATGTATTCAATGAAAAGCACACACATCCATGTAGCACGCACATCAGGTTGTTCTTTCAGGATAATGATATATAGCTATAGGGGGCAATGGCAAAGTAGTGATGTAATTTTGGGCAGATATGTATGTGGAATCATAGGGGCCGCGGGGGTCTGGGGGTATGCTCCCCGGCCCCGGGCCAGGGAAATTTTTAGTTATTTTTACCCCATGCGTGAGGTGATAGAACTGAGGCTGTTCTACGTATACGTACACCAATCAAACTGTTTATTTTTAAATTAATACAGTATATACACAGATCAGTCTGTTGCAATATTGTGCATGTGTGCATGTGATAAAATTTCAAGGGGGATACCCCCTGTGCCCCCTCCCTCTAAAAAAACCCTACATATGTGCAAAAAATATGCATACTATAAGTACTGTACCTATGTAATAACCCCTAGCATGAATGCTTATATATGCCATGCTGTTTGGAGCAAATTAAGCTAAACCATGCATGACATTGTGCAATTTTGGTACAATAAACATACTTATGTATCAATGGAATCAACTTAAGATTGATTAATGCAAACTTATACTGATATTATTAATAAGCATTTTTGGCAAATTATACCCTTTATAAATGGATTCATGATCAATTCATGACAATGTTCATTCACGAAAATGAAGGTGATAGCTACAATTATATTTGAGGGGAAGCCATTCCCAGGATTCCCCCCTCAAACCACCCTGTTTGTGGTGCTTTTTCTTGCAAGCATGCCTAATTTACTTTGATATCTCTGAAACGGTCCTCAAATGTTGAAAATAATATTATTGTACCTTCAAAGACTTCCAGCTTCAGAAAAACAGTACGTGTATGAAATTAAGGGTTCAGAGTAAAACCAATTATAATGAAATCGATGTGCATGGACTACTCCCATGGCAAGGCCAAAATTATATAAATTAAAGGCGAAAATTTCCACAACTAAAATAAACTGCATGCATGATTAAACAACGCTGTGGCAGCGGTGCTAAATTCGCATGGGGTCTCCAGGCCGGTGCATATGTCGACCACCACAATCCTCCATGATTCTGATTCAATCAAATTTCTAACCCCAGTCTTCATCTTTCTATTCAGTGGCCGTGGCAGTCTTTGTACTCTCGTTCCCCTCTAAGCTTGCCACGTGTACAGTGGTAGCCTTCCTATTCACAGCATCGTATATTATAATACAATACACTACAGTATAACCTCTAAAAATACAAAAATTGGTAAAACATGTCACTTCCAAAGCAGTACAGTACACAGACATCCTTTATAAAGCAATCTAATTATACACTGTAAGTAAACAAAATTTGCCAAGAATATATTATATACTTCTGTAATGTAGTACTAACACATTACAATAATATTAAAATATTATGTATCAGATAAACCGATTCTACATGTGATCCTTCACAAAGCATCCATGGTTCTCATAGTGACGGACCAACTGCTCCCAAAGGGGGTCATAGGACAGCAGTACAGAGTTACCTTGGGGAATAACAGGAGAGAGTATACATATAAGTCAGGTCAGGTCAGGTCAGGTAACTTATTTAAACTGGGGAGGCCTTTAGCCAGGGGCTACTTTACAAGGCACCCAGTGAAAGAATTTGTACAAAAATGAAGTAATATACAGATTCAATAATAATAAAACATGCAAAAATAGATACTGTTCAATATAGATTCAACTGAGAAATACAAGGCACTGATTGCATACAAAAACATAAAACGCTATAGTTAGTTTGTGCATTATGGGGTTAAATTAAAAAATTCAAATAATTTAATATTAAATTGGGAAAAAGACTATAATAAGTATAATATTGTAATAATAAGTATAATTTTTCTATTTTTTATAGTCAACATAAGGTACAACATTAGCAGCTACAGTATGGAAAATTTAATGGAAACCACTACCCAGGTAAGTGCGGTATCCAGTCACCTCGTGTCTCCCTAACAGATCTAATAGTTATGAAAGTAAAGGGCAACCCAAACTACCCTAGCCTAGTTAGTCAGGAAAGGAGGTCTTACACCCTCAGCAGCAGACATAAGGGTCAAATAAGTCTAGGGCAACCAAACCTACTGTACATAGCTTAGCCTAAGTTGGTCTACTGCAGGGAAAAACAGTGATGAGGAAAAGTGAACTTCCGCTGGGATTAAAATGGCGACCTTCAGCTTTGTTTGCTGATGCTCTACCTTCTAAGCTAGGAAGCCCATCCAGTATAGGCAAGGCCACGGATCACCCAAAGGCACCCCTCTTCATTTACTGTCTGTACAACTAAACTAAGTTGATTTGAACTACTGTTTAAAGGGTAGGTCAAATGTATGAAAGTTTTAAAACAATGCCACCCTTTCCTGGATAGTGGATTCCATTAAAACTTTCCATACATTTGACCTATCCGTTAAACAGTAGTTCACATTAACAGCTACAGCAAGAACAAAGTGAAACTAAAAGACCTCAAACAAGCACAGACCTGAAACAAAACATTACACACACTAGTTCAGAGAGGCTCAAATGTAACAACAGTCTTAACAGAGACAGCATTTTCAGTATATATGTTTGTATGCAAATACTTGCTTTGTTGACAGATTTAGGTAAGAGAAGGGATCTTTGAAGAATGAGCGGGATCTTCCAGACAATTTGCGGAAGAAATCGAGTGCATCTTGTCCAAATACGTCAGTAGATTCAAATGCAATTGATTGGAAAAGAGTGCAAAGACAACTCTTCATACAGGGCTCCCTTACATATTAGGTGTATAGCAAAGTTGCCTATGGAGCCAGCCTGGGATGAAGACATGCCAATATTCTTTGTGCAAAGTAGTTCCAGCATGTACATATTATACCATCTCAAACCAGTTGCAAACCGTGGTCTATGGATACTAAAGATGATTTCATTTGAGGCCATCAGAGCATTTGCCATTACAACAATGTTTAGCAGATCGAGGACACGACTCTCAAGAATAACAGGGATGTTTGTCACAGTCAGGGATTAATGTAGCTTCTCTTACAATTTATACGCCATGAACACCAGCTAGAGTGGTCTACCTCTGTGCTACAATGAGGGCAGCTGTAAAGAGCACACTGAGGAGCCCCAAGTCTGAAGATGAAGGCCAACAGCAAATTACAACCCTGAAGGTGGAGTTTTCCATGCAAAGACCAAGAAACAAGGTTGGAGGCCACACACCTGACTCCTTTTGCTGCCAAGCTAGAAGACAGGCCCTAGGGTTCAGGAGGGATTTGAATTGATCTTTGACATTAGGACTATCCAAGTACCTGCGGTGCATGGCACTTGATACTGCAGGCAGGCTCTGATCAGACCAAAGCATTGCTGAGCAAGCTTCAAAAGCATCAGTTTGGATACAGGATACACCTGGTAGCCGGGCATGGTTGATGCATTACATAAGTACAACCAGATTTGGCAAAGGGCCAACTTCATGACAATTTTCAAAATAGTAGTGGCATTACCACACATACATAATATTATTTCTCCATAATAACTAAGATTTATCCCACAAATCCAACTATATGCGAATATAGACTTAAAAGATCCCACTTTGCTACAGGTCACAGTGTATTTATAACCGATACACAGATCTTCATAACCGATACATAGAGAGGTAGAACATAAACGTAAAAAGGTATACATAGTGTTCTTTGGCCACTGCCCAAAATAACCTGCAAATCTTGAATGCAGGCATATACTGTACATACAGTATCATGACTATGACTTCATGCAGCTGCATTGAATACACACTCACCAACAACTATCAATCCATATTTGCTTCTGGTAATGCCTACACACATCTGATGAGGATCAGTGAGAAATCCCAGTTTCTCTCTGATCCACTGCCGATCAGCTTGTACCACTTCCCTGTTCTCAATCTCATTCACTGGCTGAGTTCGGACAGTGGACAATATAACTATGCCAAATTCGCTACCTGCAGTAAAGAAAGAGTAAGGCATGCGTGTATGTTAAGAGTAGACATTGCAATTGCCTTGGAGTTCCCAATTTTGATAACTTGACCATACAAGGAATTTGTTTAAAATTCATATGAATACATACAGTATATAGTTTGTGAACTTCGAAAAACATTAATATAGCATCAATTAATTTAATTGTGCTTTAGTTGACAATATTCCAAAAAAACTTTAAACCACAACACAGAAAATACCTTGACTTTCTGTAATGGTCTGTACTCTAATATCTTGCAGTTTTCCTAGTAAATACTTCATTTTCTCCTTATTTTGGGCTTTCTTCCAATCTTCCACTCTCTCTTCCAGAATACTTTTGATTTTGTTTTTTTGTGCCATATAAGGTGTGAGAACAGCTACATCACTTGCTTCCACTCCATAATGGCCTAAAAGTTTGGACACAATGTCCACCTTAAGAAGTAAAGAAATACACATTTATGTACAAAATTATCACAAACATTCCATGCAGTAGGGACATACTACATACATACAGTATACGCTTCAATTTTCGCGTGGTTTAATATTCGCAGTATTCACGGATTGGAAGCCATCCGCGAAAGTTTAGACCCGCGAAAATTTAGATCAGGCTCTTGTGCAATGGCAAAATATGGCCGTCCGCGAATATTAAACGCGAAAATCGCTAAAAGACAAAATCCGCAAAATATACACCCCGCGAAAATTAAAGCATACTGTATACGGTATAATACAATATTATACACAATATGTACACGACACACAAAATTGAATGTGTGTACATTAACAAAACACATTACATAGACCTTTGTAGTGTATTCATGAAGCAAATATTAATTTGTGACCTTAGATCAGGACAAAGTATCACTGTATTGTACTGGGTGGCCAGAGGTATGGTACCAATTTCATGTGGGAACAGCAAGTGATCCCTGTACCTCTCCTTGAAGTGCTCACAACGCTTCGGGCTCAGTATCACTTTTGGTGATAGCCATTATCCCTGTTAACACCCTTGGCGAGGAATATTACATGGTCAGCCAAATATCATAATCAATGTGTAGTTCTATAAAGGTGCCACTGGAAGTAATGTATTGCAATTGCACAATGGGAAGAATTCTGTTTTAATTCAGTGGATCAATAAGACGAATGGCAATGCAGACAAGAACAGAGTCAACGTCAAGCACCTTGGTGAGAGCAATTATCTGTTACCTAATCCATACACTGTAAGCTGACAATCATTTGGATGTCTTGAATTAGAAGATAGGGCATTTCGCTCAGATTCACAAGAACAACTAACACATTCAGTGAGAATTCATATGCGCAATGGAGAAATACTCTCTTATTAACAAATTTTAATTTTCAGCACTAAAGTAAACTGCACTTCTTCTCTGGCTGGGGTTTAACATTTATGATCAAAGAAGTCATATCAAATTAAGCCAAAACTAACGATACAAACAGAGGCACACGTATGTATGCTTTGAATTATACATGCAGAACCTACTACGGAGTAGAGTTATAGAAGCAAGCAATTAAGGAAATGCCATATCCTTTAATTTGATTGCGTTTGTGGTTTTACTCTATATACACAGTATAAAAACCTAACAAGCAGTTACTATATAATATGTATACTATATACATGGAATGTGTTAAAGCCACAAGGCCTTGCAAGGCCGTTGCAATGACCATTTGGGTGATAACAAACATACTCTATTTACGTAATAGTTACGAACTGGCAGTGTTATTTACCTTTACTCAGTACTGTAAATATAAGCATACAAGACAAAAACTTACAACTTTCTTAGCTTCCACTGTGTTGCTCTTGGAGTCCTTGCTAACCTTTGTTCTCCCTGTACTGCCATCCTCGTGTCCTTTGACCACGTCATAAAATGCAATCGGCCATTTATCTGAACAATTATGATTATGGCATGTAACCAACAGTGCACACAATCTGTAACATTCTCCACTGATACCATATACTAATATACTATACTAGATATCCTATTTACTACTACTGGTACACTGTCCTTGATGGTACTTACAGTATACCAACCATGCTTACTAATAGCTGCAATGGGCTTTACATGCACTAGACCACCTAACACACATGCAATACATTCTAACATGTAGGCAAATACCATTTGGCCAAAATGATTTCAGTCTTGGAAGACTTCTTTCTCTAGCAGATTCATGAGGAACTAATTTCTCATCGTAAAAGCATTCAGAAGGAAAGGAACACACTGCCTTATGCTGAAACAAAGGAAAGTATATGTTAAATGTACCTCCAAAGTATATTGTATTGTCATAAACGTCAAACTAACCATCCTGTACTGAACATTCAAAGAAATAAATGGAACTGGAGAAGAAGTGTCTTCATCTGTAGGAGCTAATCTTTCAAAGAGAGATACACCCAACCCGTTCTCCTTGGCATTGCGGTTTTCAATGATTGGCTGCAGTTGCTTGTGGTCTCCAATCAGTACAACATGCTCAGCTTGACAGACAGGGGCTAAACACTCCGGCTCCATGGCCATAGCAGCCTCATCGATGATAACTTGTACAGGCTGTATGTACTGTCTGAACCTTGGGCTGAAAGACTCATTACATGTACACAATACTATATCATAGTTGCCGTCAGCAATAACACTGGCTTCTGCTGCTAATACACAATTTTCATACAGCATCCTGTCTTCAGCTGAAGGAATGAAACCCTTACTATGAAGTGCTTTAAATTTCTTCTCAAAATCAGCTATTTGTTCCTTCTGCTCCGATTCCTTGTGTACTTTGTGATGAAGAGCATATTGGGCCAGGTCTTCAGGGCATTTGTGGTCCGTTGCAGATTCACCAGTAAAGGCTGTGGAAAGTGGTGATCTGTAGTCCTTCTTTTCAATCATTCTGCCATAAATTCTTAAAATATTTACCTCTTTTGCCACTGGTTGGAGAAGTCCTGTACATAGAAGCAGCATATATTAAGATAGTAATGAAAGTAGAGCATGTGGGATATTAGGCATGTATGACATTTTTAAGTACACTATCATGTAAACAACAATATTGTCAACCCTATATTCAATAATCATGATTACAATCATGAATTTAATACATAACTAGCTAGTACTAAGGAATTCATAAGGAATTAATTTGACAGTCTTGAATTTCCTAAAGAATACTGGTATTAGTGATTGTCATGTTTGCTTCACTGCGTGTTCTCCTGTGTAATTTATGGACTCAGTGTGACTGCAGTACAAGTTAAGTATTCTCAGACACATACACTGAGAAGAGATTCCAAAAGGGATATTACTAGCTGTCTTTTGAGCAGTTTTACAATATAATATATGCTTAATACAAACACAATATCAAAATATATCACAATAAATGACATTATTCCAATGTCATATAAACATACAGTAGGTTAAATATAGGCTATGGACATGCATACACAATTTAGTGACAATTTACTATAATAGCTACCACCCAAGGATGAGGAAGGTAGCCCTTATAGATATGAGACCAAGGCAAAATGGATAAAATGGTTAAAAAGTTCTGGCAATTAAAATTCTATATCAATCTGTATAAAATATGTATACTGCATTTTATGGGGTATAAGCTGCAGTTCTGATGCCTAAATTATACTGGAAGAAATGGGGTGCGTCTTATACACCGAATAGTTCATTATGGCTGATAAATGATAATGCTGTTTAAACCATGGTGTGACTTATACTCCGTGAAGTACGATACATTGAATGAGTCTTAAACATTTCAACTAACTACGTACACATGCAGGAGGCAGGTGAACTCTTCTGTATGTAATACATGCTACCTTATTTGAGCTTACTGAGAACTACTTCAACTGATTTGTTCGATGGTCCACAATACACCACACACGGTACCCTCCCTTCTGGGTTTTTCACATGATGCTGACGATTCCACAAAGCAAAGGCATAAGCCAAATGAGCACCAGTGACACTTTTTCCCGTACCTGCAAACATGGAAAGATGGACACTATTTCATCCATGAATATACTTTCCACTTCAAAGTGGGATATGCCATATGTTGTTACATTTCCAAATGCAAACAAAACTTTTTACAACATGAATTATTTCACAGTATATTTGCAACAATAGCATAGTACATAATATACTAAACCATTAGTTGGCAAACATACCAGTCCTAGGAATAGATCTCTTACCAATCACACATACATACATGAAGGCATAGTCAGGGAAGTACACAGAAAAATTCACACGCAGCTACTGTGGTATAAAATTATTATTATTGTTTACGGTGAACCTCTGTTAAAGGACACCTCTGAAGGCAGCTACCTCCTTTAAGAGGACGCCATTGCTCTGCCCAATTTTATATCCCTCACATTGACATGTGTACACATAAAACCTCCAAAAGACGCCATTGCTCTGCCCAATGTTATATCCCTCGCATTGACATGTGTAGACATAAAACCTCCGAAATAAAGACACCTCCATAAACAGGACAGCTAACAGTGGTCCCAATGGCGTGCTTATTACAGAGGTTTTGCTGTATATCTTACAAAGCACAAGATGGCAGAAAGTATCTGCCTACATACTCACCAGGAGGACCTTGAATGAGCTGAAATCTATTTTCCATTCCTTGCTTCAGGGCCACTTGCTGCAGCTTATTAAGACTCTTGTCAGTGCCCCACATCTCAACAACATCCTTGTGGTTATCAAGAAACTTCTCAATGGCTTTTCCACCACCAGTTTCTATTGAATTAAAATACCCAAAATTCTTTCCAGCACCATGTACGTATACATGTATAAGCACAATGTGAGTACACATATGCTTGATCACGAGTGTCCGAACAAAACCATATTAGCCATCAACAGAATATAAATTAAAGCACTTAATTGTTAAATATGTAACACAGAACATGCAGGAGATAAGACATAAAATGTGTATACAAACCATGTAATATGGTAAATGTAGGGCTTTAGAGAGATGGGTTAACAAAGTTTTTGAACTACCATGAATTCCCCTATTTTCAGAATCCTTATTATTCGTTGCCCAACCAAACAGAGTCAACTTGTACCATATGTCTTCTAATTTTTCATATGGGAGAAGTTCAGAGATATGTATTTCATCAAATAGAAATTAAATCGTCATTTCCCCAAACATGACGAATAGTTGGAAGATATTGATGAATAATTAGAGACGTGCGGAAGCCATCTTTAATAAGGGTAGAGGTCAAGAAGAAGACTGGTAGCTTTCACGCTGTGGCTTCGATCTAAGGATACCACATTTAGGTTTGGGAATTACCCACTGTATGGAATATGGTTACTTTCACTTGATATATAAAATAGTAAGAGACGCTGCATATTAGTTATTGTCAATTCCTTCAATCATCATTGCCATTAATTGTTAACGTCTACCCAACAACCACTACAAGAGAATTTGCAATGTTTTGGAATTTGAAATTGCTAATAATACCGAAAAGAAATTTCAGTATTCAATCAATTCAATAGGATTAATAAAACATGGATGTTTACCTGAGGGATAGGTCTATACAACTATTGTAACATATATACTAGCTTATGCATTAATTACAGACACAAGACTTGACATGATACCATGCATGAGTACCTATGACCTAGTATGCAAAGTATTGCATGGTTGATACAATGAACCTCTCTAACCCCCCCCCCCCCCCCCTTGTAATCCACCAACCTGCTAATCAACCCTAGTTTTCAAAAAAATGAATATATACACATGTACTGTGTTCAATCTCGTTAATCAGCCAACCCCGCTAATCCATCATAAAACTGACATAGCCAATGGTGGTAGATTAGAGAGGTTTCACTGTACTTACTTGGAGGATGATGATCTTTGCCCAAGAGAACATCAATAGTTGAACTCTCCTTTGCACTTAAGCTTGGCAAATGTCTCAAGGAATTGTACAAACGACTGTAGATCAAAGATATGCAAATTATACATTGATTATCATACATAGTAGCCTTTTAGTTAGAGGGACACTATAATATTATATGTATGATAGGGATGCAATTTCATGTACAGTACTGTATGTATGTTATAGTAATATATAGCTATCATCTAAAACATTCGTATATATGTATAATATTATAATTATTATCACACATTATCAATTTCTATCTGGCGGTAATAATCACATGTAAGATTTAATAACCATCAATACTGTATGTTCACTGATATTATCAGAGTGAATCATAATGTTATTATAATGAGAGCAAAAGCTAAATATGTTAGCAAAAGCACAAGCAAATACATGTATGTATATAGAACAAGCTACCGTTGATATACACAGTCATCAGACTGTAAATCTCACATAGTGATGAAGTTGGTGCTAGAAATGAACACTGAAGTATCCACAATTGCACAATATTTTCCCATATACAACGTGACCAGATCAAACAATACATAGGTTACACATTGGGTACCAGATGTGTGGTTGGTCATAACTGTCTTCCACCCACATTCAACTCACTGATGTGGTGTGTCAAGAGGAAGCAGCTGTACATCACAAGGGTAGGATTTATGGGCAAGTAGACTCTGCATTACATCAGAAACCCTCTGGTTGTTTTCTCCCTTCATCTCCAAAGAGACCTTAACAAAACATAATGAAAACATTTGCTGTAAAAAGGCCATGAATTCACTCAATTCCTGTATTTCTACTTCTCAAAATGTGAAACTTTCAACTGTACAGTATGTATAATACTTAAGAAAATATTCATACAGTTCATCAGCAATTGCATGATGTCTGCATACTATAAGTAGCATGCACTATACAATAAAGTGATATACCTTAATTGGCCCTGTTTTAACTTTCAAGGGATTCATTCTCCTGGCCCTTTCCACCTTCTGAGAATGTTGCCCTTCACTGGTAGACCCTTCCTCTTGTGGGTAATTGACTTTGGTCACCACCATGTGGTAAACAGCTCTAACATGGCCATCAGTATAATCTCCCAGGAGCTTCTCAATGGCTGTTTTGCCATCTTGCTTAGTTTCATACTTTAGGTGGTACAGATCTTCAAGAATTTTCATCTCATCATCTTGAAGTGGTATGCAGTAACGTGCACAAATCAGGGTTCCAACATTAAAAGGAAAGAAATCAAGTTTTTCTGCACAAAACTTTTTAGAAAGCTCAATGTAAAGTGGACCAGTTGGAACATAGTATGGCTCTCCTATTGCATTGCTTGGGATGGTGAGTGCTGGCCATCTCATTCTTACATTCTTGACCACAGTCATTCTGAGAGATGACTTTGTGGATCTCACACTAGTACTCACTGCTTCGGCTAAGAATACATCCTCCCAGAGTTCCACATATTCTTTAACTGTATTGTAATGTGGTTTCGATGCTTGCTTCAGGAGTGTGGGTGCAAAGCAGGTTGCAGGGGTTGTGAGGTGCTGGATGCAGATTTGAAGATGTGGCGCTAGATCCAACATCTGAATAGAGGGAGTTAGGATGTACTCAGAATATTTCGCTCTTAGCCAGACCTTAACAGTCTTGAATTCCCTGATTTCCACTGGTATTTCTAGTGAACAAAAGATTGACTTGTCTATCACTTGCTGACAGTCAAAAGAATTTGATTGAGTCGAATTCTCTTGCAGATTGTCATCAGTGCCATCATAGCCATCACCACTGCCATCATCAGATCCACTATCAGTCCTGCTTTGGTAGTTATGATGCATATCATCACTGCTATCATCAGTATCACCACTGGTTTTGGTATCGATGCTGTCATCAGAGCCATCCTCATCACTTGTGCCAGAATAGGTATCATCCTTCATTATGTGTTTCATATGATCATTGCTAGAATTTTCTTTGTGATCAGTTCCTTTGATCTGACCACAACCTTTCAGAATGCGAAGTGCATCCTGAGCACTTCTGTCATTTGGGGTCATAATAAACTTTTGCACCTCACCCCAACTATCCGGTGATACCTCCACTGTAGTTGGAAAGTGATCACACACAGCTTGATGCTTTCCAAGTGGTCCATCTTTGTTTCCCCTATGCATATAACATTGAAGCAAAGACTGTTTGTTTGCATCAGGACTGAAACCTTTGGGAGCACATTTGACATTAGAATACTTCTTGTCACACAGACCACTCAAGCTACCATCATCAGTAGTAAAACGTAGTCTCCAGGTGCTCTTCATTTCATCTGAATCTTCTACAGAACTGGACAATTTTTGATCCTCAGAAGCTTGACACATCAGAAGTGATGTTCTGATACATTTCTCCCAAAAAGGAATATGGCGTAACCTCATGTCTTGGAAGTAGAGCTCTATTTTACCTCCTGTAAAGGCTGCCACATATGCTGTGACACAGGATGATGACCTACTGTTGAAGAGAGCATTGTCCAGTACTTTTAGATCATTGTCAAAACAGTTTGCTTGTCTTGTTTTGACATTACAGTGTTGGATGATATCTTTCAGCTCATCTGAAGTGTACACACCGCTACTAGAAGGGGGATTAGCTTTCAGAGCTTCCTGGAGCAGCCTCTGAACAACTATATCCACAGCTCTCCGCAATGGGGAGGTGAAATGTGTATACTCCGTATTCAGACTGTAGTGCTTGAGATTTTCCAAATCTGGCCCAGTTCTATGTCTGCCCTCTCCCTTTACATGATATGCAGATTTGCTCTGTATTTTTGCCAGGTTAGCACCAACAACAGCTAGCTGGGGATGGAGGTAAGTGGAGGTCAGCATGGTTCTGGCAGGACCGTATTTACCTTGCTTCAACAACTCCACTACTTCTTTCCATACATCTAACAGCATTACAAAGGAGTCCTGTTTGACCTCTGCATCACATTGAATTCCAGCAAACTAAGGTAGTAGAAGTAGGCAATACACTATAATTCAATCTACTCACATATAGCAACACAGTATAATTATTAATATACTAATTATTATGAATCAATAAGGTTATATACCCATACTTGCATGGATGTATCATATTTGTAAATTAGGAATGTACAATTTGGTATTTGTGATAATAAGACAAGGACTGGATTGCATGCCAAAAACAGTAAAAAATGAAAAAGGTGTTTATATTTTCATATTGCTGTCATCTAAAACACCCTCATTGTCTTACTCCATTGCTGTGGCATCCACATACACCTCTACCTGCTTAGCATTACAGTATGGATCACAAAAAATTGACGACAACGGATAACTGTATACTGCTAGTGCTTTTGTTATTTACCCTAGCATTAATCCATTTGCATTCTACTGCTCACTGTCCATGCGTCAAGTGCTAACTGATAGCACTTTACCGATATCCAATAAATGTTAAACTCTAGCAACTTACAATAAGTCTTATACAGTACCGATTAGAATTAGTGTATACTGTTGAACGCATATATCTACAATAAATCATGGTCACAATTTGTTAATTTTCACCATATACAACCAGACAATCCACTTAGGAATGAAAGCATGTTATAATAAACCATGCATATGTGAAGTATTGTGAAAAATTGCAGCATTTTGAAACTCATAAAAGTGTGGTACAATCATGATGGATCATCAAACTTCTAGTTACAGTCAAACCCCTTTAAAATGAAACCCAGGGGATCACATAAACTTTCATTTTAACAGAATTTCATTTTAACAGAAGTAGCATACACATACATAGAAAACATCATGATGGCATAAATAAAGGTATAAATAGCAGATTGAAGGTGGTAACATCCTATTTTTGTCCTTGATGACAGTGTAGAATTGGCTATACCAAATTCTTTAACAATTCTTCCTTTAGATCCGTGCTGACTGGAACTCTAGATCTCTTCATCAGCCTTCAGTACCACCATATCTTGGAAAGACAGGGATCCGTGCTTGACAGCTGCCATTTCGTTTTAAGTACTTCTTTCCTTCCAAGGTGACATAGCTAATTCAAAAAATATCCGGGATTTCATTTTATCCGTTTTCATGTTATCCGAGACAAAATATGTACATGCCCATAGCAAATTTGCTGGGCACAAAATAAAATTTCGGCTGAAGCAAAATTTCATATTAAGCATTTTCAGTTTAAATGGGTTTGACTGTACAGCATTTGAGAGAAAGAATCGTTCACCTTTGGGAACAAGGCATGTTTGTCTCACAGATTGTCCGAAAGCTTCATTCAGAAAGTAGGAACACCTTGCGAATCACCATCAAAAGGCGAATTTTTCATTGGAGAACAATTATGAGGACCGAGAGACCAGCACAGAAGTGGGGCACCATTACTACTCACCTCTGAAATAGCGGCCTTCATATTTAGAGCATCTACTAGTTACTTGTGAACAGATACATATAACTCCTTCCCATAGGTGTAGGAACCACCCATGGGGGCTGGAGGGGCTATGCCCCCCCCCCCCTAATATTTTTCATTATACTCAATGTTTTCCTGATCATATATTAATCAAGTTATTATACTGCACATGAATTGCACATGATATTGAATGAGCCCCCCACCCCCCCCCCCCAAAGTACAAGTCATTCCTACGCCAATGCTTCCTGTCTACTACAATATGCATGACGTTGACCCTGCTCCTCTTCCCTTTGTATTTGGAGTTCAGCCACTCAACTATAATTTCGCTCTTTCCAGGCATAACGTTCTTACGTATCTCTTAGTTTGATGCTCAAAAATTTGTACCTCAAGTACTGTTTACCCATGTGTATCTGCGATGACCATATGTAACTGGGTGTTCTGACCATGTTTTTGGTACACTAAATCTAATCAGTACAGTACTTTCATTATAACATTCAAGTATTGTATCAGTGATATGTGTGAAGCTAGACTCGAGAATCAGCTATTTCTTAAAGCAGCGTAAAATTCAATTTTATCGTCAGTACAAGATCTCTTTTGGACAGCTCTCACTTATTCTGTGGCAATTTGGTCTTCACGGTAACCGCCTTGCTTATGCAAAAGTCACAATATTCTGCGATTCGTTAATCCATCAAACTCTCAATCATATCATGATGAATTACTGTCTTCGTATCTGATGATTCATTTGTCCATTGTGAAATACCATAAAATAATAATGAACAAGAAAATTCTACAAACTTTGCCGCTATAAACAAAACACTTTCCATTGAAAATCGTTGACACTTGAACCAGAACCCATCAAGCAAAAACTGGAAACCGTCAAACATACACTGAAAACCACTAACAGATATTCCCCAAACACAAAAGGAAAGCGCTGTTATCATCAATTTTTTATGCACTATACTGTACGTCTGTATGATCCTGGCTGAACAATGCTAATCAACACAAAGTATATACATTCTGGCTGGAGGATACTAATATACATATGCATGTGATCTAATCTAAATAGTCTTTGTAGGTACGTAGATTACAAAGTAAAATCAGCAGGATGAGCAGCTACGCATGTAGGTCAGTAAGACAAGCTGTTGTAGACTGGTGACCTTCTCATGCAGGGACCAATATGGACAGCTTCCACTTAATACAGTTATACTAAAACATATACTATACTTACTTGAATATTTGATTGAATAATTGATGCAAAATCTTTCTGAAAGACTTCCAGTTCTTTCTCATTGGGGAACGGTTGAATTCTCAGAACAATATTTGGCAATGAGGAGTCAATAAGTTTGTGAGCAACTTTTGAATTTGCCCAAATCATCATTTCCTCCACAAGTCCATGAGCAACAGGACTCTGGGCAGTCTCTGCATCTGTTGCAAAGTAGACACCGCCTTTCTCTCCCAGTCTTGATTTGCGCAGTGAAGTCGATATTCTCCACAAATACTTGAGCTGTCCCTCAACTGGTATTCTCCCAGGATAACGCTGCTGATAATCAGCTAGGCGTTGCCTCATCACGTCAGACACACAGCCTTCACTCTGAGAAAGAATATCTTCTGCTTCATGGTAAGTAAGTTGAAGGCCTGAATGTACAACACCTTCTTTAATTTCACAAGATTCATTGCCTACAATTTCCATTGTGGTACTTCCATACTTCAAAAGAGCTCGTGCAACCACTGATACACAGTATCTTGACGTGTCCTCATTGAGAGATAAGTTCTTGCTATAGCTGTGAGGCAACATTGGCTGATAAGAATTCTTGCCTTGGCAGCTTCCGTAGACACTAGTGATTCTTCTTCTAACCAGTTTGTCCAGTGAGTGCTCTAAGGGAAGGTATTTAGCCACATTAGCAATGTGAACACCAAATTCAAACAATTGGTCTCCGTTTTCTGCTATTGACACACATTTCAATGTGAGGGCATCATCAAGGTTGAATGCATCTTCAGGATCAATGGTGATAGCGCTATCCCAATCAACCTTGTCTGCAACTTCTGGTACCCCATCAGTGCCATCATCATAGCTCTCTGTCAGTTCCTCCACATGATACTTGAGTTTTAACAATCGTTCGGCATGAAACATGGAGTCACCTCGCGGCAGTACTCCAACCACTACTCCCAATGGATAGCGCCGTTCTTTATTCCACTTCAAAGGCCACACAATAAACAGAAGATTTTGGGCAATTTTCATTGGAATGGACTCCCTGACTTTGGGGACATTATCAGCTTCCACAGAAGAAGGATCAAAACAAATGACATCATGAACTTTGAGCTCCTGTATGTATCCTGATTTGGGCTCTATGCCACTCTCCAGCTCCACAAGGCCCCGTGAAATAGGTGGCAGGTTTACAATCTTAGGACTTTTCTTGTCAACGGGAAAGAAGAAAATTGAGTTGTAAGGGTCAACTCTGCAAATAAACTGTTTACAATCTTCCCCTTGCTTCACCACTTCTACAACCTTCCCATAATCATGTTCTTCACCTTCTTGTAGCACTTCAACTTCCACAGTGGCACTGTTAAAAGCACCTCGCCTGTTCCCAACACCCTGGATGTGTATTTCCTTACAAGAAGTTTTCAAAGGCTTAGCAATGCAAAATCTACGAGTTACTTGTTGTAGAATGCATTGCACCAGAGGATTATGTGACTTAGATTTGTTATGGCCAGTATGAGCTTCCTTGGCACCATTGTGTTCACCAGTCCACACACACCATCCTTGGTCCCCATCAAAAGTGCGCAGGGTAAGCTTAGCACGACGATTAATACCGCCTCGTTCAGTAGATCTGTCTGATACAGCACGATTGTAAGCTTCAAGAATGGCATCCTCAGACTGTGCAAGTGGCTCTCTTTTCACCAAGGGCTGGTCAATGTCCTTGAAGATACTCTGCTGCAAGCCTTCCATTCTGTTTTGCATGTCTTTCTTTTGTGAGTCTGAGGAAAATAGTGTACGGCACTCAATACAGTGTCTTATATATTCCTTCCAGCATCCTCTACCATTAGGGCTCATTTCCTCAACTTTAAACAGTCGATAAGGATTACCAACAGCAACAACCAGAGATTGGGCTCTGGTGATGACAGTGTTGAAGACAAATTTGTCACACACACTCTTTGTTGGGTTAGCAGAACTTCCATCTGGATTCACTGGTTCAGATGTGCACACAAATATGGCACGATACTCACGACCTACAATAAACACACAAGAAATCATTTCAAGTTGAACACACATGCATGTAAACATGAACATATTATGAATATATATGTAGAGTATCTCGTAGACTATAATCATAGAATACTACCAAAATACCGGCAAGATGTGGAAGGATTCAGAGGAAATTCTTCATGACACGGTATAAAAAGAGGATATTCCAAATACTTGAAATGATTATCAGATACTGGTTTCTCTCTAAAATATTGTCACCTCTAGTGCACGGAAAATTTCATCTTTCTATTATAAAATAGAATAGGATTTACCTAAATTGCTTGCCCTGATGAAAAAATAGATATTTCAGACGGAAATTTGAACATGAAAGCTACTCTCAAGTCCTACAATTGCAGCATGTAGTAATAATATATGTAAATTATGCTATTTTGACACTCTTGCATACTTGGACAAACCTGTAGAGGCACCAGAAATCAGCAATTAAAGAAAGCCTCACTACAAGCAATAGATGTACATTTTCTCCTTTAAAGACAAAGAAAATATCACAAGTGTTTGTAGTGGTGAGACTCTGTGTCTACAAGAACTAAATACAACCAGTAGGTGGTCGTTATGAGCAAATTCGCCGAGTATTGTAGGAAGATAACAAATAATTAGATCACATCCAGCATGTACCAGGTGAAAATTAGAGTCACATGACATAAATTAAAAAGGATGTCAATTTGACATGGCTAGAATACAAATAAATCTAAGAAGCAAGATAAAAATTACAGTATGGGTGATGAAAATATTATAGAGAATACGGTAGGAGATTGTACAAACTCATGCAATGATTTCCGGGGCAGCCATATTGAATGACCACATATGACCATCATATTCAATATACATGGGACAGAAAGATGGCCTCCAATATGACTGGAATTGTTATAAATGATTTCTTGCCTTAACATACCACTTATTAAAACTTTAAGATGCCGCTTGTTAGGGTATCTTGCACTATTACATAAGTACTTCAATAACTATTATAGGAAATCTCTACTAGAAAATTAGTACATCACATACAAGGAAAAAAGTGAGATGTCAGTGACACATGCAGTACATATGTACCTTGAATATCAAAGGCAACATTTCGGGTGACATTCCAAAGACGGCTAAATTCATTTGATACCAAATTGTCCAATACGTATTGCTATAGGTAAGGGTAAAATTCAATACACACACATACACACACACACACACACACACACACACACACGTACACACACACACAAACGTACACACACACACACACACAAACACACACACACACGCACACACACACACACACACACACACAATGTCATGCACACACACACACACACACACACACACACACACACACACACACACACACACACACACACACACACACACACACACAACACACACACACACGCACACACACACACACACACACACACACACACACACACACACACAAAGTACACACACACACACAAAGTACACGCACACACACACACACACTAAGTACACACACAATACTACCAAGGCAGCTAACCCACCTGATGACGTAGAGGAGCAATGACACAAATACTTGACAAATCCCTTTCACCCCATTCAGCAGGCCATGGATGCACATAGCTCTCAACAGCCTTGAGAATAGTTCTAGCCTCATCTTCAAACACTGGCCTTAGCTTGCTGTCATTATGCAATACACAATCAGCACCTTGCTCCAGCGAGGTGCAAATGAAATGCAAAGGATGGTCGGTTTTTGGATGCAATTGGCTTGACTTTGATGAACGTGATGATGCCGATGTCATTAGTTTGGAAGTCTGTTCATGAATACATGCCTGTAGAATGGAGCATAAAATGTTATTAAAACAATATAAGGATATACTCCATAAAACTTTATAAATTCATACCTGAAGGGTTGAGTCATAGAACAGATGTGAAGGAAGTCTAAGGATTCCAGGATTACTGCGAAAGTTGGTGAGCAGAGATGACGAGTATCCTATTATGTCTAACTCCTTGTAGCAGTTGGAAAGACGTACCAATAAGGATGTACCCAATCCTCCTCTCCGAGCCTCTTCACCCAACACTAGTGTATCTGGCCCAACCTACAATGGATATGTAAAAGAACAAATAGGCAGTAATCCTGTACGTGCACTCACATAAGGTTTTGATACCTACAATATTATATTATCTATGCTAAATTAAACAATAAATGAAACAAAACATTGAACAAAGTTGCAATGTTCGCACAAATTTGAAGATCTCATGAGATTCTACATCGTGAACAATGCAACCACTTTTCATTCAACACATGCAATCAGCAAGTGTATGTACATTCTAATACAGTAAGTTTAGCTCTACAAAGACTGTACCTGAAGGTGGTCTCCAGCTAACACAATCTTAGTATTCCAGTCAGCTAAAGCCAGTGCAGCTACTACTTCAGGTTCTCTGGCTTGAGCAGCTTCATCCACCAGGATGTGGGTGAAGAATTCACGTCTAACACTCCTATGAAGCTTAGGTGCTGTTAACAGGGTGGTAATTATGAGATTGTGTTCAGAATAGTTTTCCAAGTCATAGTGAGTAACATATAGTTCTTTGTATTTAGATGATTTAACTCTATAATCATCTCCACAAAGCCTACAGACTTTGATGTGTGTATTTCTTGACATTTCTGGTCCAAAATACAACTCCAGGTAGGAATTAGCAGTTTGCATATGATGAGTAACAAGTAATACTCTCTTGGTCCTATTCTGGAGCTCCAAAGGGCTCTTTGGACTCACCACACCAGAAAGAATCTGATAAGCAGCTGCTGCAAGAAGTCTTGTCTTGCCTGTTCCAAATGGTCCAGTGATGAGATAGGGAGCACATGAGCGAGATGAAATCAATCGTTTCAGTGCATTCAGTTGATATTCATTGTCCACTTGGAAAGATGGAGGCATATCACACAACAAGTCATCTTCAATGGTTGAGTAATGCATACAATCTAATCTGTATTCATGGGGTATGAGCTTATGAACTGCATTTTTGAGATATTGAACAGCCCTGTGAAGGCTTACGAAGTAGGAATGCTTCAGGTGAAACTCAATATTTATAGCTATTTTATGCTCAAACTGAACTTTCCAAGGAGGCTGACTGATCCCCAAATAAAGAACAGCCTTTCCGTTATCTGAGGACATATCCAATACGGCAGCAAAGACTTCCAAACTGCCATTTTTAATTGTTCCACCTTCTGCTGCTTGTTTAGCATATTCACACTTCTCAGCTGTCATTCCATGGATGGTGACAAAGTACCCAAAGTCATCCCATGTTCCCTTCCTTTTCACATGCTTTGGCACAATTCTTTTTTCATCAAAATCCAAAATAGATCTAATAGATTTACAATGCACACATATGCATAAAGCATCTAGATGATCACAAGACATAATAAGTTATCTAACCTCCATTTCTTCTTCATATATTTTGGCACCATTACTTCTTTTTCATAACACATAATGTATCTACCATCACACCTGAGAAAAACAGCATGTTAACCATACAGTAGAACCTTAATTCAAATAAAAAGAACACTCTTAAGACAAATTACTGCTTACTGCAAGCTACTTTTTGAGCACTATTTTGCCAGTATACAGTGAATTCTCATTAAACCGCCATAATTCGCTTTGAAAATGTTGGTGGATTAATGAGTTTGGTGGATTATCCAAATCAATATGTACTCCTTTAACTAATTCATGCACATAATTGATGGTGGATAAAAGGGTTTGGCAGATAAAGCGGTAGCGGATTAATGAGAAGTCACTGTATACAGGTATGTACATATTATCATATCCTGATAAGAAGCTGCCAATACAACTGATTTCCTATTTTCCCTGAGGTTTGTCTTAAGATTCAGCTGTGTACAGTACAGTGCATAAAAAAGGAAACGGTAATTTTGCCTTGCGTTCAGCGCTTATCTGCAAATTCCATTCTATTAGCGCTTAACCAGTAACCAGCAAAGTTAGAAACGTCATAATATGTTACGCAAGCATTATTTGAAGGAGATCTGAGCAATAGCAATGGAAGTGATAATGGTGAAGTATTTTGGGAACGGATCACCACGATACGACGGAAAGGAGTTAGAATATGTGATGTGAGCTTGAAAGGTCTTCCAGATCCCTCTTTGCGATGAATTGTTCTTTCGCGCTGATACTTTACAGTCACCCAAACTGCCATTTTGCTGACTTTGAATCCTTCCATACTCAGACACTTCACAATTTTGCCGTATGAAATCTCGCCTTCACTGTAGAGCTGAAGAAAAGGCTGCTTAACGTATAGTGTTAGAACCATTTCTTGCAGCACACATTACTAGCGAGTCGTCAGTGTGGGAGTCCATGTTTTATACAACGTCATCGCTTACGCCAAAACAACACCGGTTAAGCGCTAAACAGCAACAGCAAATTTTCTACCATTTATTGGTTACCGCTTACCGGATAACTCGCTGCCATTTATCCGCTACCGTTTCCTTTTTTATGTACCGTACTGTACATGTTATGTACATAACTTAAGGCAAATATAATATGCAATACAGTGGAACCTGCCTAATCCAGCACCTCTATAAACCAGCATTCTCCTAAACCGGTCAAGGTTCTAAGGCACTGAAAATTAATATATCATACAAACTGACTGATAATCCAGCAACCTGCTAATCCAGCACCTATGTAATCCAGCACTGTTTTGCATTCCCCAATGGGTGCTGCATTAGACAGGTTTCACTGTACATGAAGAGTCCTTTTTACACTGTTAGGTTTAACTGTATGAACGAAAGACTGCATGAATGAAACCATACATATCATACTAAAGTTGCTCATTATTGGTGAGGTTTTGTTAGTGCCTGAGTGATCATGATTGATTTTAGTAACTAAGTGATCAACCTTCCCAAAAATTAAGGAAGCATAGCAATATCTTCTTTCAGAAGACTGCATGCAATAAAACCTATAGTAGCAGCCTTTCCCTGCAGTCATACCCAGATATACTTATTGACACAACTAATACATACCAGCTAGATTCCATGACTTACTTCTCTAAAAGAGTAACATCATGTTCAAGTTCTTCCAAGTAAAGAAGGTAATGAAACTTGTTCTTGTAATTAGAGCTTGAAAGTTGTTCGTCAAGGATTGCCAGGTTTTCGGCTGTCTTTAATTTATGCGCAGGAGGCAGTGCATATTTATCAATCTGTTGGTAAGGATTAGTATTGTATGTGACATGTGTTACTATATTATTACAAATATATATCACCCACCCAGCCCCTCCCCCACCAACAATGTCATACTGTACATCAAAGTACTAGTAAGTACGCAATACAAACATACCCACACTGTGGTACATGAGGAGTCTACCATGACCTTTTGTCACACAAGTTATGAGAATATTAATGCAATATTCACATATATACACCCAAAAAGGGGATTGAGCATAATTGAACTCAAGGGCATGACAGTGAGTAAATTCTTTCAATGGCAGCAATAAACAAACCATTCTTGGGTCAATTTGTGGGTTGAACCTTTAGTATAAGTAGTGAATTTGATCAAGTTGCATGCCAATCACACTGAGTTAAAAATAATGGGACTCAATAAAAGGTGTATGGGATGATAGTGATTGGCTTATACTGCAAATAAAGGAGAACATGATCGGTGAGTCTACAGCAATTTGGAATTAAGTGGAACATATGTATCTGCACCAGAAGCAAAAAGCAACACATGTAGTGTGATGGAAGTTTGTAAGAACCACCGTATATCTTCTAAAATTTCATCCTTCTAATGCTTCGTCACCGTCAAAGCTAGGTTGAATTGTCTTCTAAAATGCGACGAAAGGTGTAAATTCTAAGTTTTCGTCATCTTTTCTAAAGTTTCATCACTTATCTTCACCGAACACTTCACTATTGTTATTCTTCCTAGAAACAAGTGATAGCGAGACATTCATGTTTATTTTTGAGTTCCTGTGCACAACGAAGAGTATTCCCGACTTTAGGAGTCCAGACGTCCTCATAACTGCTGAAAAGAAGCTCCAATTTGAAGTCATCCGCCATTTATTCAAAATCTTCTAAGGTTTCGTCTCATTTCCCATAGTTTCATCAGTCGTTGAATAGAGGTGGAATACCCTTCCAACATAGTTAACATGACGAAAAACATCAATTTTGTCACATGACAAATTTTAGAAGATATACCGGCAGTATTAATCATTGGTTCCGTTTAGCAATTCTTCTGTATTAATCTGCACACTTTGGCTTGTGAGATGTACATCTTAAATGATATTGGAATAGGAAGGACATTTCAAAATAATGATCTTAATCACTTCACATTTTGCACAATGTACGTATTTATTGCATGTGAACATGCATATATACAGCCTATATACTGAGTTAAGTCTGGGTCAAAACCCTTATATATATATCATTAATCCAGGTTTGGCGCATGTGGGTGTGATTTGTGCTATAGCAGAACAAAACTATTTTGTATTCTAATAAGGGGATGTGACATTTTGCTACCAAATGATAAGCCATTATCGCAGGGTAAACACGTGCATATACACAAACATCAATGTTCTCATTACCCATGCATGCAATGTATATTTTCTCACCATCCATTTATCAGGATTGCTGGAGATGTTGGAGGCTCCTCCAAAAGTCTTTGGAGTGTTGGTGACAATAAAAGGTTTAGCAGTGTCCCTTGGAGTGCTGCCAACAGTAGAGTGCTCTACAGTTTTCTTTGGAGTATTGGCAAAAGGAGAGGGCTTGGCAGTGTTTTTGGGAGTGCTGGCAAATGTAGAGGATGCTACAGTGCCCTTTGTAGTGGTGGCAGTAGTAGAAGATGCTACAGTGGTTTTCGGACTTTTGCCAACAGTTGAAGGTCTCACAGTATTCTTCAGAGTGATGGTACCAGTAGAGGACGTAACCATGTTCTTTGAAGTGCTGGCAGCGGTAGGTGGTCCGGCAGTGTTCTTTGATGTGCTGGTGCAAGATGAAAGCTTAATTCCAGTCTTCAGAGAAATTGCAGTATCTGATGGCCCACCTGCAGAGTTAGGAGTCCTGGCAACCAAAGAGAACCCGGATCTATTCAGTGGATACTTAACATCACTAACAGAGGTTTGAGGATTGTTCTTAGGTTTAGATGATACCTGACATGTAAAAAGTTAAGATATTTTGTAAAGGGAATACTGAATGCAGGCAAGTAGATAAGATACTATAATGGTAGCTACAGTACTAGTACTGTGTTGGGTACAAACCATTCACATAAACCCTATATGCTCTCTATACATGTGTGTGTGGCGATTAGGTGTACGTACTTTAATTAGCTGTTCTCAGTCCTACTTCTGGCCATCATATCATTCCGCCAGGAAATGAATCTTTCCAGGTAGAATAAACTGGCGGCCAGAAGTGGGTCCGGGAGTGAGACTATAACCTTTAGTTGGACAAAGTACAAAATTGAAATATTACTCATATACTGATTTAGCATAATACAATTATTTACTCCAGGTCCTAAGAAACAGGCACCATCTACTGGTACCATACAGAGATGCAAAAGTGCAATCATATGTATATAGTCTTAACTGCTTCCATTGAGCCCTTAGAGAACATTATCCTACACTCTAAGCCATCACAATGCCTATCGTACACATTCTAACACCAAATACTGTATATGCTTCTTCACACATGCAGTATGTAACTCAACAGCACATACATGAAAAGCACACACATGGATAGGCACAAGGCATAGTAACAAGTCTGAGCATAAAGTACACTGAGATGATTGAATATTTATTTTGTTGCATATGCCCTCACAATCTGGCAGCTCTGCAAAGTTGGTGCTGCTCTCTGTATGTCTTTTATCAAATCTGATTGAGGACTGAACACCAAATTCAATGATTGATGGCTAGTCTGTCTTTGCCCAGCATCATTAGGAATTGTGTGTTTCTTCTTATTTGCCAGTCTTCTCCCCATCTTAGCATCCTTGTACTCCTCAAGTATGTCATCCCCACTATTCACAACTGCCACAGTATCTACAACCTTATGAAGAGATTGTAAATAGCTGCTTGCTCCAGACACCGATTTCATGCGAAGACAGTGTTTCACATATTCCTTCCAGCATCCTCTACCATTAGGGCTCATTTTCTCAATATTGAACAGTCGATAAGGATTTCCAACAGCAACAACCAGAGACTGGGCTCTGGTGATGACAGTGTTGAAGACAAACTTGTCACACACACTCTTTGTTGGGTTAGCAGAACTCCCATCTGGATTCACTTGCTCAGATGTGCATACGAATATAGCACGATACTCACGACCTGAAAAATGCAAATAATTTGAAACTTGTTTGAAATGAAAAGGTAGTTTGACATAATTATTTATAAAGACATACCATCAAATGTATATCAATAAGAGGTGATGTACGTCGGGCAGTGTATGTTACACATGCACCATATTTGACTGTATAAAGGCCGGTCCCGAATAAAGGCCGGGTTCGTTTAGTAGCCGAGGGTATAAGCAGCCCTAGGTAAATAATGACCAGGACTCAAGTAATAGCCAGGTCTTGAAATAACACCGGGTCTCAGTAAACAAAAATGGCCACATTGATCAATCAAGGAATAACGTGTAGTCAATTACCGTCGATCGTAAAACATCTGGATTGACTTCTACTATTGCTTAGCCTTTGATAATACGGATGAAGATACCAAAAGGAACCAAACTACCCTGTAGACCCTGCCAAATGATTCTAACAACTTCCTTCTACGATGGGACGGACTTCGAGTTTTGCTAGTAAGTGGTAAGATGTCCTCGTTCCATGGGTTCTTATTTAATTAAGCTCAGTTATCTGCTCTGTTGGTGCATTATTATGATTATATAGAGAATGCAGGTGGGTTCATCATCAAGGACTTGAGAAAGTTTTTAGGTTCAAATAAACGCCTTGCTCGTTTAATGGCCACGGGTCAAAAGTATCAGGAAAGAAGTAAAAGCCCATGCAGGCCATCATTTGGTCAAATACGATACATTATAATTAAATCTATATGTAAAATATCCATATTTTTTTATCTTACAGTGAAACCTCAGAAGGTATACTCTCACAAATAGGGACACAGTAAGGAAATGGAAAATAGGAACCTCTCTACAGAGGACATGACTTGCAGTCCCAGTATAATTCCCACAATACAATTTGAACCTCTCAAAGTTCAAACCTCTTTACAAAAAACAAATCAGCTGATTCAGAATTTGTGCTTTCCCTAAAGTGTCCTTTATCTGGAGGTTCCACTGTACTTGCAGTATACTGGTTTAAGTTTTGTTACATAACATTAAACTTCCTATAAGCAAGTTCAATCCAATGTTTTGGCAATTGACCTTGCCACCATGCTTTACATATTAAATGTGGACTATTTAAACATGAAACACAAATTAATCAGGGCACCATGCATGTGAATGGGAGACGAATATTTCAAAGGTTTGATTCTGATTAAGATACGTAGCAGAAGAAATTGTTTGGAAAGACTGTTGATCCATTATAAGACACTTTGAAAATTTTGATCATGATCTTTAAGTTAGCAGTATGGCCATGGCTATACAAGCAGTTCCAGACCTGGTATACCAGCAATGGAAATTTTTGAACACAATATATATGCTATGCAAGCTATAATATCATATCATTGCAAAGAAATGAGTAACCGGCATTGTATGGCACTACAGCTACATCGTACACAACAGAAAAGACAACAATCTCTGCAGTATACTATTAATATCATTAGTAAGATGCACGTACCCTGAATGTCAAAGGCTACACTGACATTGACATTATTCATTCCGTACTTGCCCAATTCTCTTTTTACAATTCTTTGCTGAATGAAACACAATATAAGACAGCACCGTCACCAGAATTATACAATGTGTGCTGAGAAATTTATATTTCCATCTGCTCACCAACATCCTGGATGGAGCAATGATGCAAATGCTATCAAGGTCTTCAGGACCCCACTCTCTCTCTGGCCATGGTCGCACATAGCTGAATACAGTATTAACAATTATCGTAGCTTCTTTTTTGCATTCCATTTTAAGATTCTCTTCATTGAACAATATACAATCCTCTGCTTGCTTCAGAGAGGAACAAATGAAATGAAGAGAGGATCCTCCAGCTTTTGGATGCAAGTGTGGTTCTTGGGAATGAACCTTCACACAGAAATGAAACAATGCAATACCTGTAAACACAAACATATACAGTAGTACCACGTTCGTTTGAGAGACCACCCTCGAGCATGAAAGATCACCCCTCAGGGCTGCTGGAAGCATTTTTAAAGTGGTAAGGTCATTGCTTTTAAGCACTACTGATTGGTATTTGCACTGGGGGTACAGGTAAAGGTGTTTGATGTTTCTAAGCAAAACTGATTGCCATTTGTCCTGGAGAGAGGGAGGAGGATGCTGTATCCCACAGAAATCTGCCTTTTGCAGCTAAACACGGGGGATGGGTGGACTATGTTTGGACTATGTCAGTAGACTATGTATAGTGGAACCCTCTTAAGACAAATATAGGGTAGAAATCAGTATGAACTCAAGCTCTGTTAAATGACATTCTCTTAAGATGAACATTTTCATGGGTGGTCCCTAGAGTTTCGAAACTCTAGGGACCATCCATAAAAATGTTCTAACCCTAGGGTCACCCTGTACTTACTGTATGATGCTTGGTGACTCAAAATAATATGGCGGAAAAGCGCTGCAATAATTATTTAGCAGTTTCAGAGGTCTAAAGCTGAATTTCAGGAAATCAAACAAAATATGTTCTTTGATAATATGGTTTAGCTTCTAAATCAACTTGTTTGGACCAAAAAGTGGTACAGCTGTGGCCATACCAGCCGTACCAGCTCCAGCGGCCTTGCCCCTTAAGACTTGGCTGTGTTGGTCACAAATCATATGCCAGCCCATACTAGGTTCCCCCTTGACAGAGGCTGCCACATTTAAAAGACCACCTTAATTTCACACACCCCTAAGAGTGGTCCCTCAAAACTATAATGCAGTACTACTGTACTTTAATAACAATTATATTAGCACTAAGGAACCTACAGTATAATATTAACAATGTGTATCACACACCTTCAGTGATGAGGCATAAAAGAGATCTGATACAGTCTGTACTATCTGCCTGTGACAGCGATAGTTGTTCAACATGACTGAGGAATACATTCTTGCCATCTCCTTGTTCTCGGGTAAGTTATAACATTCGTGAAGTCTTCTCAATAAGGATACACCTAGTCCATTTTTCCTAGCCTCCTTTCCCAAAACAAGAGTCTGAGGTCCCACCTGTAATGATGGTTAAAGTAGGGAAGCAATATACTGTATTCATAAAAAAACAATGGGACTCAGTAAATAGATACAAAAGAAGTACACAGCAAACACTGGAAATATACTGCTGATATCACTGTCGTGAATATATATCATAAGTTATATATTTATAACGACACAAAGATCACACATTTTCATCTTGCTTTGCATACTGCAGTACACATGATTCTATTATCAGAATGGAAAATAATTTCCAAGACTTTAATAGAACAATATTATTTAGCTTACATTGAAGAACCAACCTAATACTTAAAGGACTATATACGTAACTGTATATGGCCAGAAAATACATTTTGTAAACAAATCAGGGAAAAAAACTGCCCTATATGGTCTATACTCAAAATTAATTTGGTAAAAGTTGTGTATGATGATCAAGATGGCGGATCTTCTGTGATATCAGTTTATGGATTGAGACCGAGTTCATTCTTCACCCTTACCCATGATTGGTACAATGAATGATGGTTTGCTGTAAATGCAACAGATCTGGAAAGTGTTCTAGTTGTATCTGTAGAAGTTCCGGACGCACGTGTTCCAACTGCTTGCCTGGTAAATTAGGCAAATGTTTGAACGGTGGCACATCTGAAGTTGACAGTAATGAAGATCTGTCATTGAATGGCGATGTTCTATCTAGTGTAACTAATAATCCCCTGCCAGCAGAGGATGCCTTTTCACGCCTGTCTGCCATTGTCAACTCTGCACAAGTTGAGATAACGCACCCAGCGGCAGCAGCTGTTCACACCACTTTCTCGTGGGGATCATTAGATGACGATGAATTTATCCATAAGTTAGAAGAGATATATGAAGTTGTTGTTTGTTGGAAGAGAAATTTGTTCTTGATACCAAGTGGTCGTTCCGGGAAAGCATTTGTAGATGAAGTTGCTGGGTTATTCAAGTGTTATGCTGAAGGTGATGCCCTTGAATCGATCGCTCTAAAGGCTTCTATGGTCGTGCAGACACTTGTGCTACAGAAATCATCGTTAAAGAGCCGTACCTTGATGAAGCTAAAAGGCTCTTTCAGGGCACTAATGTCGTCATAACAACTCAAGGAGCAAGGCATTTGGGGGCAGCTCTGGGTTCGTCTGAATTCATTCATCAATTTGTGAAGCTAAAAGTGACCCAATGGTGTGGAGAAATAGAGCACCTGGCCAAGTTTGCTTCATCGCAACCACACGCTTCATACACGGCCTTTATCCATGGGGTACAAAGCCAGTGGTCCTATTTGCAAATGCATGATAAATGGAATCAGCAACTTGATGCAGCCACTTGAGGACTGTATCAGGAATAATCTCATTCCTGCCATCATGCACAGGATGTTCCTCAGTCTCCGACTTTGAAAGAGATTTGCTATCACTGCTTGCAAGAATGGGAGGAATGGACATCAGGTACCCCACTAATTCCGATTACTCCTTCACAGCATCCGTCAAGATTACCTCCTCCCTTGCTGATAAGATATGCAGGCAAGATGTTAACACCCCTCTCAGTACGGAAGACACCTTTCGTTGCAAATCTGAAGTGAAACATCAGAAGTCTACTGACAATGAGAAGAAACTAGAAGAGATCCGACAACAGCTTTCAACAAACCAATCAAGACTCCTTGATTGTGCTTTGGAGAAAGGGGCTTTAAGTTGGGTAACTGCCACCCCTCTCGATGATCATGGTCTTATGCTGCATAAAGGCAACTTCGGAGATGCCATCTGCCTACGATATGGATGGAGCATTCAGAACCTTCCAGCACAATGTAGTTGCGGTCAGTCAATGAGTGTGGATCATACATTTCTCTGTCACAAGGGAGGTTACCCTTCTCTCCGCCACAATGAGATAAGGGATCTAACTGCTGCCCTGCTCAACGAAGTATGTCCCAACACCAGCACCAAACCTGGTCTGCTACCACTTCATGATGAAGAACTTGACCATGCTACTGCCATCAGAGAAGATGAAGCAAGACTTGACATTAAAGCCACAGGCTTCTGGCGTAGGGGTTAGGATGCATTTTTTGATGTTCGGGTTTTCCACCCAAACACATCATCCTACTGCCAGAAATCCCTTGTGAGTCTTTACCGTCAACATGTGATGGAGAGAAAGAGAGGTTATGCCCAGCGTGTAAGGGAAGTGGAAAGAGCAGCTTTCACTCCACTCCACCACTGGAGGTATGGCTCATGAATGCAGCAATTTCTTCAAACGCCTTAGTGCAATGATCGCTGAGAAGAGGAGACTGCCACCACGTAATCTCCTGGCTGAGATGCAGCATCTCCTTTGCCCTTCTACGTCAGGGAATTATGGGCCTCCGAGGATCAAGATCTTCAAAGACCAGAATTATGATCCCTGAGGACATCTCCAGTGCTGCATCCCAAATTTAACTTAATCCAATAACTGTTTATTCTTGCCTTTTTTGATTAATATACAATGTGTCTGTGTATTGGCGTATGCTTTGCTTCTAACTAATTATTACTTTCTGTGTGACCATAAAAAAAGTAAAAGTCGTGTACACTGAGTCAAGAGTAGTGTAGATCGAGAGCTTGGCAGTCACTGGCTCACTGCATATGTAGGACCAATATATTTGTAGGCCTGTACACAGGGGGGATTCGAGTGGTTCAGACGAACCCCCCTAAATGGAACCCCATAGTTTTACACAAGACACTCTATGAGTACAATACCTAGCCAAGCCCAGGCAGATCACCAAACATGAAATAAAATCACCAAAATCTGGGATATCAGCTATAAAATCTTAGTATAACCTTAAGTGTACTTAACATGTGAAGTTTCTATAAAGTTTCGACCAATGTACCTTGTTTTCCAGCAGCGGATTTTAGGTGACGACGAACGGCCATGATTATAGATGACGTCATTTCACACCTCAATGACGTCATTGTTAGTGATACCAATGCCACGCATGTGGGACATGTCCAAAATCTTGTAATGGTGTTAATGAGCTGGAATTTGGCCTAAATTTTCCTATGTAAGGCTTCAAGTCATGTGACACGCGTGTGATGAAGTATTTTGTTCACAGACTCAAGTTTGTTAGCATTGTGGAAATTATTCTGCACTCGCGCTTTTGCAAATGCTATTTCGGGCACGATTGATCTCAGATACGCTTCTTTTTATAGAAAACTTAAAGGATCGCATTTACGATCAGTATTTGTTAGCACGAACTGCAGTTCATTCGAGATCGAATGATGCCCGGGACATGTACAATCAGTTAATAGGTTGAACGAAGACATTCTAAAGTATCAACGTAACACTGACTAGCGCATAGTGTGTTTAAACAAAGATCGCACACCTCGATGTTGCCGATCGCCGACGGTTCGACTCAGGTTTCTTTGTTGCCGACGCTTGACTCCAATCAATTCCTGATTTTGCTGAAAGTGGCTTATAGATCAGAATGGGATGTTTCCGTCGAACTTAATTTCGCTTGCGTATCGATTACTCCCTTGTTCATCCACTTCATAGATACTCTATAGGTTACGTAAGTATAGAGTATCTATGTCCACTTCAAGGCTTCGAGATCGTCCTCACTTTGGAGCTGCAAAGAAAGTCTAGGATGACGTCACATAAAAAATCACATGACTGTCATGTGAAAGGCGGCTCTTTGTGAAGGAGATCTTGTCAGCAAACTGCCATGTCGTGGAGTAAATCAGAGGATCGTCCTAGGAGCCTTCCGAGGGTTTTATCCTTATCAGTGTTGGGTACTTCAACTTTTTACCCATGGGGGTTTTGATGCTGCGCTTTTCCAGGGAGTTATTGCGGAATAATTCAGAACATTGCAAGTTTTTCTTGAATATCTTTAAAACTGTTTTGGTATTCAAAACCCCCATGGGTAGAACGTTAGATATCACTGATAGGAACATTTTAGTCCATATTCTGTGTCTCTAGGCCTATGCTCTGATTTACTCCAGTCCAAAAACTGCTGATTGGGACTGTCGGATAAATCGTCGATTATTCGGACACCAAAGGAAAATATTTGGTTCAAAAGTAGCGCAACAAGTAGCTTAGATGTGTTTATACTGCTTTGAGATCATTAACTGTCCATTTTGATTTGTGCAAGTAAGAAACTGAGGAGTTTTGTAGCGAGTAAAATCGCCGACTTCGGAAGCCATTTAAGTGCAAATGGACATGTCCCACATGCGCAATAACATGTAGCTGAATTGTTATTTTTGACACAATGTACAATTATGGACCTTGTTACAAGTTGAGGAATACTATGCTACAACGAAAGTCATCCTTAAACTGTTATTGAAGGTATGAAAAAGCCGTAAATAATTGACTTCGTTTTGAAAATTAGCTCATGTAATAATATATTTGTACGAGTATGGCACTATTCGCAAGTGACATATACAATGATAAACATCCAGTGAGAGAGGGCAATACCTGGCTCGATCAACTCCACTGAGACATACATGCACATAGAGCAATTCCCTTTTGGGATTCCTGCATATGGGCCTGTATTTGTCCATAAATTCAATAAGAAAATTCAACTTTTCTGCGGTAATGTAATTTTTCACTGTATTAAGAAAACATTACAATGATTGTATTTTGAAGCAAAGGAATTGGCACTCTCTATTATATCATATGGTTGAACCTCTCTATAGTGAACACTGGATACAATGAACTCTCTGATATAACCATAGGCGGGGTATAGAGTATCTATGATATAACAAAGATAGACTTTAGAGTGTACACCTATTTACTCTATTGTAAATGAACCCTGATGTAGTTAACACCCTGATACAGTGAACCTTTTCAGTGGTCCTGAGGAGATTCGTTATACTGAGGTTTGACTGTACTTTAATTCCCCATTTGTTTTATCACACCCTAGAAATGGATATACCACAGATGGATACAATGAATATACGACACGAGTATGGTATTCGCAAGTGACATATACAATGATAAACATCCAGTGAGAGAGGGCAATGCCTGGCTCGATCAACTCCACTGAGACACACATGCACATAGAGCAATGGTCACACTGACATGTAATAACTATCGACACAATTATGGTTCCTACCTGAAGGTGATCTCCAGCCAACACAATCTTAGTATCCTTGTCAGCTAAAGCTAGTGCCGCAACTACTTCAGGCTCTCTGGCTTGAGCAGCTTCATCCACCAGGATGTGTGTGAAGAATCCAGGTTGTAGGCCACACTGGGACACAAGATGAAGTGATGTGAGAAATGTAGTAATGACTAGTTGATATCCATAAATGGATCCTTGCTGCTGCTCACTGACCGAACTGATAAATTTCCCATAATTCCCTTCATATCTAAATTGTGCTTGAGGCATGGATATTAATCTCACAACACTACCACCAGCTAATTCCCCTCTCTGCACAGCTGGACCAAAGTAAAGGTCTAAGTAAGAATCAGCAGTGTGCACATGATGTGTCACCAATAGCACTCTGATACAATCACCTTTTACTCGTCTGCCACATCTTTTTAAGATCATGAAGGCAGTCGTTGCTAGCATTCTTGTCTTGCCGGTACCAAAAGGACCCGTAATAATAAAAGGAGCAGATGGGTGGCAGAAGAGAACATCTTTCATCGTATCCAACTGGTAATCGTAATCCAATGAGAATTGGTCCATCCTAGGTCTTCTGAGAGGCATCTTCTTTGCAAACTCATGATAGAAGACAAAGCTGTCCTTAGAAGGAAACAGTTTAGCGATGGTCACCTCACTTATACACTCAACTGCTCTGTGAAGATTCTCAAAGTATGAATGTTTCAGTTGAAACTGAACTTTACACACTGGAGCAGCTAAATTCCTTGCATTCCCCTTGTAAAATTTCATTCCAACTAACAATACTGGCATTTCATTGGAATGAAAATCAAAATGTAGAATATCTGCAGTTTGAGACTCTCCTTCATTCAAAAATATACTGGCGTGTGTGGCTGCTTGCTTTACATAATCACATTGATCTTCTGTCAAGCCATAGATCTCCACAACTGCAGTGCAGCCTCTTTGCCGAATTTTCCTCTCCAACCATCCAGGATATCTACTTCCCTTTAGTGGCATAGCAACACTATACCATCCATTGCAGCTGTACATGAGAAAAACATATAGCCTAGTAACACAAATTCATATAAGCATTTGATATACTGTGAATACACATATACAGTACAGGGAGATCTGGCTTATATTCAACATGAAAGGTTCTCAAAAAACGAAGAGAGAAAACTGTACACTGCAATTACTAGCATCCCAATTTGAATTGGAACAAAGAGATTCTGAGCAAAGGAGTGTAGACTATGCGTGGGTGAGTATGCCATTAATTGCTTGATTATGAATTCCAATCATTAAGCACCCCAAAAATAACCATGCCAGAAGGCTTCTTGTCAGAAAAATAAAATACGATTGAGTGGTGGGGCACCATCATTAGAGAGGTGCTTCAATTGGAACAAGTATGGTATGTATATACATAAACATTATAGACATTTAAATTGAACTGGGTTAGAAGAGCAATTGGAAAATACTTTAGTGTATTTGCTACAAAACTGAAAGTAAGAGCAGATTTCAAAGAACTTACTGATCTCGTAGAACTGCTTCATGTTCATGCTCTTCCCAGTACAAAAGAAGATGGAATTTTTCCTTATAATTATCTCTTGTGAGCTTTTCATGCAGGATATTATTTTTGCCTTTCAGTTCCTCCTTTGAAGCCAGCCGAAATTGTTTTGCGGCCTATAAATATAATTACATAGAGGCATAAAATGTCATTACACACACAAACCAACATTACACTCTGTCATTGTCAACTACCTTGGTCCGCAATTCTCCATTCGTATGTAACTCTTCCCTATGCCCTCCAGATGATCTCATACGTGTACTCCGTACTGTGCGCAACTGCTCGGCTTGATAAGATACATTCCTACCCAGAGAATGGGGATGTAGTTGAGGAGGTGGCTGTTGTGCTCTGCCCATTTGCATGACCGGTGGGCCAATGCTACGTTGAACATGACCAGCAGATTGATGAACAAAATTGGGACGTGGAAATTGGTTGGAATGGTTGAATTGGTTGGAAGCTAGCTGATGATGCAAATAAGGGTCGAAAAAGGGAGGCTCATACGGGCCTGGATTCATATAGGGTTGTGGTGGAAATGTGAAGTTGGGTCTCAAAGGAGGATGAGATCTGTAAGGTTGGGAAAAACCTTGACTCCCAGGATATCTCGGCCTATTTATGCTCCATCCATCTAAAGATGGCCAATCATTATTATACAAATCAAAATCTTGTCTTCCTGCCATATCCAGAATTCTTGATAAAAGCCATTAAATTGACAAATACAACTTGATACACCTGTAAAGAGAGAGAAGGCAACCAATTATATAATTCAGATATTGTGCATTAAACATTACAGCACAGAAACTCTTAACCTGTGACTCATTCGCCTTCACAAACATGAAACTGCAATTATAAGGCTAACAGGCTTTCAATTAGAAATTCTCTCATGTGTGGGGGAAGGGAAACTGAATATTGACTGACTATAATAACTGAATATACAACTGAATATTGACAAGACTGACTTAATGCAGTAGGAGGAAGAAAAGAGCACAACTTGAATGTATATTAATGTTAAGATGAATGATGTGCCCATAACGAGAAGTTCCAAGGTGAAGTATTTGGGTGTTGTACTTGATGACAGACTGTCCTGGAAGAACCATATATATCATATTCAAAGGAAGTGTGGTGCAGGACTGGCCAGTCTGAGAAGACTGCACAGTGTTCTGCCAACAGAAGTGAAGAAAAATCTTTTTAATGCCCTGGTACTACCCCATTTGGAATACTGTTCGGTGTTTGGCTGGAATGTTCTAAGGTATTAAGGACCAGATTGCAAAGGTTTCAAAACTACGGTATGAGGCTCATTCTGAGTAACCACCGAGGACATCCAGTGATGAGATGAGAAGATCTTTGAAGTGGACCACATTAGAAGAGCAGCGTGAGGTGGCTAGATTGGTTCTGGTACATCGCTGTTTGAGAAATCAGGCCCCCATTGAGCTTTGTAGATTGTTTAGGAAAAATTCTGATGCTTGTGATCGTGACACTAGGAGTAATAATAAACTGTTTATGGAAAACATATCAACTGAATGTGGTCGAAAATCTTTTCAATTCCAAGTTAGTGTATCATGGAATGCTCTGCCTCAACATCTGCGAGATGCAAACTCGGTTACCCTGATTAAAAGTCACTTTGATTAATGTTTAATTTTGTAATTAATTATATTAATCAGTTTTGATTTTCAATGATGTCCATATTATCATTTCTCTCTATTATTATATAGCACTATTAGTAATAATTTTTCTCATATCATGCATGTTGGTATCCCAATTTCAAATTTATCACACTGAATTATTTTATTTAAAGGGGAACTGACATCAAAATTTTAGGTATACTTTTTATATTGGAATAATAAAGTATTTAGTATAAAACCTCCATAATAGACAAATTTATCCTTCTGCGCCCACCATCTGAGGAATACGGCGGCTTCAAAGTCACACCTACTGACCACCATGTTTTTTTGCGGTTAAACATCACAACGCGTCATCTGGTAGCATCCGTCTCGAGGCGTCCGTACTAAGGAATATGGCAGAAGTCGTTCCGTATCAATTCGAGCCGGTTTACAACCCCGGCGAACCTGTTGAAGAGTGAGATTCTAGTAGTAGCGACGACGAATCACCCTCTGTCCATGGTCGAAGGGAAGATAACGAGTTATCTTCAAGTTGGTGTTCCTGCGGGAAATGTGCCTGAATGGACAAGGAGGTGGAGTGCTTGTGCTGTCGCGAGATGGCGCAAGTTAACTCTAATCTCCAAGGTTCAGGAAAGGCCTGCATTACGGAATTACCAGATTTCCAGTCGGTCTGTTTAGATCCTAATGTCCTGGAGACGGTTCTTGTGGGAATGGTAGAAATGGGCTACCAACCTTTACCCCCAACTCCCATTCCTAATAGGTATGTTAGTTTAGCTAAGTTTCTCCATGGTAGTATCATTCAGCCACTGCATAGTATATTTTTGCATGCAGATCCTTCCGGCTAGCAAGTTACCGGATGTTTACTTGGCTAATCCATAAAACATTGGGCCGAAGAGTGTGAAGGGTGATGATACCTTCATGTGTGGTCATGGCTATTAGAGCACGATATCCTGAGGCCACTAACAGCTATGTTGGTTTTCGAGATACTGTACAATTTCCTGGATGAATATTATTGTGTTTTGAATTTTAAAAGTATGAAAAACTACGAGAACATATACAGTGTCAAAGATTATAATACATGGTCAACAGAATTAATATAAACAATGTATAAATATATATAAAGCGGACACATAGGAGTATGTATGATTATACACAGTCATAACTTTTAATGATTACAGGCTTCAAAAAAAATGTAATTGTTACAGTGTTAGGGTGAGAGGACATACTGTCACATGCAGTGCAGAAAGACAATTAAAAGAGATAAACGTGTTACTTAATTGACAAAGCGTGTTTTATGTTGTGTAATTGCTGCTTGTTTGTCAGGGCGTGGTATGGGTGCGATATGTTCAGGAATGTCATCTGGTGTGTGTTCTAGTTGAGTAATGCGATCAGGGTTAACTACTTGTTCCATCATAAAATCTAAATATTGTATGCCTTTCTTCACTTTAATTGGCTTGGCCACCCACTGTTTGCCCCTCTTGGAAAATTCCAATTTGTACTGCGGCATTCCCTTGAATATTGCCTGCTGCCGCTGCACATTGTAGTTATGGTCTAATATGGCTAGCCTTGTACGCATATTCATTCCCATGTGACTAAAGTGCTGTCTTTTGGGACAGTACTTAGTTAACAGGGAATGGAACACTTCCAGTTGGCCAGTGTGACAGAAGTAGTTCAACTTTGCAATGTCACGGCAAAGTGAACGATCCATCACCACTCTTTCGAGTGCAAGGTGGGCACGGCCATTGGGTTTAAGCCACTTCTTTCTGCCATCTCTGTCGTCAATCTGTCCATAAGAGCACTGAGAATAGTGTTCATCAGGCCATTCATGAACATTGACTATGTGGTGCATGATTGATGTCCACTTTGAAAGTAGGACATCAGAGTTCATATTGCATGTTTCGGCTGACCACCATAGGTGATTAGAAATGGATTTAATTCATGGAAGGATAACAGAATGGCCTTTCTCATTGCCCACTTGACCAGCTTTTTTGTCACACTTTTGCTTAGATGCCAAACATCAAATTGATGGTTGATATTTGGATATGAGGCTTTCATTAAAGCCGTGATAGCATAGTGTCGATCAGCAGCAAGGATGGCAATGGGCAAATCAAGTTCATTTAGAACATGTGACAAGCACCTTTGCAAACCCTCCTTCTTCATTGCTACAGAGCTACCAGTCTCAGTGACCTGTACCAGACTGTAGTCTAAGATGAGGCCAGTGGCACTGTCCATGAGAGAGTACGTGCAGTACTTAGCACAGTACCCTGGACTGTCACAGCGGCCATCACCTGACAAAACTAAGGGACTTCTCTCCCTCAAAATTTCTGCCACTACAATTTGATTTTGCTTGTAGTAAGCATCTAGGACGGGGTAGACACAGTCCTTTTGTATTCGGTAAAAGGTCTTCTCACAAAAAAGAGAGAGATTGAGTAGCTTAGCAATGGTAGAAAAAGCAGTGTACGTACCTCCCAAAAACAAAATGGCAGCTGAAAGCAAAAGGTTGCCAACACCAGCCTTACCCACACGTGGTTGGGAGTACCACACAAAGGTATTGCCCTCAAGACACAGAGCCTTGATGACCAGCAATGTACCATAAAGGAAAGTATTCGGCGTACAGGCTGAGCCACATATGCGACAAACACAGAAGAGTGACAACAAAGCAGACTCAAACACGAGAAACGTCTTCTCTTTTGAATAGGCTGGATTGGGAGTGTTAGCACACGGAGGATCGGAGGTATTATCATCTATCCATTCAGGGTCACTAAAGGATAAATGACCACGCAGTAAAATCAGGTCATGCAACAGGAAGCACAATGAACTTCTTTTTTGTTTTTATCATGCATATAATACCTATAATCTGAAAGAACATTCTCATTGTCATCTTCAGACTGTGTATCATCCGAGTCATCTGCTGTATCAACACTTATCTCTTCAAAGTATATATGTGCTTGTGACCGTCTGTGTAGAGACCGACACTGCTCGGTCTGGCAGTACTTGTTTGACACAGAGAAATAGGGAGGGTAGGAACACTCTAATATCGAAATTTGGAAACTTATGAAGTGAGCAGACACAACTGATATCCATATATGTTCCACAGACATGTTTGTGTTCCAACAGAGCAAGTGCCACCAACAGTGACCTCACGATCAGTAGGTACAGCGGGGTTGACTAGTTCCAACAAGGAATTCAGTTGCTTGTCAGTAGCTCGCTTCTCTGAACCAGCGCGGCGCTTCACAGGGAGACTGAAGGTAAAAATTGTCGGCACTGCATCCCCTCGAAGTCTTCGTAGCATCTCTATCCCCAACAGTTTCTGTTGGAGGAGGTTCTCGAAGCACGAAGATTCGAAGTGGGCCGAGCAAACGCGTACGTTCTCGTTCCTAGTTGGAGGATCGACGAGTTTTAGACTCGGTAACTACTGCCTCAGGCGCTTGGGGTCCTTGGGGAGACGGTGGAAGCTGATACCTGGACAAATCTTGTCCGTGCTGTTGTTATATACAGCCGAAAGCAATGCAGTACGGCATGATCGTTCCTGGTTGTGCCTATCCTCGTACCTATCTGTCAGTATGCGAAAAGTCCGCGTGGTTTGGTAGGATGCTACCAATGACGTAGGTGACAAAATTAATATGGTGGTGAAAATCGTGACGCACACGCTCCTTTATGGACCATTTCCCCCTGAACCGAGCTCATGACGCAAAACTTAATATTGCCATTTGTACTTACATAAAAATATCTAACTTTTAAGGCAAAGTTAATTTTTGATGTCAGTTCCCCTTTAATGTATGTATTTGTATTAAGTAGGACCCCCAGGAAGACCAGCTTCGCTGATGGGGAATTTCCTATCAATTTGAAAAATTAAATTTATCTATCTATCTATCTATCTAAGAAGTATAGTGCGCAGATAGGGGTCACAATGAAAAATATCATTGCTGTCGGAAACATCCCAAAATGATATTTTAGATGAAAGTCAGTACGGGTAGGGCGAATCTTATGGTGGTAACCGTTTTTCGATTGGTCGAAGTATGACCAAGTTATGCGTAAAATCATAATTTTGGTGCAACGCTGATGGTTTAAGTGGAGCAATCTCCTCCAATTTTCTGCCATGGATAGCCTAGAGGTGGATCATCCTTGCACAGTGTGAAGGTTTGTTTCGCGTATGTTTCCAGCTTGTAAGGATGTTTAGTGTGGGAATTTCCGTGAACCCCATCCGACACATGCAAGGATAACTGTCCGAAATACACTTTTTCTTTCCCTTTCCTAGTTGATCATGAAAGTGGTGAGTATCTGCTCCAATTTCGGATCTATCTCATTTAACTCCGCATTGGTGGAAAGTAATCTTCTCGCGCACGTTGCACCACAATTTTGATTAATTTTTACACATAACGTGGCCATACTTCGACAAATCAGAAAACGGTTACCACCATTGGATTCGCCATACTGACTTTCATTTAAAAGAGTATTTTCGGATATTTCCGACAGCAATGAATTTTACATTGTGACCCCTAACGCAGATCTCCATGAGTTCCTATACACAGTACAGATAATAAACTAGTACAAAAAACTAATAGAAATACTATATAGATGTCATGATATTTCAAGATTCATGCAGCATCTGATCTTCTTTCAGCCACAATTGCCCTGGCTGAATCACAGTCAATCTTGCCGCATGTAGCTGCACTCCTTGAGCCTCTGACTGCAAGGATTGATGATCTTAGAAGGCTGAATGACAATCTGGTTCTAATCAGCTTCATGATGATGCTGTATGGCTGTCCTTGCTTCTTGGCAATCATGCTTGCTAGTCTCTTGTAGAAGGTTGTGGCAGTAGGGGCCAGCCCCCCAGTGGCTGACATCACAAGGGGAGTGAACGATCCATACCCAACTTCTCGGACTCTTTGTTCGTATGCACGCCTCTTTTCTCTTTCATTTTTCTGGACCGTACGGGGTGGCTAAGGGTTTGGTCTGCTGGCTTGGTGCCAAAGGGTTAAACACCCTTACGTCAAAGAATGCGTCCTGTCCATAGGACCAGAATTCCTTGCATTTTATGTCCAATCTGCCATTATCACTGGTGTTGGCTGTACATATTGACATTCTCTCATCATCTAGAGGTTGGAGGACACGTTCCGTCTCAACGCACTTTGCTACTTCTTCAAGTAGGGGATATCTCTTACTTCGTTGTGGCGCATGATGACATACCCACCCCTTGGACAACTCAGGGCATGGTCAACATACTTTGGTTTTCCACATATTACACAGGTTATAGGCATGGCCTTAGGTCTCCATCCATACCTCCAAGCTAGCGCATCACAGAAGTCACTCTTGTGGATTGCAAAGCCATGTTCTTCAATTGGTAGTGTGGCTAGCCAGGCAGATGCCCCTTTCTCTTGTGCAAGGGACATGGCTCTCTGCAATGCTGTATTCAGAATATTGCTGATGTCCTCGGCCTGCTTCTTCTTTCTCATCTGACTTTGTTCTTTTGCGTCTTTGGCTAATTTCTCTTGCTTCATTAGTACCTGGGCTTGGCTGTCCTCGGTCCTGCGCTGGATTGCATCAGTCAGAGGTGACAGATCTCGATGTTGAGTTGAGGCTATCTGCCAAGTTGGGTAGGATATCTATCCCTAGGCTACCCAACTTGGTGAGCAACGAAAAAAGCTTTCGCTCTTCATCGTTGATGGCTTGCCTGCCAGTAATGGCTGTTAGTACATGGTGCCGAAGGATATCCTCAATTGGTTGGAGAAGGTGGCTAATGGTCTGTGTTGTTCTGAAAAGATAAGACCACTTGTTCTTTATGCCGTGGACTAAAGCTGAGTAGGCCGCTTGCGGTTGGCTCTTTGCTATCGATGTCAATACCTTGAGCTCAGATTCCCCGGCACTCCATTACCTTCTTCTTCACATAGGCCTCCCCAAAGTCCAGGCTGCCAATGGCTGAGCCCAGGTAATTTCCACCTGCTGCTGTGACCTTGATTGCAGTATCCTGGAAATATCTGGTCGCTTCATCGAGGTGCTCTTCCTTCACAACTAGCCAGCTTTTGTTTGGATTTGTCAAATATCCATATGCAGGACCGAGGTCTTCTAGCTTGTCCCGCCAAGAACAAATGTGGGGTATGGAACCGGCAGTGGAGGAGTCATCTGCATACCATATCTGCTGAGTGGCCTCGTAATCTAGCTGGTGGATGAGTGGTAATGTAGCAATGGCATACATTGCCATTGCCAAGGGATCGCCTTGTGTTGTTCCTTCTTTTGACATGATAAATTCACCGTCAATGAATAGAGCTGGATCCAATCGATACGTGTTTACCAATATCTTTGCAATAGGAGGGCATAGATTGATGGCATTAACCAGAGCTGCTTTCCTATTTAAATTGTTGAAAGCATTTGATGCGTCAACAAATAGGATACCCTCCGTGTGTTCCTCTTGGAAAATGTTATTCAGTGCGTGAATGGCTGCCTCGCAACCACACTTTTGACCCACACATAATTGGCTTGTCCCAGTAACCTCAATGATGTCGGACTTGATGACAGAAAGAATGGTTTTACTCATGATCTCCTCGGTACTTCCCCTATTCCAATGGGCCTCACTCCTGGACATTTATTCAATGCAACAAGTCTGCACAAGGTTAGTGGTTTAAGGGACTGTGCATCAACATAGCTTGAACTAATTCTCCTTGCAGTTAAAGCAAGTGCTGCACAGATATCTAGCGAAGCTTTTTGAAAGAAAGAGCACATTCTCTTCCAAGCATATGCATTTAGCCCTGATGGTCCAGCACCCCCATCTGTGTGTAGAGCAGATTTCAAAATGGAAGCACAATCAATCTCTTCAAAGATAATCGGATGTACATCGTGGTCTACAGGGTGTGAGATTACTTCTTGTAATAGGTCATGCCCATCTGGGTGTTTCTCCCATAATACGCCTCTGACTGTGCAAGTTTCATTTGCCATCTCATCAAGAGAGAGTACCCGAGTTCCATCTTCAGATATCAAACACAAAGCTTGCTTCACTTTGCCCTTCTTCATTAAATCAGAGAATTTATGAGAGATGCTCACAGACTCATCACATCGCTGGGTTGCTGTTTGGATAAATTTCATCTGAATATCCTTTGCTTCATCCATCAATGGACAAAACTGTCCATCTTTCCATATCTTCAATCTTCTTTCTATGCATGCAACATGGTCCTTGGACTTGGAGGTCTTAAAGGGCTTTTGAAATATCAGTGCAGGCAATACCATTGCAGCCTTTATGGATACTGACTCCATGGCAGAAGCATCCGCATATAATTGAACAAGCGATTCGAGTTTAAAAAACTCGTGGGCCGCCTACGGCCCTGGAAACTCGAATCACTTGGAAATCATCGTTATTGACTAAAATAATACTTCGAAGAACTCTTCTGGTCTAAAAGACTCTTCACTGATAAAATCAGGAGCCAACGAATGAATTTCACCGAAATATAGCTAAAAGATTGTGTACCGACTTCGCGTCCACCATGTTGTTGACATATATATATATATATATATATATATATATATATATATATATATATATATATATATATATATATATATATATATATATATATATATATATATATATATATATATATATATATATATATATATATATATATATATATATATATATATATATATATATATATATATATATATATATATATACATATATATATATATATATATATATATATATATATATATATATATATATATATATATATATATATATACATATATATATATATATATATATATATATATATATATATATATATATATATATATATATATATATATATATATATATATATATATATATATATATATATATATATATATATATATATATATATATATATATATATATATATATATATATATATATATATACATTTATATTTATATCTAGACATCGTTCGGACGTTCCGGACACTTCCTGTGAAAGTAAAAACAATATAGGGCCAAAAAGTCTTGCAATCTCAGCCACAAGCGATTTTCTTTGTTTACCAGATGGGATTTTAAAGAGGTTTCTCCTCCAGTGAACCACTTCATTGTAGATTGAATTGATTTCATCTATGACTTCAATGCCATCTTTTCCACCCCACTTGAAATTTGCAGTTTTGGTGGCAGCATAATTCGGAAGGTGGGGGGTGTTGGTGGCTCAGTAGGTTAGCACTTGAAGTTAAGCAGAGAGCAGAAGGCACCATGCCTTGAAGTTAAGCAGAGAGCAGAAGGCACCATGCCACCTGTGTGCCATGCATTTGGCGTTTTTTTCCCTGCACCCCCCTGCCAGCAGCTTGGGAATGGAAGAGAACATTACCTACTGCCGCCACCGAACAAATTCTAATTTAATTTAATTTGATTTAATGTGATTGTGTGTGTGAGTGAGTGTGTGGGATACTGGGGGCCTTAATAGTAGCCTCTGGCTAATGGCTCACCCAGTTTAAATAAGAAAATATTATTATTATTAAGGTGGGAATGAGGTGACTGAGCTGAAGCAGGTGAGCTGAAGCAGGTGGTGAATCGACTGACTGAGTTGAGATAGGTGAGAAATTGACTGACTGAAATACAACTGGTGGTATGTCAACTGACTGAGATTCAGCATGTGGTACATGAACTGACTGAGATACAACTGACTGAGATACAACTGGTGGTACATCAACTGACTGAGATTCAACACGTGGTACATGAACTGACTGAGATTCAACTGACTAAGATACAACTGGTGATACATCAACTGACTGAGATACAACTGGTGTTACATCAACTGACTGAGATTCAGCACGTGGTACATGAACTGACTGAGATACAACTTGTAGTACATCAACTGACTGAGATTCAACTGACTGAGATACAACTGGTGGTACATTAACTGACTGAGATACAGCTGGTGGTACAAGAACTGACTGAGCTTCAACATGTGGTACATGAACTGACTGAGATACAACCGGTGGTACATCAACTGACAGAGATACAACCGGTGGTACATCAAATGACTGGGATACAACTGACTGAGATGCAACTGGTGGTACATCAACTGGCTGAGATACATCAGGTGGTACATCAACTGACTGAGATACAACTGACTGATATACAACCGGTGGTACATCAACTGGCCGAGATACAACTGCTGGTACATCAACCAACTGAGATACAACAGGTGATATACCAACTGACTGAGATACAACATGATTTGATTTTAAAGCTGACCGTCTCTAGGCTGAAACTGACCGATTCGAGGCTGATGAATTGATAACCGAAGTGACAGCTGCAGATGCTTCTTTTCGCGAACTCGACTGAGGGCGGTAGTTCTGACATTTATTTAAACGAGATGGAAGACAATTGATAGATAGACGATCTTCTTTAGAGCAGATACAATTGATACAATGACCACTGCGATTACACTTGCAGCAAATCGGCATTGTCTGTTCAGAAATTCACACGGTAATCATAACCGCCATTTTTTAAAAGTTTTTTCCAGTCCAGTTGAGTTCTTATACTAAGGCACAGCCAAATTTTACAGTGATACATGATCGAACATATAGTCACAGTTTTGCTCATCACAGAAGACTTCATTAGACACTTACACGACACACAACTAACACACGGACAAAGCAAAGTAATAAATCAACACCAAGTACGGGTCAACACTTACACGATTCTGAATAGCGAAGGTCTCAACAGTTTCTAGGGCTGAGTTATAATTCACATAATACAAATGGACATCCTTGTACTGTTGATCATTTCAGCTTCGAATACGGTCTGAGCTTTCGAAGAAGATAAAATTGCTGAATTCCCCAATTCTCGGAATTAATTTAAAAGTAAGTTTACACTGAACCCGTACCCCATAATAGATGAATATCATTATTACTCAACACATGCCCAGCATGCAGAGGACCACAATAGTACAAAACTCAGATACAATAGTCACTGTAGTTCCCTATAATGATCAGTCAATCACGCATCTGGACATCTGATTTAAGAAGGTCCAGAGGGTGGTCTGAGGTGCTGATATCTATAGCCTTCACTGATGGGGAATGGTAGGATGACCTGTGGTGGACATCTTTAGGCCTTTGTGTGTTTTGTATTTAACCGCTCTGTATTTAATTAGAATATAATTGTACTCTTACACGCATGCGCACAACGATCGACCACGTGTGTCCCTTGTCCACCTGTCTTGTCTTGTCTCGTGCTTATATTCGATTAACTAATGGTTACGGTTCCCCTTTCGAGCCTCACTTATAACCATATTGGTGACCCTCGACGCTGGTCATTTCGACCAAGAACACGCTTTCGACAACGGATCCTCTTCCTATCAGCACCACGGCTACGGCTACACGGATCGACACCTCACTGCACGCCCCACGACTTCAGGACGTTCTCCTCCTGCATGCTTGAGCAGCACCTTCAGGGTGGCTCGCTGGTCGGTGCCCTCCTCCGCAACCTTCGGCTCGTCCTCATCGACCCTCATCGACGGCACAGCTACGCCCCGCTCCGGCTCATCACGGCTCAGCTTCGCCCCAGTTCGGCTCATCGTTGGCACGCGGCCTCGCCTCACGTCGGCTTATCTTTGGCCCAGCCTCTTCGCCTCAACTCGGCACAAGCTCGCCTCGGCTCACCACGGCACAGCTCGCCTCACCTCGGCCCAGCCTCACCTCGTCTACTCAACGGCTCACGCTCGCCCGGATTGCCACGAAGGTTTTCCTCTACAGGACATGTACCTATCCCCAGCGACAAGGCTGCTGTTCAGCTGCACGGATTAGGACTTCGGACCCTCCTGACCCACGCTGCTCCAACTCGGATCACCGCAGCAGATCGTCATAGGTTCCCACCCTCAGTCGTAAACGCGCACTTATCTACAGTTTACTGCCCGCCTTGCCATGCCACATCTCCGAGACAGACACTGACGCTGGCACTTCAGCCATTATACACTCAGTCTGGCATCCACATCCGCTTCTTCAACTCTCTTGACTTCCTTGACGGATCCACTGGCACCCCAGTGGCAAGGAGGCAAGGAGTCTCAAACGCGGATTGCTTTGCCATGAACTCCCATCGGACTCACACACACACCGACGCACAGCTCCTCGCTGCCTGCACGCCACCATCGCTCCATCGTTCGCCCTGCTCACTGGGAGGGAGTATTGTGGTGGACATCTTTAGGCCTTTGTATGTTTTGTATTTAACCGCTCTGTATTTAATTAATTGTACTTTTACACGCATGCGTACAACGATCGACCACGTGTGTCCCTTGTCCACCTGTCTTGTCTTGTCTCCTGCTGGTTATGATATTCGATTAACTAATGGTTACGGTTCTCTCGTGCCATCGAACCCACATATAACCATAGACCTAGGTGCTCTGATACAGGCGACTGCTGACTTGATGAGGCTGTGAGAGATCCTGCATCTGTTCCAACTCATAGCTGAGTGGTATGGTTGCCCGTGCTTATCAGCCATGAGACTGGCTAGCCTCTTGAGGGTCATGGTGGTTGTGGGGCTCCATCCACCACTGGATGAAAAACAATGTGGAGTGTGGAGTTTTGTGTGGAAATTTCCGTGACCCCTATCTGACACATGCAATGATAACTGTCCGAAATACACTTTTTCTTTCCCTTTCCTAGTCGATCATGAAAGTGGTGAGTATCTGCTACAATTTCGGATCCATTTCATTTAACTCCGCATTGGTGGAAAGTAATCTTCTCGCGCGCGTTACCACAATTTTGATTAATTTTTACACATAACGTGGTCATACTTCGACCAATCGAAAAACGGTTACCACCATTGGATTCGCCGTACTGACTTTCATTTAAAAGAGTATTTTCGGATGTTTCCGACGGCAATGAATTTTACGTTGTGACCCCTAACGCAGATCTGCATGAGTCCTATACTAAGGCACACTGTCAGCCAAATTTTACAGCGATACATGGATCGAACCTATAGTACAGTTTTGCTCATCACAGAAGACTTAATTAGACACTTACAAGACACACAACAAACACACGGACAAAGTAATAAATTAATATAGGGATCTACTGTAACACCAAGTACGGGTCAACACTTACACGATTCTGAATAGCGAAGGTCTCAACAGTTTCTAGGGCTGAGTTATAATTCACATAATACAAATGGACATCCTTGTACTGTTGATCATTTCAGCTTCGAATACGGTCTGAGCTTTCGAAGAAGATAAAATTGCTGAATTCCCCAATTCTCGGAATTAATTTAAAAGTAAGTTTACACTGAACCCGTACCCCATAATAGATGAATATCATTTTTACTCAACACATGCCCAGCATGCAGAGGACCACAATAGCACAAAACTCAGATACAATAGTTACTGTAGTTCCCTATAATGATCAGTCAATCACGCATCTGGACATCTGATTTAAGAAGGTCCAGAGGGTGGTCTTTTCACACCAAATCTTGTCCCCCCTAAAAGTTGTCCGGCGTGGGCGCTTATCGTATACAAACTCTACACCGTCGAGGCGTTAGGGTTAGGGTTGGGTTAGGGTTTAGTATTGATGAAACGATAGGGGGACAACTCACGGCAGGGGACCATTCACGGCATCACAGTCTGAGGTGCTGATATCTATTAGCCTTCACTGATGGGGAATGGTAGCCTAAGGATGACCTTGGTGCTCTGATAAAGGCGACTGCTGACTTGATGAGGCTGTGAGAGATCCTGCATCTGATCCAACTCATAGCTGAGTGGTATGGTTGCCCGTGCTTATCAGCCATGAGACTGGCTAGCCTCTTGAGGGTCATGGTGGTTGTGGGGCTCCATCCACCACTGGATGAAAAACAATGTGGAGTGTGGAGTTTTGTGTGGAAATTTCCGTGACCCCTATCTGACACATGCAATGATAACTGTCCGAAATACACTTTTTCTTTCCCTTTCCTAGTCGATCATGAAAGTGGTGAGTATCTGCTACAATTTCGGATCCATTTCATTTAACTCCGCATTGGTGGAAAGTAATCTTCTCGCGCGCGTTACCACAATTTTGATTAATTTTTACACATAACGTGGTCATACTTCGACCAATCGAAAAACGGTTACCACCATTGGATTCGCCGTACTGACTTTCATTTAAAAGAGTATTTTCGGATGTTTCCGACGGCAATGAATTTTACGTTGTGACCCCTAACGCAGATCTGCATGAGTCCTATACTAAGGCACACTGTCAGCCAAATTTTACAGCGATACATGGATCGAACCTATAGTCACAGTTTTGCTCATCACAGAAGACTTAATTAGACACTTACAAGACACACAACGAACACACGGACAAAGTAATAAATTAATATAGGGATCTACTGTAACACCAAGTACGGGTCAACACTTACACGATACTGAATAGCGAAGGTCTCAACAGTTTCTAGGGCTGAGTTATAATTCACATAATACAAATGGACATCCTTGTACTGTTGATCATTTCAGCTTCGAATACGGTCTGAGCTTTCGAAGAAGATAAAATTGCTGAATTCCCCAATTCTCGGAATTAATTTAAAAGTAAGTTTACACTGAACCCGTACCCCATAATAGATGAATATCATTTTTACTCAACACATGCCCAGCATGCAGAGGACCACAATAGCACAAAACTCAGATACAATAGTTACTGTAGTTCCCTATAATGATCAGTCAATCACGCATCTGGACATCTGATTTAAGAAGATCCAGAGGGTGGTCTGAGGTGCTGATATCTATAGCCTTCACTGATGGGGAATGGTAGCCTAAGGATGACCTTGGTGCTCTGATATAGGCGACTGCTGACTTGATGAGGCTGTGAGAGATCCTGCATCTGATCCAACTCATAGCTGAGTGGTATGGTTGCCCGTGCTTATCAGCCATGAGACTGGCTAGCCTCTTAAGGGTCATGGTGGTTGCGGGGCTCCATCCACCACTGGATGAAAAAACAAATGGAGAGAAGGTGCCATGATCAACTTCAATGATCCTTTGCTCATATTTGCTATGCTTCTCTAACTCACACTTTCAGTAACAAGCATGAGTGGAAAGGCAGTTAGATGGGTATAAGCATTGGAAACCCTAACATCAAAGAAAGTTGTGCAATTGCTCTTGTCCCAGAAATTCTGGGCCTGGATGTCGAGACGCGCTTGATCATCGGTGCTTGCAGTCTCGTGGTAGAAAGTTTCTCCAGATAATGGTTGCAGTCGTGGTTCAAGTCCAACATTGGGACAGACCTCTGTGAGGAATTGAGCGATGATGTCTCTGATGGCATTGTGACGGAGAGTAGGCAGGGCACCCTTGAAACAACTAAAGGTATGGCTTACACTGAAAGGATGAATGCATAGGCAGTGAGAAGCAATCCTGACTGGAGTCCAACCAAACCTTAGGCAAATGCATCTCTGAAAGATTGCTTGGACATGTCAAAACTTTGCTAGGGGCAGGCTAGTAAGCCAAGCTGATGCTCCTTTCTCATAGGATTGCTCCATGGGCTTTTGCTTGGACTTGGGAAGGGTGCTCTTCAAAGTGTTCATTTGCATGTTTCCTGTGAATACTCAGAAGATTGTTCACGAATAATGCAGACGAGAGGTGAAGTGATCTCAGAACAGTCGTCAAAATGTTGCTTGGCTGATTTGGTAGATATAATACATACCATGTAGTATAATACTTTACGTAGTACTTATAGTATGAAGAGATGAAGAATATGATATTACCGGACAACTTGAGAAGATCTACAGAACTGACAGGTGAGAAGGGGTCGTCAAGCTGGCTAACGGCCTTGCCTATTGAAGATCATGGTTTTGCGATGCACAAGGGGGAATTTAGGGATGCATTGTGCCTGAGATATGGATGGCCTCCAGACAGATTGCCATCAAAATGTGAGTGTGGCAGCTCTTTCTCTGTGGACCATGCCCTGAATTGTCCAAAAGGAGCCTTCCCAAGCATAAGGCACAATGAGTTGAGGGATTTCACAGGCGATCTCCTTTCTGAAGTGTGTCATGATGTCTCCATTGAACCCCTGCTGCAACCGTTGGAAGGAGAAAACCTTGACTATGCAACTGCCAATCGTGAAGAGCATGCCAGATCAGACATCAAAGCAAGAGGATTTTGGGGATCCAACCGTCAATGTGCATTTTTTAACATTAAGGTATTTAACCCTAACGCACAGTCAAATCGACGGACAACTCTTGAATCCTGCTACAAATGAGAAGAAAAGAAGAAGAAGCGTTGCTATGAACAAAGAATCTTGGAGATTGAGCACGGCACTTTCACTCCACTTGTGTTTAGTACCTCTGGGGGCATGGGAAGGCTTGCGAAGACTTTCTTTGCTAGATTGGCTTCTCTCCTGGCAAACAAACGACAGGCCAAGTATGCCACAACAATGGGATTGATCAGATGCCAAATCAGCTTCTCATTGATGAGATCCGCAATTATGTGCCTTCGTGGAGCCCGATCCAGCCGCCATCATGCAAGCAAGGTCTGTGACAGTATACCACTAGCTGTCACAGAAGGAAGATTTTCCATCTAAACAATATTGTACATATTTGTCTATTTGAACAATAATAACTATTACATATTTGTCTATTTGAACTTTACCTTGTTGTAAAGATTAATTAATTAATTTGGTGGAAAAAAATAAAAATAAAAAATAAAAATAAAATTATAGTATCAATAGCAAAAGCATAATTATAATATCGTATGGAGATAGTAGTGAGCCATCGTTTATCCGACCACATCTGTTCCTCATAGGATGTGTCAGATAAACCAGGTGTTGGATAAATCAGGGTAGATTGTACACAACTTAGTGATGGAAACTCAAAGTGGAGTGTTGGATAAATGATGTTCTCAGATAAACTGGTGCCTTAAACCAGGTGTGACTGTATCGTAGGTGCATAAAAAACATTCAAAAAATGGTAATTTAGAATGTAGGATTGACACAGGACCATGCAAAAATGTCTTATCAAAAAGGCATACTCCAAAACACTTGGAACAAGTCTTAGGTAAATTTGTGAAACATGCAGGCACAGGGCTGGATGGGCAAAGGTTAAAACTGGCATAGGGCTAGATATTAAACATATATAGAGCTATACATAGGGCTAGATGAGTATATGGCTATGTAGACCATATAGGGTCTATGGCTAGGCAGGGTTTAGTTGGACTGAGTGCACACTGCAATTTCATACATCCCTCACATATGTACTGTATAATATTGCGGGATGCAGGAATTTGCTTAGTGTACACTCAGTCCAACTAAACTCTAGTTGTCTATATAACCCTGTACTCGTCTGACCTCATGTATGTATTCCAGTCTTGGCCTTCATCCAATTTTACTTAATGTGGGAACTGAGAGCAATAATCTGTTGCCCATTATAAGCTGACAATTTTCAGAACTTCTTGAATTGGTATATAAGGAACTTTTCTTCTGGTACAGATCGTTCACATTAAATTTCTTGAATCGGGGACAAATCTGGTTGGCAGAAGAGTTCGCGACTAAAATTTCGCAAGTCTCACCATAGATTGTTTATACCTATAATTTGGACTGTGTGCAGAAATATTTGCAAAAAAAAAATTCGCAAGTGCATGGAGTCAATTCACAAAAAAATGCAAATATTATTTGGTCACAAAAGATTCTCAATTTATAGGGTATGTGCAATTTTGGTACTATCACAATACATACATGCCAATGGACTCAAGATTGATTAATGCAAACTTATAATGATATTAACAATAAGTATTTTTGCCAAGGATTTATGATCAATTCATGACAGTGGTCATTCACAAAAATGAAGGTAACTATATTTTTTTGAGGGGGAACCATACCCAGGATTCCCCCCTCAAATAAAACCCTGTTAGTGGTTCTTTTTCTTGCTTATTTGCTTTGGTATCTCTGAAACGTGCCCTAAATATTCAAAATATTGTACCTTCAAAGACTTATATAGAGATTGACATCCAGCTTCAGAAAAACAGTGCATGAAAGGTTCAATGCACTATGTACACTTATCACTATCCAGTATTCTACATGCACATGAACCTTGAATGTCGTAAATGTTGATCTCACTAATTAAAACTTGATTTTCCTGTATATATATAATAGTTCTAATTAACCAACCACATAATATGTACTCCATACATTTGGAATGGTACATTCATCAGTGTTTGAATGAAACCAGACATTCTAATTTTTTGTCCACACATCATTATCCAAATCATAAAAAATAATGATACAAAAATGAGCCTCAGACGCAGGGTTCTTCCCAGTGTGGTGGACAGAGCACTGCACACCTTTGGGTTCTGGCAAGGCAAAAAATGAAGTGACCAAACCTCGCGAACACATGCATGCAGGGTTTAGAGCAAAACCAATGAAATTGGTGTGCATGAATTGACTACTCCCTTATAATTGGCAATTAAGGCCCGGCGCCGGGCGAAAATTTGCACAATTAACAACTATAAACAAAAAAAAACTGTTTACACAGTATGCATGGTGACAGTACGTATAAATTCACGTGTGGCCTGCATGCAGGTGCCACCATGCACCATTATATAATCCTCCATGCATGTTTCTGCTTCAATCAATTGCAAAATTCTATACCCCATTTATATATTGGTCACCGGTCTTCATTTTCCTATTCAGTGGCTGTGTGGCATGCAGTCTTTGTACTCTCGTTCCCTCTTTTAATTACCAAACAAGCTCAAGTTTCTCTCTTCCCATTCACTTGCCACATGCACAATGGTATACCCATCTTATTCACATCATTGTATAATAATATTATATATTACACTACAGTATAACCGCTAAAATTCAAAATAATTATTGGTGAAAAATGTCACTTATGAAAGCAGTACAGTACAAGCACATCCATTACAAAGCAATATAATTATACACTGTAAGTATACAAAATTTGCCAAGAATATATTATATAATATAATTTCTGTAATGTAGTACTAACACATTACAATAATATTAAAATATTATGTACCAGACAAACTGATTCTACATGTAATCCTTCACAAAGCATCCATGCTTCTTATAGTGATGAACCAACTGCTCCCAAAGGGGGTCATAGGACAGCAGTACAGAGTTCCCTTGGGGAATAACAGGAGAGAGTATTATATACACATTAGTATATAATAATAAGTAAAATGTTTCTATTTTTATAATCAACATAAGGTGCAACATTAACAGCTACAGTATGGAAAATTTAAATGGAATCCACTACCCAGGAAAGGGCAGCATCCAGCCACCTTGTGTCACCCTAACAGACCTCATAAGTTATGAATGTCTAGGGCAACCCAACCTAGCCTAGCCCAGGCTATAGTTAGCCTGGAAAGGAGGTCTTACACCCTCAGCAGCAGACATAATGGTCAAATAAGTCTAGCTAGCATAAGAGCAACTAAACCTCGCTTAGCCTAGTAACTGTTAATCTACTGTGTGGAAAAACAGCCATGAGGAAAAGTGGACTTCCGCTGGAATTGAACTGGCGACCTTCAGCTTTGCACTGATGCTCTACCTTCTGAGTTAGGAAGCCCGGCAAGGCCACAGATCACCCTTAAGAAGGCACCCCTCCTCATTTACTGGCTGTTCAACTAAACTAAGTAGATATTATGAACTACTGTTTAACGGGTAGATCAAATGTATGGAAAGTATTAATGTAATGCTACCCTTTCACGGGTAGTGGATTCCATTAAAACTTTCCATACATTCGACCTACACATTAACAGCTACAACAAGAACAAAGTGAAACTAAGACTATGGAGCTAGCCTGGGTTGAAGACATGTCAGTGTTCTTTGTGCAAAGGAGTTTCAACATGTACGTTTACCATCCCAAACCAGTTGCAAACCTTCGGCTATAGATATAAGGATGATTCCATGTGAGGCCATCAGGACATTTGCCATCACAGCAACGTTTAGCAGATTGAGGACACGGCTCTCAAGAATAACAGGGATGTTTGTCACAGTCAGGGATTAATGTACGTAGCTTCTCTTACAATTTAAAAATAAGCCATAAACACCTGAGTGATCTACCTCAGTGCTGCAATGAGGGCAGCTGTAAGAAGCACATAGAGGAGCCCCAAAATGAAGGCCAATAGCAAAAAACCCTGAAGGTGGAGTTTTCCATACAAAGATCAACAAAAGAGGCTGGAGGAGCACTTAACCACACACCTGACTCCTTTTGCTGTCAAGCTAGGAGACAACCCCCCCCCTCTAGTATCAGCAGTCAACAGGAGGGATTTGAAGTGACCTTTGACAATAGGACTGTCCAAGAACCCACAGTACATGGCACTTGATACTGCAGGCAGGCTCTGGTCAGACCAAAGCATTGCTGAGCAAGCTTTGAAAGCATCAGTTGGATACAGGATATACTTGGTAGCCAAGCATGGTTGATGTATTACATACGTACAACCAGATTTAGCAAAGGGCCAACTTCATGACAAATTTCGAAATAGTACTGGCATTACCACGCATACATAATAATATTATTATTTCGCCACAATAACTAAGATATATCCCACAAATCCAACTATATGCAAATATAGGCTTAAAATATCCCACTTTGATACAGGTCACAGTGTATTTATAACTGATATATACGTAGATCTTCACTCCAGTAAGAAACAATGAGCTAGAACTTATCAATTAAGAAGAAATGATTGATAATTCAAACTGCTCCTTCAAGACTGCTATTTTCACACTGTATTCCTGGTCAGTTATAAATACCCAGTGGTAGAACATAAGTACTGTACACATAGTACTCTTTGGTCACTGCGTAAAGCTACTTGCAAAACTTGAATGCAGGCATATACTGTATATACAATTATGATACATGACAATGACTTCATGCAGCTGTAATGAATTAATACACACTCACCAACAACTATCAATCCATATTTGCTTCTGGTAATGCCTACACACATTTGATGAGGATCAGTGAGAAATCCCAGTTTCTCTCTGATCCACTGCCGGTCAGCTTGTACAACTTCCCTGTTCTCAATCTCATTCACTGGCTGAGTTCGGACTGTGGACAATATGACAATACCAAACTCGCTACCTGCAGAAAAGAAAGAGTAAGGCATGTGTGCATAGCTTGTAAACTTTACAAGAACATTAATATTGCATCAATAAATTGAATTGACAATGTGTTTTAGTTGACAATATTCCAAAACACTTGAAACCACAACACAGTAAATACCTTGACTTTCTGTAATGGTCTGTACTCTAATATTTTGCAGGTTTCCTAAATACTTCATTTTCTTCTTATTTGGGGCTTTCTTCCAATCTTTCACTCTCTCTTCCAGAATACTTTTGATTTTGGCTTTCTGTGCCACATAAGGAGTGAGAACAGCTACATTACTTGCTTCTACTCCATATTCGCCCAAAAGTTCGGACACGATGTCCATCTTAAGACATAAAGAAATACACATTTATATACAAATAATCACAAACATTCCATGCAGAGGGAACATATTACAGACATATATACAGTGTACATGTACACAACACACAAAATTGAATGTGTGCACATTAACACAAACACATTACATAGACCTTTGTACTGTATACATGAAGGGAATATTAATAAGTGGTCTTAGACCTGAAGTAAGTATTATATGTACTGGCTGGCCAGAGGTTACCAATTTCATGTGGAACAGCAAATGATCCCTGTAGATCCAAGTGCTCACGATGCTTCAGACTCGGTATCACTTTTGGTGATAGCAATTATCCCTGTTAATACCCTTGGCGAGGAATACTGCATGTTCAACCAAATATCATAATCAAAGTGTAGTTTTAGTTTGGTGCCACTGAAAGTGTGATTACATAATGAGGAAGAATTCTGTTTAAATTCAGTTGATCGATAATGAGAAAGGCAATGCAGATAAGAACAGAGTCAACGTCAAGCACCTTGGTGAGAGCGATTATCTGTTGCCTAATCCATATAAGCTGACAATTAATTGGACATCTTGAATTAGAATATAGGGAACTTGGCTTTAGATTCACAAGAACAAGCTAACACATTCAGTGAGAATTCAGATGCGCAATAGAGAAAATTCTCTTGTTAACACATTTAATTTTTAGCACTAAAGTAAACTGCTGTTCTTCCTGCATGTATGCTTTGAATTATAAATGCAGAACCTGCTAGTGGAGTTAATTGTGCAGAAGCACACAATTAAGGGAATGTTGTATCTTTTGGTTTGACGGTGTTTTGTGATTGTATATATACTGTATATAAACCTAACAAGTAGTTACTGTATAATATATATATATATATATATATATTTCCATTCCATAGTGCAACAAGAGGTCCTCTATTGTTGATCTAGCAGGTGGACTGTAATCCTCTTAGCGGTTGTTTGCCTTCAAGACTATTGGTAAAAATTCATACCTATCTACAATCCTCAAGCTTGAATGAGTAAATTCAAGGAAAAGCCAAACTAATAAGCAAAGTACATTGTGTATGATCAATCCTTGCATGCAAACAAATCCTATGAGCAAAGCAGAACACAATCTCATCAGCAGCCATTTTTTTCTTTGAAGTTCGTGGATGAAAATTTTTGTGGATCCTTTTTAACCGCACAAACCGGAAAACTATACTACACTGTAGCTGTGAAAATTTCCTGATGCACAGTATGCACGGAATGTGTTAATACTGTGAGGTCTCACAAGAGCCTCGCAATGACAATAAAATGATTAAAAGCACATGCTGCATGTTTACTATAGCTATAAACTGGCAGTGTCATTACTGTCAGTACGGTAAACACAAGCATACAAGCCAACAACTTACAACTTTCTTAGCTTCAACTGTGTTGCTCTTGGAGTCCTTGCTAATCTTTCTTCTCCCTGTACTTCCATCCTCATGTCCATTGACCACGTCATAGAATGCAATCGGCCATATATCTGAAAATTACGATTATGGACATGTAACTGATGGTGCACGCAATCTGTAACATTCTCCACTGATACCATGCACTATAACACTAGATCTTTTATTTACCACTATATAGTAAACTGTCCTTGATGTACAGTACACCAACCATGCTTAGCTGCATATTAAAAGGGCTTTACATGAACCACTTAACACACTATGTTATGCAGTACATTCTAGCATGAAGGCAAATACCATTTGGCCAAAATGAGTTCAGCCTTTCGAGTTTTCTTTCTCTAGCAGATTTATGAGGAACCAACTTCTCATCATAAAAACATTCAGAAGGAAAGGAACACACTGCTTTATGCTGAAATGAAGAAAAATATGCATTAAATGGCGCCTCCAAAGTAACATTATCATGACTGTTAACTAACCATTCTGTACTGAACATTTAAAGAAATAAATGGAACTGATGAAGAGGTGTCTTCATCTGTAAGAGCTAATCTTTCAAAGAGAGATACACCCAACCCGTTCTCCTTAGCATTGTGGTTGTCAATGATTGGCTGCAGTTGCTTGTGGTCTCCAATGAGTACAACATGCTCAGCTTGACAGACAGGGGCTAGACACTCCGGCTCCATGGCCATAGCAGCCTCGTCAATGATAACTTGCACAGGCTGTATGTACTGCCTGAACCTTGGGCTGAAAGACTCATTACATGTACACAGTACTATATCATAGTTGCCGTCAGCAATAACACTGGCTTCTGCTGCTAATACACAATTTTCATACAGCATCCTGTCTTCAGCTGAAGGAATGAAACCCTTACTATGAAGTGCTTTAAATTTCCTCTCTAAATCAGCTATTTGTTCCTTCTGCTCCGATTCCTTGTGTACTTTGTGATGAAGAGCATATTGGGCCAGGTCTTCAGGGCATTTGTGGTCCGTTGCAGATTCACCAGTAAAGACCGTGGAAAGTGGTGATGTGTAGTCCTTTTTTTCAATCATTCTGCCATAAATTCTTAAAATATTTACCTCTTTTGCCACTGGTTGGAGAAGTCCTGTATACATAGAAGCAGCATACATTAAGACAGTAACCTGGTAGAACATACAGTATATTAGGCATTGTATTGAGCATATAATATTATATTAAATTGCAAACTGCTTAAAAGACAGCTAGCAATATCCCTTTTGAAATCTCTTCCCAGTGTGTCTGAGGATACTTAACTTGCACTGCAGTCACACTGAGGTGATTACATAGGAAAGTGAAACAAACATGACAATCACTGATATCGCTATTCTTTAGGAAATCTAGGATTACAAGATAGCCAAATTAATTCTCTATGAATTCCTTAGTACTAGCTAGTTATGTATTAAAGTAATGATTGTAATCATGATTATATTGAATCTGGGGTCGAGAATATTGTGGATTATCATGATAGCGTACTTTAGATTATTACACTACACAATATCAAAATATATCACAATAAATGACACTATTCCAATATCATATGTATAAACATGTCTATAGGCTATGCACATACTGTACATGCATAATTTAGTGACAATTTACCACAATAGTTATCACCCAAGTACAAGGAAGGTAACCCTTGTACATATGAGTCCAAGGTAAATTGATAAATTGTTTAAAAAAGTTCTGGTAGTTAAAGTTCTATATCAATCTATGTACATAAAACATACTGTACATACTGTATTTTATGGGGTATAAGTTGTAGTTTTGATGCCTAAATTTCACTGGCAAAATATGGGGTGTGACTTATGTACCAAATAGTTCATTATGTCTGATAAATGATAATGCTGTTTAAAACCATGGTGTGACTTATACTCTGTGAAATACAGTACATTGAATGAGTCTTAAACATTTCAACTAACTACGTACACATGCAGGAGGTAGATGAACTCTTCTGTATGTAATACATGCTACCATATTTGAGCTTACTGAGAACTACTTCAACTGATTTGTTCGATGGTCCACAATACACCACACACGGTACCCCTCCTTCTGGGTTATTCACAGGGTGCTGACGATTCCATAAAGCAAAGGCGTAAGCCAAATGAGCACCAGTGACACTTTTTCCTGTACCTGCAGACGTGGAAAGATGGGCACTATTTCATCCATGAATATACTTTCCACTTCAATGTGGGAGCTTACCATATGTTATGTTTCCATGTAATGTACAAACAAAACCTTTTACAACATGAAGTACTTCACAGTATATTTGCAACAATAGCACAGTGCACAATATACTAAACCATTAGTTGGCAAACATACCTAGGAATACATCTCTTACCAATCACACATACATAATATATGAGGACACAGCCGGGGAAGTACACAGAAATATTCACATGCAGCTACAGTAGTATAATATTACTGTTTACAGTGAACCTCTGTTAAAGGACACCTCTGAAATGCAGCTACCTCCTTTAAGAGGACACCATTGCTCTTCCCAATTTTATATCCCTCACATTGACATGTGTACATAATAATTATAAAACCTCTGAAATCAGGACACCTCCATATAAACAGGATAGTTAAAAGTGGTCCCAATGGTGTCCTTATTATAGAAGTTTTGCTGTATATCTTATAAAGCACAAGATGGCAGAAAGTATCTGCATACATACTCACCAGGAGGACCTTGAATGAGCTGAAATCTATTTTTCATTCCTTGCTTTAGGGCCTTTTGTTGCAGTTGATTAAGACTCTTTTTTGTGCCCCACATCTCAAAAACATCCTTGTTGTGGGTAAAAAACTTCTCAATGGCTTTTCCATCAGTTTCTATTGAATTAAAACAGCCCAAAATTCTTTCCAGCACCATGTATGTATATATGTAAGTACAATGTGAGTACACACATGCTTAAGTGTCCAAACAAAAAAAACGCATACCAGAATATTAGATAAGACATAAAAGGTGGATAAAAACCAATTACTATGTAAAATGATGTAGGGCTTTAGAGACGGGCTCGCAAAGTTTTGACTACCATGCATACCCTAATTTCAGCATCCTTATTATACATTTCCCAACCAAACAGAGTCAGTTTGTACTGAATGTCTTCTAATTTTTCCTAAGAAAGAAGTTCAGAGAAATTTTGTCATATATATCTGCAGAAATTAAATCGCCATTTCCCAAAGCATGATGAAAAATTGGACTATATTGACGAATACTTAGAGACATACATAAGCCATCTTTAATTAGGGTAGAGTTCAAGATGGCCACTTGCAGCTTTCACATCATGGCTTCAATCCAAGGATACCACATTTGGGTTTGGAAATCCACCGTATGGAATATGGTTACTTTCAATTGGTAAAATAGTGAGAAACACTACACGTAGCTATAGTTAATTGCTTTATTATATGGTTGTTATTAACGCCTACCCAACTACCGCTACAAGTATTTTGTGACGTCTTGGAAATCAAACTTGTCAATGATGCCGAAAAGAAATTTCAGTGTTCAACCAACTAAATATAATAAACCATGTATGTCTACCGGAGGGATAGGTCAATACCATTATAGAAACATAAAATCCTTAAATATTTACTGAGAAACTAGCTAATGCTTTTATAAACTGACACAAGACTTGATATAAGATACCATGCATTGGGTACCCAAGACCTTGAACACAAAGTATTGCATGGTAGGTACTTACTTGGAAGATGATGATCTTTACCCAAGAGAACAGTAATGGTTGATGGTACCTCCTGTGCACATAAGCTTGGCAAATGTCTCAAGGAATTGTACACACGACTGCAGATCAAAGATAATATTGTATACATTGATTGTTAGTGGACTTACAGTCAGAGGGACTGTATACGATATATGCAATCTCACACATGTGTGCTATAATACAGTGCAATAGCTATCATCTGGAGCATCTTATCAGAATATTCGATTCCCATCTGATGGTACGTATCACATGTACGAAAGATATAAGAACCATACACCTGCCCATCATACTGAATACAATAATGAGAGCAAAAGCTGAATATGTTAGCAAAAGCTATGCTGGAACAAGCTATCTTTGATATACATAGTCATCAGACTGTAAATCACATATGATGACAAAGTTGTTACCGTATATAGCTAAAATTGAACACTGCTTGGAAGTATCCAATTTATAAAATATTTCTGCTTATGTAACACAACCAAACGATAGACAAGGCTCATTGGGTACCAGATGTGTGGTTGGTCATAACTGTCTTCCCACTTTCAACTCACTGATGTGGTGTGTCAAGAGGTAGCAACTGCACATCACAAGGGTATGATTTATGGGTAAGTAGACTCTGCATTACATCAGAAACCCTCTGGTTGTTTTCTCCCTTCATTTCCAAAGAGACCTTAAACAAAACACAATGGAAAGAGTTGCTGTAAATATGCCATGAATTCAGTCAATTCCTGTATTTCAACTTCTCAAATGTGAAACTTTTAACTGTACCGTATGTATAATACTTAAGAAAATATTCATACAGTTCATCTGCAGTTGCACATGCAGTAGTATAAGTCATATGTACTACACAATAAAGTGATATATACCTTAATTGGCCCTGTTTTTACTTTCAAGGGATTTATTCTCCTGTCTCTTCCCACCTTCTGAGAATGTTGCCCTTCACTGGCAGACCCTTTCTCTTGTGGGTAATTGACTTTGGTCACCACCATGTGGTAAACAGCTCTAACATGGCCATCAGTATTATCTCCCAGGAGCTCCTCAATGGCTGTTTTGCCATCTTGCTTAGTTCCATACTTGAGATGGTACAGATCTTCAAGAATTTTCATCTCATCATCTTGAAGCGGTATGCAGTAGCGGGCACAAATCAGGGTTCCAACATTAAAAGGAAAGAATTCAAGTTTTTCTGCACAAAACGTTTTAGAAAGTTCAATGTGAAGTGCACCAGTTGGAACATAGTATGGCTCTCCTATTGCATTGCTTGGAATGGTGAGTGCTGGCCATCTGATCCTTACATTCTTGACCATAGTCATTCTGAGAGATGACTTTGTGGATCTTACACTGGTACTCACTGCTTCAGCTAAGAATACATCCTCCCAGAGTTCCACATATTCTCTAACTGTATTGTAATGTGGTTTCGATGCTTGCTTCAGGAGTGTGGGTGCAAAGCAGGTTGCAGGGGTTGAGAGGTGTTGGATGCAGATTTGAAGATGTGGTGCAAGATCCAACATCTGAATAGAGGGAATTAGGATGTACTCGGAATATTTCGCTCTTAGCCAGACCTTAACAGTCTTGAACTCCCTGATTTCCACTGGTATTTCTAGTGAACAAAGGATTGACTTATCAACCACTTGCTGACAGTCAAAAGAATTGGATTGAGTCAAATTCTCTTGCAGATTGTCATCATGGCCATCACAGTCATCACCACTGCCATCATCAGACCAACTATCAGTCCTACTTTCATAGCCATGATGCATATCATCACTGCTATCATCAGTATCACCACTGGTTCTGGTATCAATGCTGACATCAGAGCCATCCTCATCACTTGTGCCAGCAAAGGAATCTTCCTTCATTATGTGTTTGAAATGCTCATTGCTAGAATTTTCTTTGTGATTAGTTCCTTTGATCTGACCACAGCCTGTCAGAATGCGAAGTACATCTTGAGCACTTCTGTCATTTGGTGTCATGATAAACTTTTGCACCTCACCCCAACTATCCGGTGATACCTCCACTGTAGTTGGAAAGTGATCACACACAGCTTGATACTTTCCAAGTGGTCCATCTTTGTTTCCCCTGTGCATATAACATTGAAGCAAAGACTGTTTGTTTGCATCAGGACTGAAACCTTTGGGAGCACATTTGACACTAGAATACTTCTTGTCACACAGACTACTCAAGCTACCATCAGTAGTAGTAAAACGTAGTCTCCAAGTGCTCTTCGTTTCATCTGAATCTTCCACAGAACTGGACAATATTTGATCCTCAGAAGATTGAGACATCAGAAGTGATGTCCTGATACATTTCTCCCATAAAGGAATATGGCGTAACCTCATGTCTTGGAAGTTGAGCTCTATTTTACCTTCTGTGAAGGTTGCAACATATGCTGTGACACAGGATGATGACCTGCTGTTGAAGAGAGCATTGTCCAGTACTTTTAGATCATTGTCAAAACAGTTTGCTTGTCTTGTTTTGACATTACAGCTTTGGATGATATCTTTCAACTCATCCAAAGTGTACACACCACTACTAGAAGGGGGATTAGCTTTCAGAGCTTCCTGGAGCAGCCTCTGAACAACTATATCTACAGCTCTCCGCAATGGGGAGGTGAAATGTGTATACTCCGTATTCAGACTGTAGTGCTTGAGATTTTCCGAATCTGGCCCAGTTCTATGTCTGCCCTCTCCCTTTACATGATATGCAGATTTGCTCTGCATTTTTGCCAGGTTAGCACCAACAACAGCTAGCTGGGGATGGAGGTAAGTGGAGGTCAGCATGGTTCTGGCAGGACCATATTTACCTTGCTTTAACAACTCCACTACTTCTGTCCATACATCTAACAGCATTACAAAGGAGTCTGGTTTGACCTCTGTGCCACATTGAATTCCAGCAAACTAAGGAAGTAGAAGTAGACAATACACTATAATTCAATCTACTCACATATAGCAACACAGTATAATTATTAATATACTAATTATTATGAATCAATAAGGTTATATACCCATACTTGCATGGATGTATCATATTTGTAAATTAGGAATGTACAATTTGGTATTTGTGATAACAAGACAAGGACTGGATTGCATGCCAAAAATAGTAAAAAATGAAAAAGGTGTTTACATTTTCATATTGCTGTCATCTAAAACACCCTCATTGTCTTACTCCATTGCTGTGGCATCCACATACACCTCCACCTGCTTAGCATTACAGTATGGATCACAAAAAATTGACGACAACGGATAACTGTATACTGCTGGTGCTTTTGTTATTTACCCTAGCATTTATCCATTTGCATTCTACTGCTCACTGTCCATGCGTCAAGTGCTAACTGATAGCACTTTACCGATATCCAATAATGTTAAACTCTAGCACCTTACAATAAGTCTTATACAGTACCGATTAGAATTAGTGTATACTGTTGAACGCATATATCTACAATAAATCATGGTCACAATTTGTTAATTTACACCATATACAACCAGACAATCCACTTAGGAATGAAAGCATGATATAATAAACCATGCATATGTGAAGTATTGTGAAAAATTGCAGCATTTTGAAACTCATAAAAGTGTGGTACAATCATGATGGATCATCAAACTTCTAGTTACAGTCAAACCCCTTTAAAATGAAACCCAGGGGACCACATAAAATTTCATTTTAACAGAAGTAGCATACACATACATAGAAAACATCATGATGTCATAAACAAAGGTATAAATAGCAGATTGAAGGTGGTAACATCCTATTTTTGTCCTTGATAATCACGGACAGTGTAGAATTGGCTATACCAAATTCTTTAGCAAATCTTCCTTTAGATCCGTGCTGACTGGAACTCTAGATCTCTTCATCAGCCTTCAGTACCTTAACATTATCTTGGAAAGACAGGGATCCGTGCTTGACGGCTGCCATTTCGTTTTAAGTACTTCTTTCCTTCCAAGGTGACACATAACTAATTCAAAAATTATCCAGGATTTCATTTTATTTGTTTTCGTGCTATCCAAGACAAAATATGTACATGTCCATAGCAATTTTGCTGGGCACAAAATAAAATTTCGGCTGAAGCAAAATTTTATATTAAGCATTTCCGGTTTAAATGGGTTTGACTGTACAGCATTTGAGAGAAAGAATCATTCACCTTTGGGAACAAGGCATGTTTGTCTCACAGATTGTCCGCAAGTTTCATTCAGAAGGCAGGAACACCTTGCGACTCACCATCCAAAGGTGAATTTTTCATTGGAGAACAATTATGAGGACCGAGAGACCAGCACAGAAGTGGGGCACCATTACTACTGACCTCTGAAATAGCGGCCTTCATATTTAGAGCATCTACTAGTTACTTGTGAACCGATACATATAACTCCTTCCCATTGGTGTAGGAACCACCCATGGGAGCTGGAGGGGATATGCCCCCCCCCCCAATATTTTTTCATTCTAGTCAATGTTTGCCTGATCATATATCAATCAAGTTATTATACTGCACATGAATTGCACATGATATTGAATGAGCCCCCCCCCCCCAAAGTACAAGTCATTCCTACGCCAATGCTTCCTGTCTACTACAATATGCTTGACGTTGACCCTGCTCCTCTTCCCTTTGTATTTGGAGTTCAGCCACTCAACTATAATTTCGCTCTTTCCAGGCACAACATCCTTACGGATCTCTTAGTTTGATGCTCAAAAAATTGTACCTCAAGTGCTGTTTCCCCATGTGTATCTGCGATGACCATACGTAACTGGGTGTTCTGACCATGTTTTTGGTACACTAAATCTAATCAGTACAGTACTTGCATTATGACATTCAAGTATTGTATCAGTGTTATGTGTGAAGCTAGACTCGAGAATCAGCTATTTTTTAAAGTAGCGTAAAATTCAATTTTATCGTCAGTACAAGATCTCTTTTGGACTGCTCTCACTTATTCTGTGGCAATTTGGTCTTCACGGTAACCGCCTCGCTTATGCAAAAGTCGCAATCTTCTGCGATTCGTTAATCCATCAAACTCTCAATCATATCATGATGAATTATTGTCTTCGTATCTGATGATTCATTTGTCCATTGTGAAATACCAAAATAATAATGAACAAAAAATTTCTACAAACTTTGCCGCTAAACAAAACACTTTCAACTGAAAATCGTTGACACTTGAACCAGAACCCATCAAGCAACAACTGGAAACCGTCAAACATACACCAAAAACCACTAACAGATATTCACTAAACACAAAGGAAAAGCGCTGTCATCATCAATTTTTTATGCACTATACTGTACATCTGTATGATCCTGGCTGAACAATGCCAATTAACACACAGTATATACATTATGGCTGGAGGATACTAATATACATATGCATGTGATCTAATCTAAATAGTCTTTGTAGGTACGTAGATTACAAAGTAAAATCAGCAGGATGAGCAGCTACGCATGTAGGTCAGTAAGACAAGCTGTTGTAGACTGGTGACCTTCTCATGCAGGGACCAATATGGACAGATTCCACTTAATACAGTTATATTTAAACACATACTATACTTACTTGAATATTTGATTGAATAATTGATGCAAAATCTTTCTGAAAGACTTCCAGTTCTTTCTCATTGGGGAACGGTTGAATTCTCAGAACAATATTTGGCAATGAGGAGTGAATAAGTTTGTGAGCAACTTTTGAATTTGCCCAAATCATCATTTCCTCCACAAGTCCATGAGCAACAGGACTCTGGGCAGTCTCCGCATCTGTTGCAAAGTAGACACCGCCTTTCTCTCCCAGTCTTGATTTGCGCAGTGAAGTCGATATTCCCCACAAATACTTGAGCTGTCCCTCAACTGGTATTCTCCCAGGATAGCACTGTTGATAATCAGCTAGGTGTTCCCTTATGGCATCTGACACACAGCCTTCACTCTGAGAAAGAAGATCTTCTGCTTCCTGATAAGTAAGCCGAAGGCCTGAACGTACAACACCTTCTTTAATTTCAGCAGATCCATTGCCAACTATTTTCATTGTTTTGCTTCCATACTTCAAAAGAGCTCGTGCAACCACTGATACACAGTATCTCGATGTGTATTGATTGAAAGATACATTCTTGCTATAGCTGTGAGGCAACATTGGCTGATAAGAGTTCTTGCCTTGGCAGCTTCCATAAACACTAGTGATTCTCCTTCTAACCAGTTTGTCCAGTGAGTGTTCTAAGGGAAGGTATTTAGCCACATTAGCAATGTGAACACCAAATTCGAATAATTGGTCTCCGTTTTCTGCTATTGACACACATTTCAATGTGAGGGCATCATCAAGGTTGAATGCATCTTCAGGATCAATGGTGATAGCGCCATCCCAATCTACCTTGTCTGCAACTTCTGGTACCCCATCAGTGCCATCATCATAGCTCTCTGTCAGTTCCTCCACATGATACTTGAGTTTTAACAATCGTTCGGCATGAAACATGGAGTCACCTCGCGGAAGTACTCCAACCACTACCCCCAATGGATAGCGCCGTTCTTTATTCCACTTCAAAGGCCACACAATAAACAGAAGATTTTGGGCAATTTTGATTGGAATGGACTCCCTGACTTTGGGGACATTATCAGCTTCCACAGAAGAAGGATCAAAACAAATGACATCGTGAACTTTGAGCTCCTGTATGTATCCTGATTTGGGCTCTATGCCACTCTCCAGCTCCACAAGGCCACGTGAAATAGATGGCAGGTTTACAATCTTAGGACTTTTCTTGTCAACAGGAAAGAAGAAAATTGAGTTGTAAGGATCAACCTTGCAAATAAACTGCTTACAGTCTTCCCCTTGCTTCACCACTTCTACAACCTTCCCATAATCATGCTCTTCACCTTCTTGTAGCACTTCAACTTCCACAGTGGCACTGTCAAAAGCACCTCGCCTGTTCCCAACACCCTGGATGTGTATTTCCTTACACGAAGTTTTCAAAGGCTTAGCAATGCAAAATCTATGAGTTACTTGTTGTAGAATGCATTGCACCAGAGGATTATGTGACTTAGATTTGTTCTGGCCAGTATGAGCTTCCTTGCCACCGTTGTGTTCACCAGTCCACACACACCATCCTTGGTCCCCATCAAAAGTGCGCAGTGTAAGCTTAGCACGACGATTGATACCGCCTCGTTCAGTAGATCTGTCCAATACAGCACGATTGTAAGCTTCAAGAATGGCATCCTCCGACTGTGCAAGTGGCTCTCTTTTCACCAAGGACTGGTCAATATCCTTGAAGATACTCTGCTGCAAGCCTTCCATTCTATTTTGCATGTCTTTCTTTTGTGAGTCAGAGGAAAATAGTGTACGGCACTCAATGCAGTGTCTTATATATTCCTTCCAGCATCCTCTACCATTAGGGCTCATTTCCTCAATTTTAAACAGTCGATAAGGATTACCAACAGCAACAACCAGAGATTGGGCTCTGGTGATGACAGTGTTGAAGACAAATTTGTCACACACACTCTTTGTTGGGTTAGCAGAACTTCCATCTGGATTCACTGGTTCAGATGTGCACACAAATATAGCACGATACTCACGACCTGCAATAAACACACAAGAAATCATTTCAAGTTGAACACACATGCATGTAAACATGAACATATTATGAATATATGTAGAGTATCTTGTAGACTATAATCATAGAATACTACCAAAATACCGGCAAGATGTGGAAGGATTCAGAGGAAATTCTTTATGACACGGTATAAAAAGAGGATATTCCAAATACTTGAAATGATTATCAGATACCGGTTTCTCCCTAAAAATTTGTCACCCCTAGTGCATGGAAATTTTATCTTTCTATTATAAAATATAATAGGATTTACCTAAATTGCTTGCCCTGATGAAAAAATACATATATTTCAGACGGAAATTTTAACATGAAAGCTACTCTCAAATCCTACAATTGCAGCATTTAGTAATAACATACGTATAGTATAATATGCTAGTTTGACACTCTTGCATACTTGGACAAACCTATAGAGGCACCAGAAATCAGTAAATAAAGAAAGCCTCAATGCAAGCAATGGACGAACATTTTCTCCTTTAAAGACAAAGAAAATATCACAAGTGTTCGTAGTGGTGAGACTCTGTGTCTACAAGAACAAATACAACCAGTAGGTGGTCGTTATGAGCAAATTCGCCGAGTATTGTAGGAAGATAGCAAATAATTAGATCACATCCAGCACGCACCTGGTGAAAATTAGAGTCACATGACATAAATTAAAAAGGATGTCAATTTGACATGGCTAGAATACAAATAAATCTAAGAAGCAAGATAAAAATTACAGTATGGGTGATGAAAATATTATAGAGAATACGGTAGGAGATTGTACAAACTCATGCAATGATTTCCAGGGCAGCCATATTGAATGACCATATATGACCATCATATTCAATATACATGGGACAGAAAGATGGCCTCCAATATGACTGGAATTGTATAAATGATTTCTTGCCTTAACATACCACTTATTTAAATTTAAAGATGCAGCTTGCTCGCCTAAGGGTATCTTGCACTATTACATATTAAGTACTTCAATAACTATAATAGGAAATCTCTATTAGAAAATTAGTACATCACATGCAAGGAAAAAGTGAGATGTCAGTGACACATACAGTACATATGTACCTTGAATATCAAAGGCGACATTTCGGGTGACATTCTGAAGACGTCTAAATTCATTTGAGACCAAATTTTCCAATACGTATTGCTATAGGTAAGGGTAAAATTCAATACACACACACATACGTACACACACACACACACACACACACACACACACACACACACACACACACACACAAACACAATGTCATGTACACACACACACACACACACACACACACATACACACACACACACACACACACACACACACACACACACACACACACACACACACACACACAAAGTACACACAAAGTACACACAAAGTACACACACAATACTACCAATGCAGCTAACCCACCTGATGACGCAGAGGAGCAATGACACAAATATTTGACAAATCCCCTTCACCCCATTCAACAGGCCATGGATGCACATAGCTCTCAACAACCTTGAGAATAGTTCTAGCCTCATCTTCAAACACTGGCCTTAGCTTGCTGTCATTATGCAATACACAATCAGCACCTTGCTCCAACGAGGTGCAAATGAAATGCAAAGGATGGCCAGTTTTTGGATGCAATTGGCTAGACTTAAAATAATGTGACTTGGATGAACGAGATGATGCCGATGTCATTAGTTTGGAAGTCTGTTCATGAATACACGCCTGTAGAATGGAGCATAAAATGTTATTAAAACAATATAGGGATATACATACTCCATAAAACACTTGATAAATTCATACCTGTAGGGTTGAGTCATAGAACAAATGTGAAGGAAGTCTAAGGATTCCAGGATTACTGCGAAAGTTGGTGAGCAGAGATGACGAGTATCCTATTATGTCTAACTCCTTGTAGCAGTTGGAAAGACGTACCAATAAAGATGTACCCAATCCTCCTCTCCGAGCCTCTTCACCCAACACTAATGTCTCTGGCCCAACCTACAATGGATATGTAAAAGAACAAATAGGCAGTAATCCTGTACATGCACTCACATAAGGCTTTGATACCTACAATCTTATATTATCTATGCTAAATTAAACAATAAATGAAACAAAACATTGAACAAAGTTGTAATGTTCGCACAAATTTGAAGATTTCACATTATATTCTACGTAGAGAACAATGCAACCCCTTTTCATTCAACACATGGAATCCGCAAGTGTATGTACATTCTAATACAGTAAGTTTAGCTCTACAAAGACTGTACCTGAAGGTGGTCTCCAGCCAACACAATCTTAGTATCCCTGTCAGCTAAAGCCAGTGCAGCTACTACTTCAGGTTCTCTGGCTTGAGCAGCTTCATCCACCAGGATGTGGGTGAAGAATCCACGTCTAACACTCCTATGAAGCTTAGGTGCTGTTAACAGTGTGGTAATTATAAGATTGTGTTCAGAATAGTTTTCCAAGCCATTGTGAGTAACATATAGTTCTTTGTATTTAGATGATTTAACCCAATAATCATCTCCACAAAGCCTACAGACTTTGATGTGTGTATTTCTTGACGCTTCTGGTCCAAAATACAACTCCAGGTAGGAATCAGCAGTTTGCATATGATGAGTAACAAGTAATACTCTCTTGGTCCTATTCTGGTGCTCCAAAGGGCTCTTTGGACTCATTACACCAGAAAGAATCTGATAAGCAGCTGCTGCAAGAAGTCTTGTCTTGCCTGTTCCAAATGGTCCAGTAATAAGATAGGGAGCACATGAGCGAGATGAAATCAATCGTTTCAATGCATTCAGTTGATATTCATTGTCCACTTGGAAAGATGGAGGCATATCACACAACAAGTCGTCTTCAATGGTTGAGTAATGCATATAATCTAATCTGTATTCAGAGGGTATGAGCTTTTGAACTGCATGTTTGAGATATTGAACAGCCTTGTGAAGACTTACAAAATAGGAATGCTTTAGGTGAAACTTAATATTTATTGCTATTTTATGCTCAAACTGAACTTTCCAAGGAAGCTGCCTGATCCCCAAATAAAGAACAGCCTTTCCGTTATCTGAGGACATACCCAATACGGCAGCAAAGACTTCCAAACTGCCATTTTTAATTGTTCCATCTTCTGCTGCTTGTTTAGCATATTCACACTTCTCAGCTGTCATTCCATGGATGGTGACAAAGTAACCAAAGTCATCCCATGTTCCCTTCCTTTTCACATGCTTTGGCACAATTCTTTTTTCATCAAAATCCAAAATAGATCTAATAGATTTACAATGCACACATATGCATAAAGCATCTAGATGATCACAAGACATAATAAGTTATCTAACCTCCATTTCTTCTTCATCTTTTTAGGTACCATTGCTTCTTTTTCATAACACATAATGTATCTACCATCACACCTGTGGAAAGAAACAGCATGTTAACCATTTCAGTAGAAGCTTCCAATAAAAAGAACACCCTTAAGACAAATTACTGCTTACTACAAGTTACTTTTTGAGCACTATCTTGCCAGCAGTAGTACTATACAGGTACGGATTATCATATCCTAATAAGAAGAACTTCTGCCAATATGACTGATTTCTTATGTCCCAAAGGTTTGCCTTACAAGGTTCAGCTGCATACATAATTATTATGTACATGACTTAGAGCAGATATAAAATACAATACATGAAGAGTCCGTACTGTAAGATTGCACTGGATGAATGAAAGACTGCATGAATGAAACCATAAATACGTATCATACTAAAGTTGCTCAATTTGGGTGAGGTTTTGTTAGTGCCTGAGTGACCATGATTGATTATAGTATCTAAGTGATCAAACTTTCCAATAATTTGGGAAACATTGCGATATCTTTTTTCAGTAGACTGCATGCAATAAAACCTACAGTAGCAGCCTTTCCCTGCAGTCATACCCAGATATACTTATTGACACAACTAATATATACCAGCTAGATTCCATGACTTACTTCTCTAAAAGAGTAACATCATGTTCAAGCTCTTCCAAGTAAAGAAGGTAATGAAACTTGTTCTTGTAATTAGAGCTTGAAAGTTGTTCGTCAAGGATTGCCAGGTTTTCGGCTGTCTTTAATTTATGCGCAGGAGGCAGTGCATATTTATCAATCTGTTGGTAAGGATTAGTATTGTATGTGACATGTGTTATTATATTATCATAAATACATATATATCACCCACCCAGCCCCTCCCCCACCAACAATGTCATACTGTACATCAAAGTACTAAGAAGTACGCAATACAAACATACCCACACTGCAGTACATGAGGAGTCTACCATGACCTTTTGTCACATAAGTTATGAGAATATTAATGCAATATTCACATACACCCAAAAAGGGGATTGAACATAATTGAACTCAATGGCATGATAGTGACTAAACTCTTTCAATGGCAACAATAAATAAACCATTCTTGGGTCAATTTGTGGGTTAAACCTTTAGTATAAGTAGTGAATTTGATCAAGTTGCATACCAATTACAATGCGTTAAAAATAATGGGACTCAATAAAAGGTGCATGGGATGATAGAGTGATTGGCTTTTACTGCAAATAAAGGAGAACATGATCAGTAAGTCTACAGCAATTTGGAACATGTGGAACATATGTATATGCACCAGAAGCAAATAGCAACACATGTAGTGTGATGGAAGTTTGTAAGCACTACCGTATATCTTCTAAAATTTCATCCTTCAAATGCTTCGTCACCATCAAAGCTAGGTTGAATTGTCCCTGTAACCCTGTAAATTCTAAGTTTTCGTCATCTTTTCTAAAGTTTTGTCACTTATCTTTGCCAAACGCTTCACTATTGTTATTCTTCCTGGAAACAAGTGATAGCGAGACGTTCATGTTTATTTTTGAGTTCCTGTGCACAACGAAGAGTATTCCCAACTTTAGGAGTCCAGACGTCCTCATAACTGCTGAAAAGAAGCTCCAATTTGAAGTCATCTGCCATTTATTCAAAGTCTTCTAAGGTTTTGTCTCATTTCCCAAAGTTTCGTTAGTCGTTGAATAGAGGTGGAATACTCTTCCAACATAATTAACATGACGAAAAACATCAATTTTGTCACATGACAAATTTTAGAAGATATACGGTATCAATCATTGGTTCCGTTTAGTAATTCTTCTGTATTAATCTGCACACTTTAGCTTGTGAGATGTACATCTTAAATGATATTGGAATAGGAAGGACATTTCAAAATAATGATCTTAATCACTTCACATTTTGCACAATATATGTATTTATTGCATGTGAACATGTATATATACAGCCTATATACTGAGTTAAGTCTGGGTCAAAACCCTTTTCCATCATTAATCCAGGTTTGGCACATGTGGGTGTGATTTGTGCTATAGCAGAACAAAATTACTTCGTATTCTAATAAAGGGATGTGACATTTTGCTACCAAATGATAAGCCATTATCGCAGGGTAAACACGTGCACATACACAAACATCAATGTTCTCATTACCCATGCATGCAATGTATATTTTCTCACCATCCATTTATCAGGATTGCTAGAGATGTTGGAGGCTCCTCCAAAAGTCTTTGGAGTGTTGGTGACAATAAAGGGTTTAGCAGTGTCCCTTGGTGTGCTGCCAACAGTAGAGTGCTCTACAGTTTTCTTTGGAGTATTGGCAAAAGGAGAGGGCTTGGCAGTGTTTTTGGGAGTGCTGGCAACTGTAGAGGATGCTACAGTGTCCTTTGTAGTGGTGATAGCAGAAGATTTTACAGTGGTTTTCAGACTTTTGAAGACAGTTGAGGGTCTCACCGTATCCTTCAGAGTGCTGGTAACAGTAGAGGACGTAACCATGTTCTTTGAAGTGCTGGCAGCGGTAGGTGGTCCAGCAGTGTTCTTTGATGTGCTGGTGCAAAATGAAGGCTTAATTCCAGTCTTCAAAGAAATTGCAGTATCTGATGGCCCACCTGCAGAGTTAGGAGTACTGGCAACCAAAGAGAGCTTGGATCTACTCAATGGATACTTAACATCACTAACAGAGGGTTGAGGATTGTTCTTGGGTTTAGATGATACCTGTCATGTAAAAAGTTAAGATATTTTGTAAAGGGAATACTGAATGCAGGCAAGTAGATAAGATACTATAATGGTAGCTACAGTACTAGTACTGTGTTGGGTACAAACCACTCACATAAACCCTATATGTTCTCTATACATGTGTGTGTGGCAATTAGGTGTACGCACTTTAATTAGCTGTTCTCAGTCCTACTTCTGGCCATCATATCATTCCGCCAGGAAATAAATCTTTCCAGGTAGAATAAACTGGCGGCCAGAAGTGGGTCCGGGAATGAGACTATAACCTTTAGTTGGACAAAGTACAAAATTGAAATATTACTCACATACTGATTTAGCATAATACAAATATTTACTCCAGGTCCTAAGAAACGGACACCATATACTGTACCATACAGAGATGCAAAAGTGCAATCATATGTATATAGTCTTAACTGCTTCCATTGAGCCCTTAGAGAACATTATCCTACACTCTACGCCATCACAATGTTCATTGTACACATTCTAACACCAAATACTGCATATGTTTCTGCACACATGCATTATGTAACTCAATAGCAAGTACATGAAAAGCACACACATGGATAGGCACAAGACATAGTAACAAGTCTGAGCATAAAGTACACTGAGATGATTGAATATTCATTTTGTTGCATATTCCCTCACAATTTGGCAGCTCTGTAAAGTTGGTGCTGCTCTCTGTATGTCTTTTATCAAATCTGGTTGAGGACTGAACACCAAATTCAATGATTGATGGCTAGTCTGTCTTTGCCCAGCATCATTAGGAATTGTGTGTTTCTTCTTATTTGCCAGTCTTCTCCCTGTCTTAGCATCCTTGTACTCCTCAAGTATGTCATCCCCACTATTTACAACTGCCACAGTATCAACAAACTTATGAAGAGATTGCAAATGGCCATTTGCTTTAGACACCGATTGCATGCGAAGACAGTGTTTCACATATTCCTTCCAGCATCCTCTACCATTAGGGCTCATTTTCTCTATTTTAAACAGTCGATAAGGATTACCAACAGCAACAACCAGAGACTGGGCTCTGGTGATGACAGTGTTGAAGACAAACTTGTCACACACACTCTTTGTTGGGTTAGCAGAACTTCCATCAGGATTCACTGGCTCAGATGTGCATACGAATATGGCACGATACTCACGACCTGAAAAAACATATGCAAATAATTTTCAACCTCCAACATGATAAGTTGCATGGTCAGACATGTGTGTGAACAGATGACAATATACCATCAAAATTAATGCATACCAATCAGAAGTGATACAGCAAGTCAGTGTATGCTACACATATACAAACCTACATGCACGATATATATATATATATATATATATACATGTATCCTATACAATGTTATACTTCTAGTATTCAATCACTGTATGCATAGACTGTTTTATGATTTTTGTTACATAATACTAAACTTCCCATAATATACACCCTCGAGCAAGCCAATACTTTACAATCGACCACTCTACCATACATGCAAAACATATTATATATGGACAACTCGAACATGAGACAGAAGTTGGGCAATATGATCATGGCAGCATGCATGTGTACACGTAGGAGCAATTCAAAGGTTTGAATCTGATTAGAATTGTAAAGTATATTGTTTAGACGGACTGTTGATCCATTATAAGACACTTTTCAAAATTTTCCACCATGACCTTTAAGCTAGCACTACAGCCATGGCTCTACAAGCAGCACCAGAACCTGGTATTACAATACCAGCACTGGAAACTATTGAATACCAAACACTATAGCTAAAAGCTACATAACTTTGCAAAGAAATGGGTGACCATGACATTGCATGACATCATATTATACACAAGCGGAAGGCTAACAAGTCACAGGTTTAGTGTTTCCATGCTATGATGTTTAACACACAATATCTGATCGAATTATATAATTGGTTGCCTACTCTTTTTGGCTATCTTCATATGGAAGGAGAATAGATAGGCCAAGATATCCTGTGAGTCAAGTTTTCTTTTTCCCCAGCCTTACAGACCTCATCCTCCTCTCAGACCCGATGTCATATTTCCACCACAACCCTATATCAATCCGAGCATGTATGAGCCTCCCTACTTCGACCCTTAGCTGCATCTCAGCTAGCTTTTTCTGACCATTTTCCACGTCCCAATTTTGTACATCAATCTGCCGGTCATATTCAACCTAGCATTGGCCCACCGGTCATGCAAATGGGCAGAACGCAACAGCCATGTCAACTACATCCCTATTCTAAGGGTAGGAATGTATTTTATCATGCTAAGCAGTGGTGCACAGTACAGAGTACATGTATGAGATCATCTGGAGGGCATAGGGAAGAGCCACATACGAATGGACAATTGCAGACCAAGGTAGTTGACAGTGTAATATTGGTTTGTGTGTGTAATGGCATTATATGCCTCTATGTACGCAATTATATTTACAGGCCACAAAAGTATTTCAACTGGTTTCAAAGCATGAACGGCATGAGTTTTCCACTATGATCTTCAAGTTAGTACTACAGCCATGGCTATACAAGCACCAGAACCTGGTATGCCAGCAATGGAAACTATGGAATGCCAAACACTAGCTACAAGCTACAGTACATATCCTTGTGGAGAGATGGGTAATCATGACATTGCATGACACCGTATCGTACACAACAGAAAAGAAACAATTTCTGTACTATTTAATTATAATTGTAAGGTGCATATACGTACCTTGAATGTCAAAGGCTACAGTGACATTGACATCATTCATTCCAAAATTGCGCAATTCTCTTTGTACAATTCTTTGCTGAATGAAGCACAATATAAGACAGAACAGTTACTGGAATTATATATTCAAGGTGTATAAAGAAAACTTATTTATATTGCTTATCTGCTCACCAGCATTCTGGATGGAGCAATGATGCAAATGCTATCAAGGTCTTCAGGACCCCACTCTCTCTCTGGCCATGGTATTACATATTCCAATACAGTTTTAACAATAATCTCAGCTTCTTTTTTGCACTCCACTTTAAGGTTTTCTTCATTGGACAATATACAGTCATGTCCTTGCTTCAGAGAAGAACAAATGAAATGAAGAGAGGATCCTCCAGCTCTTGGATGCAAATGCGGTTCTTGGGAATGAACCTTCACACAGAAATGAAAACAATACAATACATATATATATATATAGTACAGTACATAAATAAGGTTACACTATTCTTGGTTATTGATCAAAAGTCCTTGTACGATGCTTTGATAACAGAACGCCAAGATATGACAGCAAAGAATACACTTGGTTCAACTAGCCCCCAAACTAATTCTCTTCAGTTAACTTGATAACCAAGAAAAGGTAATACCTGCTCACCGAAAAGTGTTAGTGTTTATCGGTTAGAGGTTATCTCCTTTCACACACATTTGGCAGTTAGTGGATTAATTTTTTTGGATAAAAGGCTAACATTTTGCTAACTTTTCCCAGTTAGCGGTACCTTACTTATGTACTGTACTGCATATAAATACATGTATATATAAATATATAAATAAATATATAAATATATATATATATAATATATATATATATATAGTTGCTTCCAAATTGGAGGAAGGAGACTTCAGAGGAGCGGTGCGAATAGCTAGCTCTGATGAATCCTTTGCTCCAGTCAATGATGTCACCCTCAATCTGCTGAAAGAGAAGCATCCTCCTCGACATCCTCACTCAGCTGGTCCACCTCAACAGGGTGACACTCCTCTCCTCAAAGTGTCATCCTCGGATGTCCTCATTTCAATTCAGTCATTCCCTGCTGGTTCTGGTGGGGGGCCTGATGGCCTACACCCTCAACATTTAAAAGACCTAGTCACCTGCCGTTCAGGCCTAGGTTCCAATCTTCTCCTGGAATCTATCACGAACTTCGTTAATTGTGTACTCCGAGGGGCCATAGCAGTTGAAGCAAGGCCTTATTTCTTTGGGGCATCCTTGGTGGCTCTGAATAAGAGCAGTGGTGGCATCAGGCCAATTGCCATAGGTTGCACCCTACGTAGGCTGGTGGCCAAGTGTGCTAGCCTCTCTGTACGACAGGAGATGGGGGCCTTCCTTGCCCCCCTCCAGCTCGGTTACGGGACACCTATGGGAGCTGAAGCCGCAGTCCATGCTGCCCGTGCTTACCTGCACAACCTCCAACCAGGCCAAATGATCCTCAAGGTTGATTTTTGCAATGCCTTTAATTGCATAAGAAGAGACAAGATGTTTCAATCTGTGTTAAGTGAGGTACCTGGTTTATACCACCTGGTGTAGTCTGCGTATGCTGACCCATCATTCCTGTTTTTTGGGCCTCACATAATTGAGTCTGCAGAAGGGGTGCAACAGGGGGACCCTCTTGGTCCCCTGTTGTTCAGTCTCTCTATCCATCAGCTAGTGAGGTCCTTGAAGTCAGAGTTTAAGCTCTTCTACTTGGATGACGGTACCATGGGCGGTGACCTCAAAGATGTGGTAGAGGATCTGTATCAGATCGAGCAGGCAGCAGAAGATCTTGGTCTTGTCCTTAATCACCTCAAGTGTGAGGTTATCTGTGTGGATGAAGACACAAAGCAGTCTATGCTTAGTTTCTCCCCTCACCTACAGTGTGTTAACCCATCTGAGGCCTGCCTATTGGGCTCTCCAATTGGCAGCCTTGAGGGTATTGAGGCGGTGCTCAACTCCAAGAAGAGATCCTTGGAACTCCTAGGTGAAAGGCTCAAGCTGCTCCATGCTCATGATGCCCTTTGCCTTTTGAGGAACGCCATGGCCCTCCCAAAGATCCTGTACATTCTTCGTACAGCACCGTGTTTTTCATCCTCCGTCTTGCTTGATCTGGACTGTCTTCAGAGATCTCTTCTGGAGGCTATTTGTAATGTGTCCTTGAGTGATGAGAGTTGGTCTCAAGCTTCACTTCCTATTCGGGCAGGTGGGCTTGGTATCAGGAAGTTTGCCATGCTGGCTTCATCTGCATTTTTGGCATCAGCTGCTGGCTCTTCCTTGATTGCACAAAGGATCTTGCCCTCATCCTTGACCAATGCTATCTGCATGTCCTTCCAAAGACGATGCTCTGGTTGCGTGGTCCCAGGGTCATGCCTCCAAAGCTCCAACTGGTGTTGATGCATCAAAGCAGAAAGCCTGGGACACTCCGCACATTGAGGCTACAGTTTCATCCCTTTTCTCCTCAGCCAATGACATTTCCAAGGGTCGCCTGCTTGCCTCTCAGCGACAGGAGTCTGGAGCTTGGCTCAGTGCCCCTCCAGTGCCGTCTCTTGGTTTGAGGATGGATGATGAAACAGTGAGGATTGCGGTCGGACTCCGGTTGGGTACCCGTCTATGTACACCCCATCAATGCGTTCTATGCGGTGATCATGTCGACTCATCAGGTACCCACGGTCTTCACTGTAGGAGAAGTGCTGGTCGCCACCCTAGGCATACTCACCTCAATGACCTTATCAAAAGGTCCCTTGCCTCTATCGATGTGCCATCGATATTGGAACCACCAGGCATTTGTAGGTCTGATGGCAAAAGGGTGGACGGGGTGTCTGTCACCCCATGGCAATCTGGCCGTGTACTTGCATGGGATGTCACCTGTTGTGACATCTTTGCTCCGACCTACACCACACTTGCTGCTACAGGCGCTGGTTTGGTCGCTAACAGGGCTGAGGACAGGAAAGTGAGGCTGTACCGTGAAGTAGAGGCCACTCATGTGTTCATTCCCGTGGCAATAGAGACATCGGGAGCATTTGGTGATGAAGCACTTGCCTTCTTTAAAGAGATCGGCCACCGATTGAAATTCAAAACTCAGGATCCCCAATCTTTTTTCCAATTGTGTCAGCGGATCAGTGTATGTGTTCAGAAATTCAACTGTGTATCTATTTTAGGTTCTAGCCGTGTATGATTATTTGTTTTTGTTAATCCTTAGGTGTAGTATGTGTATTTTTACTGAACGGTAGTGTGGAGTAGGCGTGTCTAGTCATTGATATGGTTAGTGCTGTATGAAAATTTGATTTATTAATTTAATATATATATATATATATATACGGTATAGTTCAATAAAAACTTTCCACTTTTACGTGTGAAAAAATGTAGTTGTGCAGTGATTCGCCGTGAGTGATTGCTATCTGATAAAGATTCACTGTAGAAGTAGTTGTGATTCATCGTGGAAAGTACAGTGGTTCTTCGTAAGAGGGTGAAAATGTAGAAAATAGTCATCGTGAATTATAATCGTGAATTGCTAAAAATCGTGAATTCTTGTAAATTCTATTGCAGCACAATAGAAGTTCACGATAATAAAACTAGCAAACTCGGTACAAGGTGCTAAGATCGATCGATCACTGTGATTTAAGATGACTTACTCAGAGTATCAGAAACAGTGAATCCTTTATTGGTTTAGAGAAGGTTGCAATCCGTCCGTGATCCAACTGAAGCTTCTAGAGGAAGGGTTCAGCTGCAGTAAGACTGGAATCTATCAGTTCATCAAAAGGTTCCAGAAAACAGGCACAATAGGAAGGAAGGAAGGGTCAGGACGGCCATCCAAAGTGAGGGGCGAGGTTGAAGAAATCGTAGAGGCAGAAATGCAGCGCGATGATGAAACTAGCGTGGCACAGCTGCAGACTACACTTAGGATGCAAGGGCACAACCTGTCTTTAAGCACAATTCTTCGCTGCAGAACCAATTTGGGTTGGAACTCCCGAGGTGCGGCTTACTGCCAGTTGATTCGTGATCAAAACAAAGTCAAGAGATTGGCTTGGGCGAGAGAGAATATGGGAGAGGAATTTAAAGATGTCATATGGACTGATGAGACTAACGTGCAATTGGAGAGCCACAGACGTTTCTGCTGTCGAAAGAAAAGCCAAAAGCCAAGATACAAGCCACGGTTTGTGTTCACGTACGCCATTTTTCAAGACATTAATAATAACGTGATTAATTATGATTGCGCACATACTGTGGTTAGCCGCCGCTATTAATCGCTCACTTCCGTGTGACCTTTCCTACGTACAGACCCAAACACCCTCTGAAAGTCCATGTGTGGGGTGGCATTAGCTATCAAGGTAGGACAGGGATCTGTGTGTTTGAAGGCAGAATGGATGCCTCACTGTATGTGAACATTTTGGAGAAGACATTGCTACCCTTTATTCGTGACAAAATGCCAATGGGACACAGACTGATGCAAGATAATGACCCAAAGCATACGTCAAGGCATGCTGCTCAGTTCTTTGCAGAAAAAGGGATTAACTGGTGGAAAACCCCTCCGGAGTCTCCAGATCTTAATCCCATTGAAAACTTGTGGCATGAATTGAAAGAATTCATTAGAAGAGAGGTGAAGCCAAGGACAAAAGAAGAATTAATATCAGGCATCACTAAGTTTTGGGACACTGTTGATGTTGCAAAGTGCCGCAAATACATAGGGCACATACACCGTGTCATCCCAGTAGTCATTGAACAGAAAGGACAAGCAACTGGTTTTTAATATTATTCTCACAGATCAAGTTAATATTTTCACTTTAAATGCTACGATACTTATGTGTATGATTAAAGCTGCTTGAATACTCACATTGTAATAAGTATAATTTACAAATAGTGCAAGTTTATATACGTAGTTAGTGCTTACAATACATATTTAATATTAAAAATGCAATAAAACTGTCATGTTAAAAGTTAGTTTGTATTCAATGACATCTTCTTCCTCTCAAACTTGCAAGCCTGTCCAATAGCTTCCATACACACTTTCCATGTTGACTCTAAGTCACCTTGGTTGCAAAACAACTGCACTGCTCCCTTAATTGCAAGCAACTTTTCGAAGTCCAAAGCTTTCAGGTTATTTGATCCCAATGGAGTTGATTCCCTCATGACCTGTTGACCAAAAACGGCTTCCCTTGCAATTTTTACAGCTAAACGTGAAAGCTTGGATTTACTATGGAACATGGGATATTTACGAATGACAGTATCTATTGAGAGAAAAGAGGCACTGTGCTGTGTGGCTTGATTATCAGGAGTACTGAGGGAGACGGACGCTGGTTGAGTACAGAATGCCTGTGGAGTCATGGAAGTGGGATGAGCAAATGGTGTATATGGAGTAGCAGAAGTGGGTTGAACAATTGGTGTGTATGGAGTAACAGGAGTGGGTTGAGTCATGTGGGTATGTGGAGTAATGAGTGTATTCAGAGTAGCAGAAGTGGGTTCTGTAATGGATGTGTATGGTGTATAAGAAGTGGGTTGAATAAACTGTGGATCGGGGGTAACAGAAGTAGGCTGAGAAAATTGTGAATTTGGAGCAAGGGAGGTGGGCTGAGAGAACTGTAAATTTGGAGTAACGGAGGTGGGCTGAGAGAACTGTAAATTTGGAGTAATGGAAGTGGGCTGAGAGAACTGTGTACTTGGAGCAAGAGAGGTGGGTTGAGCAGTAGGTGAATGTGAAGTAACGGAAGTGGGCTGAGAGACTGGTGAATTTGGAGTAAGGGATGATGGTTGAGCAGTGGGAGAATTTGGCGACTCGAGAGACATTAGAATGTCATGATTGAATGACAAATCCTCCATAGATGGTTGGCAAACTGCATATTGTGCAATCTTACTCCCAGCTTCCAGTGTTTCCACACGTCTGAGCAAGTCTTGATGTTGTTCGTAAATCTCCAGATACATTTTCTTCAAAGAGGATAGCTCGTCTTTTACATCTTCAAATTCTTGCTTGTACGGAGAATTAGGTATGGCTTCAGCAACTGTTCTGGTGTCATCTGTATGAGGGACTACAGTGATAATCTTCCCCAATGACTTGCTGTTTCGAGGTCTTTTAGCTTTGGCATTTTCCTCATTTCCAGGCTTTGTACAGACTTTGAGATTTGCATCCTTTGTACGTTTAGTACCTCTCCTACCATTGTCATCATTTGTACAATCTTTGAGGGGCTGACTGTGTTGTTCATCAGAATCTGAATCATCTTGGTGCTGTTCACGAGATTGAAGGAATTCCTCTACCAGCTTCCTAACTGTAGCAATGTCTGCTGTTGCTTTAAGCACTCCCTTGTAAATGTGCCTCCCAAACTTGACCTTGACCATGTCTCCTGTCTGTACATCCTGGTCAAGGACATCTGAGCGCTTGACAGTTGACACACTGTCTTCATCTGGCCAGTAAATAAGACTGAACTGGGAATCTAGAAATTGAAACATAATATTATTTTTTAACTTACAAATTATTATTGTTAGAGTTTAATGATGTAGTTTGTCCGCTGTTAGTGCAAAATAACAATATATAAAAGTGTAAAGTTGTAGCAAGTCCTAAGAAGTTACCAATCGATTTATAGAGCCTGCCTAACAACTGAGAATGTGCATGCTGGCTACTGCAGTTAGAAAAATTCATTTACCTTCGATTATTATCTACATGTATGGTATATTTCAAAGGTGATGGTTCCTAGTGCAATATTTTATACCGTACTACCACGTACTACTACATACAAATGAAATGCAAACCGCACGAAGTAAACATGGCGACTTACGTACCAGTTCTTCTTCCAACTTTTAAAGATCGGCTTGTCATAGCTGTGCTGCAAAGGAAATCTTCCGCAAAGCAAGGATTCGAAGAAAATAAGACTTGAACTTTTCGTGGACTCAAAAGGAAAGCGAACTTGTGAATGGCACACTAAAAGATGGTGCTAAATAGAAGAATTTATCATGTAGGCGGGTGCGTAACCAGGCAACTCGATTTTCTGTGATTGGCAGTAGTTTCCCATGATTCATCGTGAATCACAGTGGATTCCTGTGAATTGGTCGTTAGTTGCCGTGATTTACAGCAACTTCGTCCGTATTCGTAGTGAGCGTCGTGATTAATCTAACGTGAATCGCCGAAATATTCGCTGTAATCCACGGTGAATTGAATCGCAGACCGCCGTGGGCTCATTGTGAACCATCGTGGATTTTAGAAGAAATTCTCGTGATTTATTCGTGAATTTCGCTGTAAAAGTTATAATGGTAAGTTTTTTTGAACTATACCGTATATATATATATATATATATATATATATATATATATATATATATATATATATATATAATATATATATATATATATATATATATATATATATATAATATATATATATACATTTTTTTTATATATACATTTATTATTAGACATGACAACAGCAAGCAAACAAAACATGCCCAGAGGGCAAAGTAAAGTAAAGGAGAATTACTGAACAAAAGACTGATTGTTAAGAGAACCTAGGATTGCAACTGAGTTAAATCTTTGAATAGTTACACTAATTGTTTGACACAAATGGTGGAAAGACTGTGGATCAGCAGTCTTCAATCGGATACGATGAGCTAATTCCTTCAAAAATGACATTGCACTGTCTCCAAAGATACATATATATATATATATATATATATATATATATATATATATATATATATATATATATATATATATATATAAGCAAAATCAGTAGTAACACAATTGAGAGACCACCCTCAGCATGAAAGATTTTCTGATCATCTCTTTTGTAAGATACACTGGCTTTGTTGGTCACAAGTCATATGCCAGCCCACACCAATTTCTCTCTTGATAGTTTGTTTTTTTCCAACACAAAAATAGTTTAATTCAACCAGTACACTCAACCAGTTACATCAACTAAAGAATTAATGGTTAAATATTATTATTGATTTGGTAACTGTAACAATAAAAACAAGGAGTATTGTAGTTAATATTACAATCAGTCTTTTTCCATTGATTCCCAGAGGGCCTTGTCCGTAGCCAAGGTTCCCAGTGTGTGGATAACATGAGCATTAATGGTTAATGGTAAGAAATTAAAGTGAATGCTGTGCTTTTCTATTAAGTATAATAAACTTAATGACAGTCTTAACAGAGACCACCACTTTTGAAAGAGCACCTTAAATTCACATCTCTTAGTCTAAGGGTGGTCTCTCAAAATCAATGTAGTACCACTTTAATAGGAATTTTAGCACTAAAGAACCTACATTATAATATTAACAATGTGTATCACGCACCTTCAGCGATGAGGCATAAAAGAGATCTGATACAGTCTGTACTATCTGACTGTGACAGCGATAGTTGTTCAACATGACTGAGGAATACATTCTTGCCATCTCCTTGTTCTCGGGTAAGTTATAACATTCGTGAAGTCTTCTCAATAAAGATACACCCAATCCATTTTTCCTAGCCTCCTTTCCCAAAACAAGAGTCTGGGGTCCGACCTGCAATGATAGTTAAAGTAAGAGAAGCAAATACAGTGGGCCCCTGTTAATCACATACCCTCTGGACCAGGCAAAATTATTCCTTTATCCCAAATATTTCCTTAATCCAGAACATATATTCCTGCTATGCCAATAGTGAGAACCGTCTTTATGTATATTAAATGTATGGTGTGAGTAATATAACATATACACCTACATATACAGTGAATTGAATAACATGGTTCAAATGGGAATTTTATGAGGAGGCAAGCAATTTTATTGATTTTTCATTACAGGGTAGCTATAACTGACTTAGTTAAACTTGCATTTACAGTGCTATTCTTATGCAGCATGATTTATACACTCTTTGAAGGAGAGAGAGGCGCACACATTATGATTCAAATCGAGGAATACAATGTGGTAAAAAAAGCCTCATGCAGACACAGAGTTAACCCCAGAATGCAGTGGAAGGCTTGGTGTCAGCCTAAGAGTACTACAGGGCTCTGGCAAGGCTAGAAGGAACAGTGTCTTCAATTACAAAACTGATGATCAAAAGGGTGAACAGCAGTTGCAAAATTTGCATAAGGGTTCTCCGATGCTGTCACCATCTTCATCGCTTCAGAAGTACATGCACATTGCACTGCTCCTTCTCTTGGCTTTAGTTCTTCTTCTTATTCATAAGTTGTGGTAACTCTTTTTCCTCATAATTCTTCTCTGCATATTCACAGGTGCCACGTGGTGGTAGCCAGTTTGTTCATGCGATCATAATGTCGATATAATGATTTGAAATTCTTATTCCTACGTATATCCAGAATATCCCTTTAAGTGGTATTCCTTCAAGTAGTTCTTTTACTACAGTGTACATAATACTAATGATTCTGTACTTGGAGATTATATATTCCATTAACCAGAATATTCCTTCAACTGTTATGCAATTAATAGGGGGCCACTGTATTTATAACAAGACAATATTAGTACAAATACACCAAATAAGTATGCAATAAAGTTAACACTGGAAAAAGCGCTGCTGTCGTACAGTACATACTGTATAGTGGGAAATTTTTGTGGGGTAAAATTTTCGCAAATGGCTCATTTCCCAAAATTTGCAGATCCCTAATATTTAGGAAGCCATTTTTTCTTAGACAATGGTAGGAAGGTAGCTTTTGAGTGTATCGTGTAAGCGAAATGGCACAAGTTGAAGCCTTTTAGATTTCAGTCAAAATTTGAGGTTATATACTTTTGCTTTCTAAAGGGCCGTGAAACTTTCAGGTGTGCACACTACGCCTGATTTTCTCGTTTGAAGAAGTGAAAAGACAACATATAGCATGACCAGCTTTTAAAAAACAGCTCATAAAATCTCAGTGCGAACTGCAATTAAGTCCAGTTACAAACAACAAAGTCTGACTGCTGCTATGGAGAAAAACAATGGTGCAGGGTTCTAGCGTGTACGTATTACCTGAGCCTGACTTAGCTATGGATGCCTAAGGCTAAGATTTTGCAAATCAAAAATTTCACAAATGCTGAGATCTCCGCAAAATCCGTGAAAATATTGCTCCACAAAAATTTCCCCCTATACGGTAAATTATATACTCACAGCAATGCAATGATCATGCATTTTATCCTGCTACACACTGCAGTACACCTGTTATCACAATGAAAAAATAACTACACAAAGACTTCAATTGGAACAATAATATTCGGTTTACATTAAAAAACCAACCTAATACTTGACTATATACATGGGAAAATACATTTGTCAACAGATATCAGGGAACACTTCCCTATATATGGTCTACACGCAAAACTAAAATTTGGTACAAGTCATGTACACTGAGTCAAGTGTAGTGTAGAGCTAAGGGACTGTATGGCTGTAGTTACTACCTCACTACACATGTAGGATCAATGTTTATTTTTTGTCCACAATAACAAAGTTAAACTTTTTGTGTTGTGAGAAAGTAAATGTAACTTTTTACTGCATAAAGAAAGTATATACAACACACGTGTTATTTTGGTGGTACTCTCTATTACATATGAAACTCTTAGACTATTTTCCCATTTGTTTTATCACTATTCTTCATGGCATTTAATCCCCATGTAGTTACCCACCTGAGAAAGTGCAATGGACATACCTCACAAGTGATACATACAATTATATATATCTGTGCAGGGTGGGGAGTCCCTAGCTCGATCAACTCCACTGAGACATGTGTACATTGAGCAATGGCACACTGAAATGTAATATATAATATTATAGACACATGCATATTACGGTTCCTACCTGAAGGTGGTCTCCAGCCAACACAATCTTAGTATCTTCGTCAGCTAAAGCTAGTGCAGCAACTACTTCAGGTTCTCTTGCTTGGGCAGCTTCATCCACCAGGATGTGTGTGAAGAATCCAGGTTGTAGTCCACATCGGGAAACGAGATGAAGTGATGTGAGAAATGTAGTAATGACTAGCTGATATCGATGAATGGATCCTTGCTGCTCACCAACTGTACTGATAAAGCTAGAATATTCTCCATCATATTTATATTGAGAGGAAGAATTCAATCTTACAACACTACCACCAGCTAATTCCCTCCTCTGCACAGCTGGACCAAAGTAACGGTCTAAGTAAGAATCAGCAGTGTGCAGGTGATGTGTCACCAATAGCACTCTGATAGGATCACCTTCTGCTCGTCTGCCACATCTTTGTAAGATCATGAAGGCAGCAGTTGCTAGCATTCTTGTCTTGCCAGTACCAAAAGGACCAGTAATAATAAAAGGAGCAGAAGGGTGGCAGAAGAGAACATCTTTCATCGTATCCAACTGATAATCATAATCCAATGAAAATTGGTCCATGCTTGGTCTTCTGAGACGCACCTTCTTTACAAACTCATGATAGAAGACAAAGCTTTCCTTAAAAGGAAACAGTTTAGCAATGGTCTTCTCACTGATATACTCAACTGCTCTGTGAAGGTTCTCAAAGTACGAATGTTTCAGTTGAAACTGAACTTTACACACTGGAGTGGCTAAACTCCATGCATTCCCCTCAGAACATTTCATTCCAACTAACAGAACTGGCGTTTCACTAGAGTAGAAGTCAACATGTAAAATATCTGCATTTTGAGACTCTTCTTCATTCAAATAAATTTTGGCCTGTGTGGCTGCTTGCTTCACATAATCACATTGATCTTCTGTCAAGCCACAGATCTCCACAACAGTGTAGCCTCTGTGTTGAATATTCTTTAGCAACCACCTAGGATATCTATATCCCTTTGGTGGTATAGAAACACTATACCATCCATTGCAGCTGTACATTAGAAAAACATATAGCCCAGTAATACAAATTACATACAATAGAAGCATTTGATATACTGTGAATATGCATATACAGGGGGATCTGGCTTATATCCAAGATGTATGCTTCTCAAAGAACGAAGAGAGAAAACTGTACACTGCGATTACTAGCATCCCAATTTTAAATGGAACTAAGATATTTTGAGCAAAGGAGTGTAGACTATGTGTGTGTGAGTGTGCCATCAATTGCTCAATTATGAATTCCAATTATTAAGCACTCCAAAAATAGCCATGCCAGGAGGCTCCTCTTCAGGAAAATAAAATACAACGGAGTTGTACAGGAACTATCATTAAAGTGGTGCTTCAATATTGGCACAAGTGTGGTATATAATTATACATAAACATGTAGACAATGAAATTGAACTGGGTCAGTCAATGCCATCACAGGTAAGTTATGTCCGAACCTAGCCAAAACACGGGTGCTTTGCGGTTGGGCTGGTCATGCGCCAGTAACGTGAATAAACTTGGGAAGCCCTGCAGCAAGCAACAGCTCCAGACGCTGCCCAATTTTACACAGCATGTTTCATTCTTGGAATTCCAAGTGTTGGTTTTTGGATATTAAAGCTTTTTTGCCAATTTTGGATCAAACTAGATCTTAGAAGGGTAGAATACAATGCTGAGAAAAGTTGACAATCCTTTTTCAACTGCTTCGCTTAGAACCACGAGGCTACATAAGATTGTATGCTGAAGATTTAGTATAGAATAGGGCAGGAAGATTGATTTGGCCTTGCATGAGAGAAGCCTTTTTACAGGACAAATTTCTTCGTAAAAGGCAGAGATGTAGATGGCAGTCCATGACTACAGAAATGTAAGGAGTGATTTCTAAAAGGTAAAGCTAAATTTACTACGCATACTTTTGATTGATTGTTTCGCTCGAGTTGCACCTCACTATTTCTTGTATTGTCCTGGCTGGAATGCCACAAAAGGCTTCACATAACAGTCAAGGAATAGAATTTCATAGGTATACAAGGTGAAAAGTTTAATATTGATCCTACGATTATTTTAAACCCACTGTATAAGGTTTAAAAGCCACCATGTAGATCTCCGCCTTGTCCACTAAAACTGTTTTCACCATGAGCACAACTCTAGCTAGGATTGCATGTGATGTCATGTGACTTTACCGAAGGAAGATAACTTTCACCACAAGAAAATTTCATCGAAAATCAAGGTGGTAGAAATCACCAATTCTCAGCATGAAACTTTGAGGTATTGTTCCCAAAGAGTCAAACCCCTAGAATCCAAATCAGGGTCTTTGTACCTTGTTCCGCTTGCTTTATGTCCAACAGATTGTAACTAGTGACCCTATAGAATTTTGCATAAATCCTTGGACAAAATAGCCATGCAGTGGAGCATGAAAACCCTGAATCAGATTTAAAAAAATCGATACCTGTGTGCTCCTTTGAGCCTAGTTTTGTGTCCAAAAGCCTAAGTTTCTACCACCACATTTTTGCATTTTATGTTTCCATATACGGTCAGAAAAAACTCGTCATACAAAGTTTTGTGACCCTCCACAAGAATCTAAAGACTCAGGTACAAAGTAGATATGCTATAGATACCTTAAGGCTACAAATGTTAGCGGGTACTAACTTTAGCGAAATTAGCGAGGAGCCTCAAATTCGCTAACTTAAGTGCCCGCTAACAATTGTACCCGCCAATGAATGTACCCGCTAATTTTGTATTGCATAATTATACAATTAAGTATGGATGTACTGTGCACTACACAGGAGAAAATGGCGGCTCCGAACAAAAGTAAAATCTACGCAAAGTCAGCGAAATTGACGGCAATTAGTGAACCAAATACATGTAAAGTTTAAAAGAATCATTGGATTGTAACATATAGATCTATTCGATTTAATCATTTTCGATTTAAATTCACCTAAAAGCGATAACGATTTCTTCAAGCTGTACGCCGACAAGATCGATTCTTCTAGCCGTATCTACAAGCTTAAGTTTTGTGATCTCAGTGTTTCGTTTCTGCACCCTTCGATTTCAACAGTATAGTACTATATATAAAGATTAGACATGGTGATTTAGATAAGAATTGGAAAAGGAGATAACATTTCCAAAATCGCTAACTACAGATTTGGTACAATAATGCTATCAAATCGCTAAAATAAGTACCCGCTAAATATTGGCCACCGAAAAACGCTAAAATTAGTACCCGCTAACATTTGTAACCTTAAGGTATAGCACAAAGTGTTTTGTGGGCATCACTACTCGTGCACATGCAAAACTGACTGATTGATTTTTTCACTCTTTCGATAACAGCAGTCATTTTTGTTTGTGTCCAAAATCGGACATAACATACCTGCGATAGCAATTGGGAATATTTTAGCGTATTTGCTACAAAACTGAAACTGAGAGCAGATTTCAAAGAACTTACTGATCTCGCAGAACTGCCTCATGTTCATGCTCTTCCCAGTCCAAAAGAAGATGGAATTTTTTCTTATAATTATCTTTTGTGAGCTTTTTATGCAGGATATCGTTCTTGCCTTTCAGTTCCTCCTTTGAAGCCAGTCGAAATAGTTTTGTGGCCTATAAATATAATTACATAGAGGCATAAAATGTCATTAGACACACAAACCAACATTACACTCTGCCACTGTCAACTACCTTGGTCCGCAATTGTCCATTCGTATGCAACTCTTCCCTATGCCCTCCAGATGATCTCATACGTGTACTCTGTACTGTACACAACTGCTCGGCTTGATAAGATACATTCCTACCCAAAGAATGGGGATGTAGTTGAGGAGGTAGGTGTTGTGCTCTGCCCACTTGCATGACTGGTGAGCCAATGCTACATTGAATATGACCAGCAGATTGATGTACAAAATTAGGACCTGGAAATTGGTTGGGATAAGCTGGTTGATGATGCAAATAAGGGTCGAAAAAAGGAGGCTCATACAGGCCTGGATTGATATAGGGTTGTGGTGGAAATGTGAAGTTGGGTCTCAAAGGAGGATGAGATATGTAAGGTTGGGAAAAACCTTGACTCGCAGGATATCTCGGCCTATTTATGCTCCATCCATCTAAAGATGGCCAATCATTATTATACAAATCAAAATCTTGTCTTTCTGCCATATCCAGAATTCTTGATAAAAGCCATTAAATTGACAAATACAACTTGATACACCTGTAAAGAGAGAGAAGGCAGCCAATTATATAATTCAGATATTGTGCATTAAACATTACAGCACAGAAACTCTTAACCTGTAACTCATTTGCCTTCACAAACATGAAACTGCAATTATAGGGCTAACAGGCTTTCAATTAGAAATTGTTTCATGTGTGGGGGAAGGGGTGCTTATATGGAAAACAAGGGGGGCACAACCTCATAAGATTTGGAGCCTGTAAACTTCATTCCACCAGAAACAAATGTCTCAAGAGTATAATATGAACTCCTCTGTGTATATTCTAAGATTGTTCCACGTTAGTGGGATTTCTTCTTGTGATAGAGGCATAAGTGGTCCAAGCATACCTAGTTGCTGTTCACAAGAATCAAGTACACATAAAAGAAATAGATCACCTGTGTATAAGAAAGGAATTCGAAGATACATAAGTGCTTGACTACATACTTAACTATTACTAGGAAGATAAGTATCATCGTGGGGGCAAGCCTGAGGTACTGGTAGAGGCATAAAGACAATCGATGAACAGCCCATTGTTTCCTCATAGGCCTAAAGGCCATCAGTGATGGCTGCCCACTGCATGTGGGCTTTGTGTAGTTGTGTGCACACTATGCATGGATCGGTCCATGGGGTGGGTTTTAGCACAGGAATGCAGTAAAAGCTAAAAACCGATTGAAAAGTGTGCGTACGTACATACCATATATTCCACAAATTTCAGGTTGAGGTCGGCAATTAGAGATACAATGGTAAGAACTGGAAGGGCAACAAAAAAATAGGGAATTATAACGTCAAATTAGGGTCACGCTGAAAAATTAGGTACAATGGCTGAATTGTCGTAACCGTTTCTTTTCATAGTTATCATGTGTACATTTACCAGTGGGAGGCTGAAATCGATGCTTAACTCTTCTTAAAGTGTAAATTTGGGGAATAGGACATTCTAGAAGGTATGCGTGTATATGCCGTATATACGTGTATATGCATATATATGCCTATATTCGTTCAGTTATTTACCAATTTTTGAGCAAGGAACTTGAATGTCCAAATGATTGATGCTGCCCCGTGCCTTGATAGATAACTAACAAGCAAAGAGTGAGGAAAACCAATCTACGTATAGTTTAAACTTTGTAACTGACAAATAATTAGAGTCAAAGACTAAAAATTAGGGAATGCTACTTTTCGGCAGAAATTAGAGTATAACCTGATCCTGTTTGGCTGGTTGCCGAATAATAAGGGTGCCAAAGAATTAGGCACTATACAGTACATATCCAGCCAGCCACAGACACAACTCATGTACATTGCATCATTGTGGGGCTCGCTCAGGCTCGCCCCAATCAACACAGAGTACCCTTGTGACCGCTTGACAAACTTTGATGAATGAAAGAAAAGAAGGGCTAGAAGAAAATGTATAAGCTGCAACCTTAGCTGTTTGAAATGGTGAAGTATAAATACATTACAGAGATGGGTTTGTGTACTGAAGCCATCTGTCAATGGGAATCACTTTATCCTCATGAAAAGAGAATGGACCCCACCCTCAACCCCACCTGGAATAAGCATTGGATATTGTTATAACAGGATATACAGTACCTCGAATCAATGAGCCAGGGTTGCAGGATACATAACCAATTAATACCGGGTTATTGCAGACTATCAAGTTATACGTAGTATTGCGCCTTGACCACTGCTTACGAGCTACAAATGGTCTAGATGAGTGCTATAAAATAACTGGACTCATATGGAACAGAAATAAAAATGGCATTGTAGCAATTGCTTGGTCACATTTTTACGTGTTTGTTGTGTATTGTCTATTACACAACTGTGCGTGAGCATTTCTTTTGATGTGGTCAGGTCGATAAATCTCTTATCAACCTATGGATAGGTCTCTAAGTCTTCATCAGCCCAGGGCTCTTACTACTATAAATATGACATTGTACAAGGTTTTACCAGAGATTAATCTGAATCTTCACAGAAAAGTACACAGTAACTGTTACAATCATACCTATAGACTACAACACCATGCATAGTAACTGTTCGAGTACATGGTTCAAGTATCTATGATAACACCATGATTATAGCAAACAAAGGCTATAAGTCTTTTTCTGATTGATGAGTGATATTGATTACGAGGTTCTGTATGTTTCCACTAATGGTAAAGGACTTCTGGATAATATCCTGAAATGCTGATTTGTCAACTTGTGTATCGCCATCTTTGTCAGCATACTTGGGCTTTTTACTGGGGTTCTGGATGACATCAGACAGAGCTTTACGCTGATCGTGTGACACTTCCTTGTACTGCCGAACACCATCTATGCTTCTGTGCCCCATAACATCCATGATAAGCTGCTCATCACATCCAGCTTGAAAAAGCCGTGTTGCAGCAGTTCTTCTGAGTGAGTGGTTTGTCTTATAACCACTCACACCAACTTCAGTACACAGTCTCTTCACAGTGGAGGCTAACTTGTTGTGACCGACGGGTTTCCTTGAGTACCACACAGAATCACTCCAATTAAGAAGAGGCTGCAAATAGAATACTGCATCTGGTGCACCTTGAGGCCTCTTTGAAATATACTTCACAAACAGCCTAACAACACATCGTTCAGGGTTATCCACGTTGGCTACTGCAATAACCTGCTTTGGCTTCACTTTCCTATCAACCAAACCACCTCGATGATTCTGTGTACTGAAGATAATTCTGGCTGCTTGCTTCATCCTGCTTTACTTCAATTTGGCAAGGGTTGATTGAATCTGAGGCGGCAATGCTCATCATCACTTCTCAGCGCGAAACACATTTCCAAATAGAATATCAGCGTATCCAACAAACTTTGAGGGGAATGGTCCCCCAAAGAGCCTTTCTCCCATAGTGCATCCTCGTCTTCAGCTGTAAGTGGCTCTGCTTTCTTCACCTTCGTACCTAAACCTTGGGCACGCAATCTTCACATTTCTGAATCGAGAACTTGCCGCAATTGGTGAAAACGGACATCGGTGAGCAAATTAATCGATCTCGTTCCATCACAAAGTAGGCGCTGAAGTCCCATCACCAATGAGTATAACGTGTTCGGGGGGGGGGGGGGGTAGTAACTGCCATCCTTGCTTCTTATTTCCATCACGAAACGAGGCATCCACACCACTAATTCTTCGTCCGATAATCGAAAAATATCCGGAGAAACGTGTTCTGCTGACATATACCACCTAATCTATTGCGAGCAGTAGCCCAAGCCTGCCAGGTATTAGAGGACCAGTTGTTGGTTCGTCGGGTATTTGCAGAAACTTGGGCTGGAACAGCTGACTGGAGGTCACCATCTGTCATCAATGCACCGCATCTCTTTTCAATCTGTTGTGAAGCGGCCAACAGCAAACAGTCTTCTTCTCTCTCTCATTCTTTATCAAAGTCTTGTGATGCCTTCAATAGTAGCTGGTCTTCTTCTAGTTGTTCAGCTGCCATCGGTACTGTACACACAAACGACTATCGCTAAAAATTCCGCACATTCCCGCTAAAAAGCCCGCGCATTCCATTCAAAATAAACGCTCACGCACACGTTGTGTAAGGCGGTTATCGCAATTCGGTATCGGTTGCAATGGAATTTATTGCCCTCAGCACTTCGCACCTCGGGTGATAAATTCCATTGCAACCTCTACCTCATGCGATAACCTATACTTATCAAACAAAAGTACGTTATTCCTCAATGCTAATTTTTACTTTAAATTTTAAGGTATTTTTACTAGTTTTGCTTGGAAATACAATTATACATCAATATTGAACTTATATGGCCCATGCAATATTATTTCAAATTTTGTTCCAGGGGATCCCAAAATGTACAGTTGGTATACATAGAAAGCTGATGGGTTCATTGGTTGAGTCGACACTAATGTATGACGCTGAAGTACAGGGGTACAGTATCTAGACGTCTGCATGCAATTGAACAGGTTCAGTTGTGTGCCTTCCGAATTGATGTTTCTATTTTGTGTGGGAGACCTTCACCCTAAGACATCCCTGTGGTTTGAAATAAATGTGTGATCTTTGATGTGGAAAGCAAAGGTGTGTGTGGTTTATTTCGGCTGGAGGTGTTGGGTGTGGAGAAATACAATGCTAGGCTCTTAAAGGGAAGCAAGGGAAGCTGCGGAGTGTAGCAAGGGAATATGGGTGAAGAATATGACTAAGTGTAATGGTGACTTCAGAAGGAGCGGCATGGAAATAGATGCCATGCATTAGGAGATTGTCAGATTGTGAGGTTGGGGATCAAGATGTTGGAAAGTGCTGCTTGGAGGAGAGTTACAGTTCAAGTACATGAAGAAGAAACTGAAGCTGTGCATGCTGCTAGAGATTTCTGATCTTCAGGTAAAATAAAGCTGTGCTGTGGTGAGGAAAAAGAGGGAGAGGATGATGCTAGTGAAGCTGAGAGGATGGCCGGTACCCTTTCAAATTGAGATTAGCAGGCGGAAAGGACTGGCAAGGTAAGAAAGACTTTACAAGGAGTGTAAGAGCAGGGAGGTTGAAGATGTTGGCCACTGGTTTCTGAAATGTCCTGCCTGGAACCATATCAGGGAGCCACTTACAACAGATCCCATACTAACTGGGTTGCCTCTGGGAATGTCACTAGTCAATTGAACAGCTAGAATACTGTCTGTTGCATGAGCTAATAGAAATATCTGAAAATGTGTGTTAGCTAATGTGGAGTGCTCACATTGGTGTGTAACTTATCACCTAGGACATACGTATGAATGTATTATATGGATTTAGCTCACTGTGTATCATGCTTTGTGATCAGTGCTACAAAGGACCTATTCAGAGTCCTAACACCTACAACTATTGGTGTGGCACACAAATATTGATTGATTGATACATTGTACAAGAGAGTCCTTACAAGTTTGTTCCAGGGTCAGTATTTTCAAGAAATTTGTACCAGTGGGTCCCTCCCCCAGCCCAATAAAACCCTAATAATAGGGCATGGCAATAGTATGGAGTCAAACCAGATGTAGTCATATATGCCGACATGCAGCTGGTCTTCGTATGAACAGAACAAATCGAGCTGGTCTTCGTATACAGACAACAAATCGAGCTGGAAATGGCAGTGACAGCTAGTTTCTTCGTGCTGGCAAGTGTGGCAAGTGCTTACTTAGGCCATAGATACTCTATACATAATATGAAACGTATGTGTGCTATATTGGTTAAAAATAACGATAATTATTCACGTAAAAAAAGTGGAGAAAGAGTTACCTATGATATCTATGTACTTTAAGCACGGTCAAATTTACAGCGATGCTAGTATATCTAGTCGCACTATTTCTCATCCCATTAGACAGTATTATTTGTTTGGGCACTAAGGAACACAAGAAACACACCGTCACGAACATAAGTAGCAAAAATCAATATGGGGGTCGATAAATGGACAAGACTTACGCGATTCTGAATAGTGGAGATCTCAAAAACTTCTAGAGGCTGTGATACACGTAGTATGAATAGACTTTCTTGTATTATTGACCATTTCAGCTCCGAATACGGTCTGAGCTTCGAATAAGATGATTCGCCGAATTTCCTAACTCTCGGAAACGCTAGTTCACATTGCCCGTATACGTATTATAATATTATGCACAACATATTATATTACATTATATATACATTAAACGTATATTATTTTATATACACGACTACATGCAGGTGTTTTAGGGTCTTGGTACTACAGTGAAACCTCTATTTTAAAGGACACCTCTGAAATTCAGAAACCTCCTCAAGCGGGACACCACTGCTTTGTCCCGTTTGAAGTTCCTCACTCTGACATATATGTACATTTGAAACCTCTGAAATAAGGACACCTCCATATACAGGACAGTTTACTGTGGTCCCAGTGGTGTCCTTGTTATAGAGGTTTCACTGTATAAAATAGTACAATAGTAGGGTATGTATGCATAGCTATAGTATAGAATATAGAATATCTATGGTAATAATAATGATAGAGTGAAGTCAGTCACTATTGAAGGGAAGGCCCACTTCTATCTGACACGCAAGTCTGTTAACAGAAGAATGCTTTAGCCACCCACATTCATGGTAGCAGCCTAGACCTGGTCCTGACCCCAACAACTCAGACAACATACTCCACTTAAAAGTTGACCCTGACACACATGTGCAACAAAGTCTAACAACTATCTAATCACTTTTAGTGTCCCCCATCTTTCTAAACATCATGCCACACAACACGCTCAAAACAAATGCATCTACAGTACCTCCAAAGCTGACTTCTACAGACTATCCGGTATAGCCAATAGTCTCCAACACATACCAACATGCTGAGAGCACGCAACAATATATTAGTCGCATGCATGGCTACTCATGAAAAGGATGATCGTGGCTGCATCCTTAAGCTTGCTGCACATCCTCACAGTTAGATCAGCTGCAAAACCATTTCCTAAGTAGTTCACACCGGCCACCATAAAATCAACTATACATGTACCCTTCCCCACTCCTTGACTCACAATCCAACTATAGCTTTAAACTTTCTAAATTGGCTCAACTTGAGAAAGACCTTGACCACTTTAATCCAGACATTTAAACAATCATGCGAACTTCATCTGATCAAGTCCCACCTTCGTAACCCCAAGAAAATTTCTGCCATCGGTCTGAAAAGTCTGTCACATAGCAAGTTATCAATACTGATCATCATACATAAAACAAAAGTGATCCACAACCCAGCCAAGAAGGCAGCCACCTTTAGCAAGTACATACTTCAATTCCATCTTCACCAGAAGTACCCTCACCTTATTCCCAATCAATCAGCTCCCCATGGCCACCCCTACTAACCAGCTACACACCATGCATCACCCTGGACAATTCTGAAGTACTCTGGGTACTGTCCAACCTCGACCTGGCCCTCCAAGTCTCCTGGGTGTGATGACTTGAGCCCCAAAGTAGTTAAAGAATGTGCAACCTCCCTATAACCATCCCACTCACTGCGCTCTTCTATACATCTTTACAGAACAGTTCCATCCCTAATTGAGTGGAAAATTCATACCAATCCACTAAGGTGGAGGAGACTCATCAAATGTAACAAACTATCGCCCCATCTTGCTGTTGTGCATCCTTTCCAAAATACTCGAAAGTGATCATCAACTTCATATGGCCTCAAATCAACAATGTAATTTGGTTTCCTCTACAATCAATCATGCCTTACCCAACTCTTAACATCCCACTCCAACGTATACTCATCATTAGATGGTAGAACTTGCTGTGACCATTGCTGATTTCAGATTTGAGAAAGCTTCAACACTATACCACACAGCAAACTCCTGTCTAAACTCTGGATAATAGACATCACTGGGTCCTTGTGGCTATGGTTTAACAAATACCTGAAAGATCATCACCACTATGTCAGCATTTCCGGGAATCATCGATCACCCCTACTACCTGCATTGTCAGGCGAACCCAGCCCAGGGTAGTATTCTAGGGCAATCTCATTTCTTCTGTCCAATGCCATCTTACACACTTCTGCTTAGTACCTATTCGCTGACGACACCAAGTTCATCATATCCATTATACTGATTTTACCGATCCAGTTCTTCTACAAAGCGACATCGACTCCCTGTGTTCACGGTGCAGGAAATGGAACCTATCCTTGAACCAAAGCAAATGCGCAGCAACTAATTATTATTACGATAACTTTATTACATTATAGATTATAATAATTTACATAACAGAAATAAAAGCTCAAAAAGTACAAACAAGAATTACTAAACAACAAATAAACACAAACAAACAAAAATTATTACTTATCACAAACATACACTCTAGATCACATGCATTATTATTAGTAGTATTATTGTTATGATACTTATTAAATATAAAATATATAACAATGATAACGACAGCAACACCAACTTTACATAACAGAAATTATCACAAGCACAAACAAAAATTACTAAGCACAGGCTCAAAACAGATTAACATTACAAAGCAATGAATAAACTCAAATAAAGGCTGAACACAAACAAACAAATTATACTAATCACAGACATAAGGACCACTTGCATTACAGGATCCAAAAACAGAGGCAGCATTTCCACAATGGATGGCAACGTCAATTGTCTGAAGCAAAAATGCCCTGCATGGATATGATATTTACATATTGTATGTAATAGTTACAGTACGGTTAATTGTGCAATTGGTGTATAAACAAAAAAAACGAAGAGTTGGTGGGGGTGCTGGGGGTAAAATGTCAAATGAGCATGGCTGGGATATAGTCCCGCATAGCCAGACCCATGCTTGTTGTGACTGACACAGTGACAGTCACGGCCAGTATGGATCTGGCTACACGGGACTACATACATGTGCTGTCAATCCCTCATGCTCACCTGCACAATATTATACATTATATAATATATATATATATATATATATATATATATATATATATATATATTTTTTTTTTTTTTTTTTTTTTTTTTTTTTTTTTTTTCACAGGACATGTACAATGATGAAATAAAATAAAATGAAATTAAAAAAAAAGAAGCTAAATTGTCACTAAGCCTTGCCTAAGCAACCTAAAATTGATACAGTGTTGAAACGCTGAATAGTGACACTAATCCTCTGACAAAGTTTGTGATATGATAAAACATCTTTAGTTTGTGATTTTGTACGTCTACCTAAATCTTGAAAAAATTCTAATGCATCCTTTCCAAATGCTCCCGAAGATTCCACTGCAATTGGTACAAAGTGGTAAGATCTTGCGAAGTCAGAATACTTCCGCTGTTTGTCCATAGCGGCCTGGTCTGCTACAGATCCTGCTCTAGAGCTAGAGAGGTGCAAGTAGGTAGGCGCAAAGGAATCCCTGCAGGTGACATCCCATACCAGAGATCGACCATTTCTCCATGGGATGATGGTAACTCCGTCAGGACGTTTACCATCAGACCGTGAAAGGCCATGGGGCTCCAGTTGAGCGGGAACGTCTGCTGCAGCAAGGGCACGCTTCCCCAAATCGTTTAGTGCCGCATGTCGGGCGATCCTACCAGGGCTTCTCCTGCAGCTGAGGCCGTGCAACCCTAGATTGCTTACTTGTTCACCACAAAGTGAACACCTGTGAGGCTGGCAAAGAGAAGATCCCAAACGGAGGCCAACAGCCACTCTGATGCACTCATTGTCCATCCTAAGGCCAAGAGATGTGATAGGAGGGGCATTGAGCCAGGCTCCTGCCTCCTTCTGTTGAGAAGCCAACAAATGAGCTCTGGATACCAGGTCAGCCCCATCCAAAAGTGAAGCAAATTGCCCTTGGATGATGGGGGAATCCCAGCATTTTTGCCTGCAAGCATTGAGGCCAGAGGGTGGATTGGCTGATGTGGCACTTCTCCAGACTTCCAGGGCTTTGCAGGTGGCAGAGTTGTCAGGAGAGGTTCTCTGAGGCAGGATGGCCAGGGCCGTGGGAGAAGAGGCTGCGGCAGAAGCCAAAAAGGCAGAAGGTGCCAGCGAGACTAGACTCCGGATACCCAGACCACCCGCTTTGATGGGGAGAGTAGCCTGTAACCATCCAATGTCACTGATCTGGATGTTGCAGATGGACTCCAGGAGTGACCTTTGGATGTCATCAAAGTCTTGGAGTAGGGGGGATTCAGCACAGGGTGCTGTTCTCAGGATATACAAGATTTTAGGCAGGGAGAAGGCATTACACAAGAGGCAGAGAGCATCATGGGCATGAAGCTGCTTTAATCTACCACCAAGAATCTTGAGGCTGTCAATCTTGCTGTTTAGACAAGAGACGATGGATTGACTGCCACCTATAGGAGAACCTAAAAGAGTGGCATTCTCTGGTGGAGTAGAAATCAGAGATGAAGCAAAAGAAAGCATGGCTGACTGTGAAGAAACATCCACACAGATGATTTCGGATTTGCTGTGGTTAACAGATAAGTTGATTTCTTTAGCAGCTGATTCAATCTTCAACAGATCGGACTTCACGTCTTCAAGAGTTCCTCCAAGAATTATATATATATATATATATATATATGTATATAGGGTTTCATTTAGGGAGGGAGGGGGAGGCTAGCCAGAGTCTTGCCCCCCCCTTGGAGATTAGGTTAGCCTTTAAGTTATTTCTATTAAAGAGGAAAATTGAATAAAGAATGTAGTGTTTTAAAAACCTAAACAGCTATTCTTCTACCTTTTCTGTTCCACATATCTATAATCTCTTCAACCAACCCAAACAACCCATAAATTGACAACCATGTTATCATATTGGCCTCTGGAATATCCGAAGTATCAACAATATATTACCTTTTACTCAATCTCTTATCTATGCTAAATTTGATATCATCTGCCTCACAGAAACATGGTTAACTACTTCAACTTATGACAATGAAATCCTACCCTACGGGTTTAATATTTACAGACTTGACAGACCATGTCGTGGTGGTGGCATCCTTGTCGCAATCTCCACGGCTATACCCTCCAAGATACTATATTGTACCACTGATATTGAATTGATTGTAATTGAACTATCATTATCAAATCCAATTGCCATAGCTTGCATATACAACCCACCCAGCACCCCAATCGAGTCATTCAAACTTATTATCCGTCATATTACTAACCTTCCTGTTACTTCGCATAGCATTATTTTAGTAGGTGACTTCAATCTTCCAGAAATTGACTGGCTATCCTTTTCATCTAATTCAACACAAGGTGCCTTACTATGTGACTGTGTTCTTCAACTAAATTTAGCCCAAGTTATAACCGAACCCACCCACATTAAAGGTAATATACTGGATATCATCGCCACCTCAAATCCTGAACACGTATCCAGCATTACTATAGACAAGTCATTCTCACCCTCCAAATCAGACCACTACCTGATCTCCTTTGATTACAACCACTGTCCCACACCGCCCCCAACCAAACACACCAAAACTATTTGGCTATACTCACGTACTAACACTCGTGGTCTCCTCGACTATTTAACATCTGATTCAATAACTATGTATCTCTCAAATTCAACATCTTCATCTGTAAATGCAATTTGGATGCATGTCAAAGATGTAATCAATCATGGTAAATCGAAATTCATACCCCATGTCACCATTTCACACCACTCCCCCAAATGGTTTGATTCCAACATCCGCCACAAGCTCAAATGGATCCGCACCCTCCGTCGCAAGGTCAAGGCTAGTCCTACCCCCTACCAATTAAACAAACTCGAAAGCAGTGAAGCTGAGTTGCAAACACTCATGGAAACAACCAAACAGACATATTTATGAACACAGGCTAATAGCTCGTAGCCTCAGTAATCCCAAAGCGCTGTTCACCTACATCAAATCTCTATCTGCTAATAACTCCATTCCTTGTTCCATGTTTGCTGCCAACTCCCACCAACCTGTATCATCCTCCCTCGAAATAGCCAACTCATTCAACCATTACTTTCATTTTATACTCACAAAAAGTGATTTTGTCCTCCCCCCAATGGATCAACTCCCAATACCAACAAATCAACTCCACACAATTAACATTACCACTGAAGAAGTTCACCTTGCTATTTCATCACTCGATAACTTCAAAGCATACGGCTGCGACAACATTGGCCCCCACTTAATCAAGCTCTGTGCCCCTACACTTTTACCATTTCTAACAAACCTCTACCATCAATGTATCTCCTCTTCTTCAATTCCCAATGAGTGGAAGATCCACAAAATTACTCCCATACTTAAAACTGTCCCACCAACTAAAGTTTCAAACTACAGGCCAATATCTGTATTGTGTACACTCTCATTAATCTTAGAAGCAATCATTCATCAAAAAGTCATCCAATTTGTTCGTCCTTTACTTACGTCACAACAGTTTGGCTTTCTATCCAATAGATCATGCCTTCTTCAATTGCTCTTGTCATATTCCACTATCTACAACCTACTAGACTCCCACGGATGCCTTAATGCAATCTACCTTGACTTCACTAAGGCCTTTGATACAGTTCCACATGGCAAACTACTATTTAAGCTTTGGAGGATTGGTATAACAGGCCCCCTATGGCTATGGTTCAAAGATTACCTCACCAACAGACTCCAATTTGTCCAAGTCAGACAGGCCTCCTCGTCATACCTCCCTGTAATATCTGGTGTACCCCAGGGTAGTGTCTTAGGACCCCTGCTATTTCTAATTTACATCAACGATCTTCCCCAAGCAGTTTCTCACTCCACAATTTATCTCTTTGCTGATGACACAAAATTCTTCCTGGGCGTCTCCCAGTCCAATACTATTGATCTACAACATGATTTAAACGCAGTCACTGAATGGTGCAAAACCTGGAAGATATCACTTAACCTTAACAAATGCTCTTACATGAGATACTCCTCTATTTCCACCCCCTCCATCACCTCTCCATATGTTATTGAACATCAGCCAATCCCCGAACAACGGACTATCCGCGACTTAGGAATAACTATCACATCCAACCTATCCTTTCACGACCACTATAAGAATATCTGATCAAAAGCGTATGGGTCTCTAAACATTCCACATGCAATCCACCTCCATTGTAACTAAACGTAACCTGTATGTCACCCTCGTCAGATCGAAATTAACATATTGTTCACAACTATGGAGACCAAGGCTACTCAAAGATATAATCATGCTTGAAACTGTCCAGAAGCGATCTACTAAATTTATTCTTCATGACTACACATCTGATTATAAATCTCGTCTTATTCAACTCAACCTCCTTCCCTTAATGTATTGGTATGACTTACAGGACCTTCTCTTTCTTATCAAATGCATGAAAAATCCTCCGGACAACATCAGCCTAGTACCCGAATTTATATCCTTTACATCTACAAACACCCGTAGTGGACATCATCGTAGACTTCAATATCACTACAGACGCACCTCCCTTGCCAGACATTTCTACTTTAATCGAGTGGTCAAACTCTGGAACACTCTCCCACCAATAAATATTGCTCTATCATACACTTCAATTAAGCGCTTCATAATCGACATTCTATGGAAAAGATTTCTCCTAAACTTTGATTCTACGTCTGCACATATATCAAGTTATTTGTCCATGCTGTCACTGCTACACCACTGCCCCTTAGTTTTCCTGTACCATATATGTAAAGTACTCGTACTCCAACTTTTATTTTGATTGAATGCAAGTACTGTCCCTGTCTCATGCTTATCATGTACGACATATCTCATCACTGTCACTTACACTTTCACTGTGATTTTATTTCCAAGAAATGTATACTACCATCTTTAAATGGGCTAACAATATGCACTTTAATTTCCTACAATTTTTATCACCAAGTCTCCATCATCATCCTTTTTCGTCACTACGGTATTTTTATTGGCATCTCTCTGGCTACACTACAATGTTAGTGTATGTCCATCAAGCACGTCACTCTTTACCCACAACACTTTTCCCCCATTCTCATGTTCCCCCTGTGCTTGTAAAGTGTTTAATAATAATAATAATAATAATAATCTTAAAATGCTATGGTGTTGCGGACCCATACCTCGGCGAGTGTATCCTTCGCATTTCTTTGAAGAGATAGCTTTATGAAGCTTTTAAACTACTTTTCCTTGTAGCTGGTGTGTCAAAATGCACCAAAATCTACTTTTGAAAATTATGGAGTCACCATACTGTTAGTTTTTTGGCGAAAACAAATTTTCGCTAATGTATGGCGGCCATGTTTTTCCGTGTCAATCCTACATATTGAGTACTACCGTACTCCATAATAATAGTTACAGTATGGTCAAGTGTGCATTAACATATTGCTCGAGTCCCACAGGGACACGAAGTGCCCGTGCAAGGGCGAGTGCAATAAAGAGGTAATGCACACTTGGCTGTACTGTATCTTACTTGTTGTATGTGCCCTTATATGCATATGATTTGATAATTAAGTCGCTTCACAAGTGCTGGCCGGCGATTTGTTTCTTATAGTCAGGGTTTTATCTGGGGTTAAATGTTTGGTGGGGGAACCTACGCATTTGTATATATTTACGCATGCACATGTGGTGCAAGCATGCAATGATATATGCATATATATATACTCATAATAAGTATTCAATGATATTAAAAACACACTCATGCATGTAGCATGCACATCAGGTTGTTCTTTTAGGATAATGATGAAGAGGGAGCAATGGCAAAGTATAGTGATGCAATTTTGGGCAGATGTGTATGTGGAATGATAGTGGTCTCAACTCGGGGGGTCTGGGGATATGCTCCCTGGTCCCAGGGAAATTTTTAGCTATTATTACCCCATGCATGCATGATCATGAGGTGATTAAACTGAGGCTGTTTTCACCAATCAAACTGTTTTTTTTAGATTATAATACAGTACACAGATCAGTCTGTTGCAGTTGTGCATGTGTGCATGTGATAAAATTTCAAGGGGGATATACCCTCTGTGCCCCCTCCCTCTAAAAGAAACCCTATGCATATACTAAGTATTGTACCTATGCAATAACCCCCAACATGAATGTTCATATATGCCATGCTGTTTGGAGCAAAAATAAGTGTTTTTGGCAAATTATACCCTTTATAAATGGATTCATGATTCCTGACAGTGGTCATTCACAAAAATGAAGCCACTAGCTATAATTTTATTTGAGGGGAAGCTAGACCCAGGATTCCCCCCTCAAATAAATCCCTGTTGGTGCTTTTTCTTGCATACATGCTTATAAGTTGTTTTGATATCTCTGAAACGGTCCCTAAATGTTGAAAATATTGTACCTTCAAAGACTTGCAAACAGATGGACGTCCAGCTTTAGAAAAACAGTACATGAAATTAAGGCTCAGTACGTACATTTATCATATTAATAAAAGGCAAAAATTTCCACGTACAGCTAAAATAAACTGCATGATTAAACAACATGGTGGCAGCGGTGCTAAATTTGCATGGGGTCTCCAGGCCGGTGCCACCATGCACCATCCTCCACATTTCTGATTCAATCAAATTTCTATATATACCCCAGTCTTAATCTTCCTATTCAGTGGCCGTGGCAGTCTTTGTACTCTCGTCATCCTCTCTTAGCTCACCACGTGTACAGTGGTAGCCATCTTATTTACATCATCATATATTATTATATAACATATAATAATATACAGTATAACCTCTAACAATACAAAATTGGTGAAACATGTCACTTCCAAAAGCAGTACAGTACACACATCCTTTATAAAGCAATATAATTATACACTGTAAGTAAACAAAATTTGCCAAGAATATATTATACAATTTCTGTAATGTAGTACTAACACATTACAATAATATTAAAATAATATATACCAGACAAACTGATTCTACATGTGATCCCACACAAAGCATCCATGATACTTATAGTGACGAACCAACTGCTCCCAAAGGGGGTCATAGGACAGCAGTACTGAGTTGCCTTGGGGGGTAACAGGAGAGAGTATACATATAAGTATAATATTATAATAATAAGTATAATTTTTCTATTTTTTATAGTCAACATAAGGTACAACATTAACAGCTACAGTATGGAAAATTTTAATGGAAACCACTACCCAGGAAAGGGCGCTATCCAGCCACCTCATGTCTCCCTAACAGATCTAATAGTTATGAAAGTCTAAGGCAACCCAAACTACCCTAGCCAGTTAGTCAGGAAAGGAGGTCTTACACCCTCAGCAGCAGACATAAGGGTCAATAAGTCTAGGGCAACCAAACCTATGTAGCTTAGCCTAAGTTGGCATACTGTGGGGAAACAGCAATGAGGAAAAGTTGACTTCTGCTGGATTAAAACGGTGACCTTCAGCTTTGTATGCTGATGCTCTACCTTCTGAACTAGGAAGCCCATCCAGTAGGCAAGGCCATGGATCACCCTTAAGAAGGCACCCCTCCTCATTTACTGTCTGTACAACTAAACTAAGTTGATTTGAACTACTGTTAAATGGGTAGGTCAAAAATATATGAAAATTTTTATGCGATGCCCCCCTTTCCTGGATAGTGGATTCCATTAAAACTTTCCATACATTTGACCTACCCGATAAACAATAGTTCACAATAACAGCTACAGCAAGAGCAAAGTGAAACTAATAGACCTGAAACAAAACATTACACACACTAGTTCAGAGGCTCAAATGTAACAACAGTCTTAACAGAGACAGGCTGAGCATTTTCAGTATGTTCGTATGCAAATACTTGCTTCGTTGACAGATTTAGGTAAGAGAAGGGATCTTTGAAGGATCAGTGGGATCTTCTAGACAATTCGTGGAAGAAATCAAGTGCATCCTGTCCAAATACGTCAGTAGATTCAAATGCAGTTGATTGGAAAAGTGTAAGACAACTCTTCATACAGGGCTCTCTTACATATTCTGTGTATAGCAAAGTTGCCTATGGAGCCAGCCTGCAATGAAGACATGCCAGTATTTTTTGTGCGAAGGAGTTCCAGCATGTATATACATATAGACCACCTCAAACCAGGTGCAAATCGTGGTCTATAGATAATAAGGATGATTCCATTTGAGGCCATCAGGGCATTTGCCATCACAACAACGTTTAACAGATTGAGGACACAGCTCTCAAGAATAACAGGGATGTTGTCACGGTCAGGGATTAATGTAGCTTCTCTTACAATTTATACGCCATGAACACCAGCTAGAGTGGTCTACCTCTGTGATGCAATGAGGGCAGCTGTAAAGAGCACACTGAGGAGCCCCAAGTCTGAAGATGAAGGCCAACAGCAAATTACAACCCTGAAGGTGGAGTTTTCCATACAAAGACCAAGAAACAAGGTTGGAGGCCACACACTTTACTCCTGCCAAGCCTACCAAGCTGCCAAGCTAGGAGACAGGCCCTAGGGTTCAGGAGGGATTTGAATTGATCTTTGACAATAGGACTATCCAAGTACCTGTTGTGCATGGCACTTGATCCTTGTAGGCAGGCTCTGATCAGACCAAAGCATTGCTGAGCAAGCTTCACAAGCATCAGTTGGATACAGGATACACCTTGTAGCCGGGCATGGTTGATGCATTACGTAAGTACAACCAGATTGGCAAAGGGCCAACTTCATGACAATTTTCAAAATAGTAGTGACATTACCACAAATACATTATTTTTTTTGTCACGAAAACTCAGATTTATCCCACAAATCCAACTATATGCAAATATAGGCTTAAAAGATCCCACTTTGCTACAGGTCACAGTGCATTTATATCCGATACATAGATCTTCACTCCAGTAAGGAACAATAAGCCGAAAGTTTTTTAATTAAGAAGAAATGATTAACAATTCGGACTGCTACTTCAAGATGGCCATTATCACACTGTATTCCTGGTCAGATATAAGTCACCCAGTGGTACAACATAAATGTACAAAGGTATACATAGTGCTCTTTGGCCACTGCACAAAATAACTTGCAAATCTTGAAGGCAGGCATACACTGTACATACAGTATCATGACTATGGCTTCATGCAGCTGCAATGAACACACACTCACCAACAACTATCAATCCATATTTGCTTCTGGTAATGCCTACACACATCTGATGAGGATCAGTGAGAAATCCCAGCTTCTCTCTGATCCACTGCCGATCAGCTTGTACCACTTCCCTGTTCTCAATCTCTTTCACTGGTTGAGTTCGGACTGTGGACAATATAACTATGCCAAATTCGCTACCTGCAGCAAAGAAAGAATAAGGCATGATTGTATGTTAAGAGTAGACATTGCAATTGTCTTGGAGTTCCCACTTTGATAACTTTATGATACAAGAATATGTTTAAAATTCATATGGATACATACAGTATACAGTTTGTGAACTTCACAAAAACATTAATATTGCATCAATAAATTTAATTTGTTTTAGAGTTGACATTGTTCCAAAACCACTTTAAACCACAACACAGAAAATACCTTGACTTTCTGTAATGGTCTGTACTCTAGTATTCTGCAGTTTTCCTAAATACTTCATTTTCTTCTTGTTTTGGGCTTTCTTCCAATCTTCCACTCTCTCTTCCAGAATACTTTTGATTTTGTTTTTTTGTGCCATATAAGGAGTGAGAACAGCTACATCACTTGCTTCCACTCCATACTGGCCCAAAAGATCAGACACAATGTCCACCTTAAGAAATACACATTTAAATACAAATTATCACAAACATTCCATGCAGTAGTGACATACTACATACATATAATTCACTATTATACACAATGTGTACATGACACACAAAATTGAATGTGTGCACTTTAACAAAACACATTACATAGACCTGTGTACTGTAGCAAATATTAATTTGTGGCCTTAGATCTGGACACTGTATCACTGTATTGTACTGGGTGGCCAGAGGTATGGTACCAATTTCATGTGGGAACAGCAAGTGATCCCTGTACCTCTCCTTGAAGTGTTCACAATGCTTCAGGCTCGGTATCACTTTTGGTGATAGCAATTATCCCTGTTAACACCCTTGGTAAGGAATACTACATTTTCAGAACTAAAGTAAACTGCACTTCTTCTCTGGCTGGGGTTTAACTTTTATGATCAAAGAAGTCAGACACATCAAATTAAGCCAAAACTAACAATACAAACAGAAGCATGCATATGTATGCTTTGAATTGTACAAACCTAGGTACAAACCTACTACACAGTGGAGTTATTTGTGTAGAAGCAAGCAATTAAGGAAATGCCGTATCTTTTAATTTGATAGTGTTTGTGGTTTTACTCTATATATACTGCATAAAACCTAACAAGTAGTTACTGTATAATATGTATACTACATACATGGAATGTGTTAATGCCACAAGGCCTTGCAAGGGCGTTACAATGGCCATTTGGGGGAAAACAAACATACTCTATGCGCTTAATAGTTACGAACTGGCAGTGTTATTATCTTCAGTCAGTACTGGAAATATAAGCATACAAGAAAACAGCTTACAACTTTCTTAGCTTCAACTGTGTTGCTCTTGGAGTCCTTGCTAATCTTTCTTCTCCCTGTACTGCCATCCTCGTGTCCTTTGACCACGTCATAGAACGCAATCGGCCATTGATCTGAAGAATTGTGATTATGGTCATGAAACCAACAGTGCACACAATCTGCAACATTCTCCACTGATACCATATACTACTACACTATACTAGATACCCTATTTATACCAGCCTTTTGGCTGAAGGGGTTACCATAATAATGACTAATGACTAATTTACTACTATTTGTACACTGCCCTTGATGATACTTACAATAAACCAGCCATGCTCAGCTGCAATGGGCTTTACATGCACCTACACCACCTAACACACAATGCTATGCAGTACATTCTAACATGAAGGCAAATACCATTTGGCCAAAATGATTTCAGCCTTTGCAGTTTTCTTTCTCTAGCAGATATATGTGGAACCAGCTTCCCATCGTAAAAACATTCAGAAGGAAAGGAACACACTGCCTTATGCTGAAACAAAGGAAAATATATTATACTGAATGTACCTGCAAAGTAATATACTAGTAGTAATGACTGTCAACTAACCATCCTGTACTGAACATTTAAAGTAATAAATGGAACAGATGAAGAGGTGTCTTCATCTGTGGGAGCTAATCTTTCAAAGAGAGATACACCCAACCCGTTCTCCTTGGCATTGCGGTTATCAATGATTGGCTGCAGTTGCTTGTGGTCTCCAATCAGTACAACATGCTCAGCTTGACAGACAGGGGCTAGACATTCTGGCTCCATGGCCATAGCAGCCTCATCAATGATAACTTGTACAGGCTGTATGTACTGCCTGAACCTTGGGCTGAAACACTCATTACATGTACACAGTACAATATCATAGTTGCCGTCAGCAATAACACTAGCTTCTGCTGCTAATATACAATTTTCATACAGCATCCTGTCTTCAGCTGAAGGAATGAAACCCTTATTATGAAGTTCTTCAAATTTCTTCTCCAAACCAGCTATTTGTTCCTTCTGCTCTGATTCCTTGTGTACTTTGTGATGAAGAGCATATTGGGCCAGGTCTTCAGAACATTTGTGGTCTGTTGCAGATTCACCAGGGAAGGCCGTGGAAAGTGGTGATGTGTAGTCCTTTCTTTCAATCATTCTGCCATAAATTCTCAAAATATTTACCTCTTTTGCAACTGGTTGAAGAAGTCCTGTACATAGAAGCAGCATATATTAAGATAGTAACTTGGTAGAGCATACAGTATATTAGGCATTGTATTGAGCATATAATATTATATTAACTAGGGGAGAAGGCGGCCTTTGGCTGCCTTCACTCATAGTTTGGGTGGCGGGTGCAACCCTTATATCAAGTGAATTTATTGAATTGAGTGTAAAATTTCTATATCAAGAGCAAGCTCATAGCAATTATAAGCTAGTGCCAAACTGTTTGTATAATAGGCCAATGTTCGGTCCTTGACCACCTTTTCACCTAATTAGTCACGCGGGTGCAACTCTCACATAAAGTGGATAGTAGCTACATATATATATATATATATATATATATATATATAATATATACATTCAAAATTGCATTGGAGCTACTTTTCACGTGCACTCACTCAATCTGCAGACACACACACACACACACACACACACACACACACACACACACACACACACACACACACACACACACATGCAAAACACACACACACATGTACACACACACATGAACACACACACACGTGCACACACACACACACACACACACACACACACACACACACACACACACACACACACACACACACACGCTTGCACATACACACACACACATACACACGCATGTGTGCAAACACACATGCACGCGCGTGCACACACACACACACATGCTTGCACATACACATACACACATACACACACACACACACACACACACTCACACACATATGTACACACACAAACACACACACACACACACACACACACACACACACACACACACACACACACACACACACACATGCACATAGATACATATTATATATGTCAAACACACATAGACACACTAATTTTGTCAAGCATACAAACTGCATGCTCACAAAATAAATTTTGAAAATCAGTAAAAATCCTTTTATTCGTATAATATTATATATACGACATACGTAACCTTTCAAAGGAAATTTGTATACTTTCTGCAGATACTATTGCACACCAACATGGCTGTTGGCGATGTTCTTGTCACCGATGCCGCTTTTGTCTTCCATGCGTAAATCATTCCGCCTTATAGATAAGGTCACTCACCAGGTATATTGAGGAGTATTATTCGAAGTCACAAACTACTCGCATTATTTTCCTAGGAGGAGTTAGTGAATAACCATTTCAAAGGAAAAAGTTGTATTCCTGTCAAGATTCGTCCGTACAACAAATATGGCGGCTTGTAGGCTTGTATGGGCTATTTTCAAAATTTCGCCACTTTGCAAATAAAAGTGAAGAGGAACCTTACAGTCTCTTTCCAAATCCTACAGTGTACAATTGTGAACAGTCGTCCGCAGTCAGTCGCAGCACGCGTCAGTAAACTACAAACAAAAAATCGGCCTACTTTTATCATAAGATTTGTAAAACTGCTTTAAGGACAGCTAGCAATATCCTTTTGAAATCTCTCCCAAGTGTGCGAGAATACTTAACTTGTACTGCAGTCACACTGAGATGATTACATAGGAAAGTAAAACAAACATGACTATCACTGATACTGTTATTCTTTAGGAAATGCAGGATTACAAGATTGTCAAATTAATTCTTTATGAATTCCTTAGTAATAGCTAGTTATGTATTAAATTAATGATATTAATCATGATTATATTTCATCTGGGGTTGAGAATATTGTGAAATATCATGATAGTGTACTTTGGATTATAACACAACATGATATCAAAACACAAACAATACTATTCCAATATCATATATAAACATGTCTATAGGCTATGCACATACTGTACACATACATAATTTAGTGACAATTTAGTTATAGTTAACACCAAAGTATGAGGAAGGTAACCCTTGTAGATAAGAGTCCAAGGTAAATTGATAAATTGGTTAAAAAGTTCTGGCAGTTAAAGTTCTACATCAATCTATGTAAATAAAACATACATAGTGTACTTTATGGAGTATAAGTTTGTAAATAAAACATACATAGTGTACTTTATGGAGTATAAGTTGCAGTTTTGATGCCTAAATTTCACTGGCAAAATATGGGGTGTGATGTACATACCAAATAGTTCATTATGGCTGTTAAATGATAATGCTGTTTAAAACTTAACGTGTAACTTATACTCCATGAAATACAGTACATTGAATGACTCTTAAACATTTCAACTAACTATATACACATGCAGGAGGTAGATGAACTCTTTTGTATACAATGCATGCTAGCTTATTGAGCTTACTGAGAACTACTTCAACTGATTTGTTCGATGGTCCACAATACACCACACAAGGCATCCGTTCTGGGTTTTTCACATGATGCTGACGATTCCACAAAGCAAAGGCATAAGCCAAATGAGCACCAGTGACACTTTTTCCCGTACCTGCAGACATGAAAAGATGGACACTATTTCATCCATGAATATACTGTCCACTTCAATGTGGAAGCTTGCCATATGTTATGTTACCATGTAATGTACAAACAAAACCTTTTAAAACATGAAGTACTTCACAGTATATTTGCAACAGAAGCACAGTGCACAATATACTAAACCATATGTTGGCAAACATACCTAGGAATACATCTCTTACCACTCACACATACGTACATGAAGACACAGTCGGGGAAGTACACAGAAAATTCACATGCAGCTACTGTAGTATATTATTACTGTTTACAGTGAACCTCTGTTAAAGGACACCTCTGAAATGCAGACACCTCCTTTAAGAGGACACCATTGCTCTGCCCAATTTTATATCCCTCACATTGACATGTGCACATATATACGTATAAAACCACTGAAATAAGGATACCTCCATATAAACCGGATAGTGGTCCCAATGGTGTCCTTATTGTAGAGGTTTCGCTGTATACCTTACAAAGCACACGATGACAGAAAGTATACGCATACATACTCACCAGGAGGACCTTGAATTAGCTGAAATCTATTTTTCATTCCTTGCTTTAGGGCCTTTTGTTGCAGTTGATTAAGACTCATTTTTGTGCCCCACATCTCAAAAACATCCTTGTGGTTAGCAAAAAACTTCTCAATGGCTTTTTCATTAGTTTCTATTGAATTAAAACAGCCCAAAATTCTTTCCAGCACCATGTATGTATATATGTAAGTACAATGTGAGTACACACATGCTTAAGGGTCCAAACAAAAAAAACCATACCAGAATATGAGATAAGACATAAAAGCTGGATAAAAACCAATCACTATGGTAAAATGATGTAGGGCTTTAGAGACGGACTCACAAAGTTTTTGACTACCATGTATACCCTAATTTTCAGCATCCTTATTATTCATTTCCCAACCACACAGAGTCAGGTTGTACCATATGTCTTCTAACTTTTCCTAAGAAAGAAGTTCAGAGAATTTTTGTCATATATATCTATAGAAATTAAATCGCCATTTCCCAAAACATGATGTAAAAATTGGACTATATTGACGAATACTTGGAGATTTGTGTAAGCCATCTTTAATAAGGGTAGAGTTCAATATGGCCGCTTGAAGCTTTCACATCATGGCTTCAATCCAAGGAGACCACATTTGGGTTTGGAAATCCACCATATAGAATATGGTTACTTTCAATTGGTAACACTACACGTAGCTATAGTTGATTGCTTTATTATATGGCTGTTATTAGCGTCTACCCAACTACCGCTACAAGTATTTTGTGTCGTCTTGGAAATCAAACTTGTTAATGATGCCGAAAAGAAATTTCAGTGTTCAACCAATTATATACAATAAACCATGCATGTCTATCCGAGAGATAGGTCAATACCATTATAGAAACATAAAATCCTTAAATATTTACTGAGAAATAAGCTAATGCTTTTATAAACTGACACAAGACTTGATATAAGATACCATGCATTTGGTACCTAAGACCTTGTACACAAAGTATTGCATGGTAGATACTTACTTGGAAGATGATGATCTTTACCCAAGAGAACAGTAATGGTTGATGGTACCTCCTGTGCACATAAGCTTGGCAAATGTCTCAAGGAATTGTACACACGACTGCAGATCAAAGATAATACATTATATACAATGATCGTTAGTGGACTTTCAGTCAGAGGGACTGTATATGCAATCTCATACATGCGTGCTGTAGTACAGTGCAACAGCTATCATCTGGAGCATCTTATTATCAGAATTTTCGATTCCCATCTGATGGTACAAATCACAACGAAAGATATATATAAGAACCATACACCTGTCCATCATACTGAATATTATAATGAGAGCAAAAGCTAAATATGTTAACAAAAGCTATGGCGAAACAAGCTATCTTTGACATACATAGTCATCAGACTGAAAATCACATATGGTGACAAAGTTGTTACTATATATAGCTAAAATTGAACACTGCATGGAAGTATCCAATTTATAAAATACTTCTCCTTATGTAACATGACCTGATCAAACAATACACAAGGCACATTGGGTACCAGATGTGTGGCTATAACTGTCTTCCCACTTTCAACTCACTGATGTGGTGTGTCAAGAGGAAGCAACTGTACATCACAAGGGTAGGATTTATGGGCAAGTAGACTCTGCATTACATCAGAAACCCTCTGGTTGTTTTCTCCCTTCATTTCCAAAGAGACCTTAACAAAACACAATGGAAAAGTTTGCTGTAAAAATGCTATGAATTCACTCAATTCCTGTATTTCCATTTCTCAAAATGTGAAACTTTCAACTGTACAGTATGTATAATACTTAAGAATATATTCATACAGTTTATCAGTAATTGCATGATGTCTGCAGTTGTATAAATTGTATGCATCATACAAAAAAAATGATATTACCTTAATTGGCCCTCTTTTAACTTTCAAGGGATTTATTCTCCTGTCTCTTCCCACCTTCTGAGAATGTTGCCTTTCACTGGCAGACCCTTTCTCTTCTGGGTAATTGACTTTGGTCACCACCATATGGTAAACAGCTCTAACATGGCCATCAGTGTTATCTCCCAGGAGCTTCTCGATGGCTGTTTTGCCATCTTGCTTAGTTCCATACTTGAGGTGGCACAGATCTTCAAGAATTTTCATCTCATCATCTTCAAGCGGTATGCAGTAACGTGCACAAATCAGGGTTCCAACATTAAAAGGAAAGAATTCAAGTTTTTCTGCACAAAACTCTTCTGAAAGCTCAATGTGAAGTGGACCAGTTGGAACATAGTATGGCTCTCCTATTGCATTGCTTGGAATGGTGAGTGCTGGCCATCTGATCCTTACATGCTTGACCATAGTCATTCTGAGAGATGACTTTGTGGATCTCACACTGGTACTCACTGCTTCGGCTAAGAATACATCCTCCCAGAGTTTCACATATTCTTCAATCTTATTGTAATGTGGTTTCGATGCTTGCTTCAAGAGTGTGGGTGCAAAGCAGGTTGCAGGGGTTGTGAGGTGCTGGATGCAGATTTGAAGATGTGGTGCTAGATCCAACATCTGAATAGAGGGTGTTAGGATGTACTCGGAATATTTCGCTCTTAGCCAGACCTTAACAGTCTTGAATTCCTTGATTTCCACTGGTATTTCTAGTGAACAAAAGATTGACTTGTCCATCACTTGCTGACAGTCAAAAGAATTTGATCGAGTTGAATTCTCTTGCAGATTGTCATCAGTGCCATCACAGTCATCACCACTGCCATCATCAGATCCACTATCAGTCCCACTTTCGTAGTTATGATGCATATCATCACTGCTATCATCAGTATCACCACTGGTTCTAGTATCGATGCTGTCATCAGAGCCATCCTCATCACTTGTGCCAGAAAAGGTATCTTCTTTCATTATGTGTTTCATATGCTCATTGCTAGAAATTTCTTTGTGATCAGTTCCTTTGATTTGACCACAGCCTGTCAGAATGCGAAGTGCATCCTGAGCACTTCTGTCATTTGGTGTCATGATAAATTTTTGCACTTCACCCCAACTATCTGGTGATACCTCCACTGTAGTTAGAAAGTGATCACACACAGCTTGATGCTTTCCAAGTGGTCCATCTTTGTTTCCCTTATGCACATAACATTGAAGCAAAGACTGTTTGTTTGCATCAGGACTGAAACCTTTGGGAGCACATTTGACATTAGAATACTTCTTGTCACACAGATCACTCAAGCTACCATCATCAGTAGTAAAACGTAGTCTCCAGGTGCTCTTCATTTCATCTGAATCTTCTACAGAACTGGACAATTTTTGATCCCCAGAAGCTTGAGACATCAGAAGTGATGTTCTGATACATTTCTCCCCAAAAGGAATATGGCGTAACCTCATGTCTTGGAAGTAGAGCTCTATTTTACCTCCTGTAAAGGTTGCAACATATGCTGTGACACATAATGATGACCTACTGTTGAAGAGAGCATTGTCCAGTACTTTTAGATCATTATCAAAACAGTTTGCTTGTCTTGTTTTGATATTACAGCTTTGGATGATATCTTTCAGCTCATCTGAAGTGTACACACTGCTACTAGAAGGGGGGTTAGCTTTCAGAGCTTCCCGGAGCAGCCTCTGAACAATTATATCCACAGCTCTCCGCAATGGGGAGGTGAAATGTGTATACTCCGTATTCAGACTGTAGTGCTTGAGGTTATCTGAATCTGGCCCAGTTCTATGTCTGCCCTCTCCCTTCATGTGATATGCAGATTTGCTCTGCATTTTTGCCAGGTTAGCACCAACAACAGCTAGCTGGGGATGGAGGTAAGTGGAAGTCAGCATGGTTCTGGCAGGACCATATTTACCTTGCTCCAGCAACTCCACTACTTCTTTCCATACATCTAACAGCATTACAAAGGAGTCTGGTTTGACCTCTGTGCCACATTGAACTCTAGCAAACTAAGGGAGTATAAGTAGGCATTCATTAATTTCAATCTATACTCACATACAGTAACACAGGATAACTATTTATATAATAATTATCATGAAATCCATTAGGTTATATATGTATACCTGGATTTATAATGGTATCTGTGATAACAAGACAAGGACTGTGCATGTGGGACATGTCCACACAAATTAGGAGGTGTGAAAATTTCAGTCTTTTTTACAACTTCTGTTCTCGACTTGTAGAAGCTTTAGAGTATCAAGATAAGGCTGTACTAGTTGGCAGACATGTGAACTTCTCAAATGTTACCGTTCCGAACGTTTCATATGAATGCTGAAGCAGCTATAACAGTTTTCCCGGCCCCTATTCAAGAACAAAATGCTTTATCGGCGCCGAACAATAACAAATTCCTCGCTATACAAACTAAACTAAGGAACACTATCATAACAAATCTGGACATGTCCCATATGCGTGGATTGCCAAAATAGTCAAAGATTCAAAAGAGGTGCACATTTTTATATTGCTATATACAACAATTTCATGAAAATATTGCTCTACTTATTTTGTATAATATCATATAGAAATCAAGTTGCAACAATCTAAAACTAAAGCGATTTAGGAATCCATCAGTTTCAGCAATTTGTATTAGTCTACTTGATTCAAGTTCTTCGGGCACCATGTTTTTGATTGTGCAACACACCCGCGATTTTGAACAATATATAATTTTGCCTCACTATACTGAAAACCCCCTCGTGTAAAAGTTGGCAGTGAACTTGTGCAGTACAATGGCCATGCAAATGCAGGTATAGTTAACTTTCTCAGGTAAATTGGCCTGACCACTCCTAATACCCTTCCTCCAGGCCTGCCATGACTCTTCTGTCATCTAAAACACCCTACTCCACGCTGTGGCATCCACATGAGACTCCACAACTTAGCATTAAAGTACAGATTACAAAAATTAAAGATAACCGAAACTGTAAACCGCTATTGTCAATTACCCTAGTGTTTCCCACTTGCATTCTACCGCTGACTGTCCATGCATCAAGCGCTAAGTGATAGCGCTATAACCAATAACAACAGTACACAGGCTGTTTATAACCACCTGTTGCTTGTTTGGATTGTGGGCAGTGCTGGTTTTCAACGATATCAATTAGCGGCTGTTTTAAAACGTCATTGAGAGTCTTTCAGATGACGTTGGACGATTCATACATCAACAGAATGGGAAGAGAAGGTGAATTTTGTGACGTTGCACCTAGGTACACATGAAACATCACAAAAATGGTAGTTTTGTTCAGGACGAAGATAAAGTCACTTCACCAGACCTCTAGATGCCTTCAAATCTCATTAAACCCTACTTTAATGGACTCTTAAGAAGTTTCATTTTGTGAAAATTGTTCTGGGCATCGTGCTACAATCATGCAAGTGGTTTCTCGGATTTGACCATTTATACTTAATTTTTGCCATTTGAAGGGAGAAAAAACAGTTTTTTTAGTTATAACTATATTAATGGAAGATAATAATCTATAGCCTGGGATGATCTTCAGATTGTTCACAACTTATTCTTTCTTTTTGTGTTGGTTTCATGTGAATTGAGAGGGATCTAAGGGGATCCCACTGATGTAAAGTTTGTCTAAAACTCCTATGCATTCAAAGTTCATTATCTTTCTTCAGACAATAGAAACAATCTCTAGTTTAGCATAATCATTTGCAGAATGTATAGATCTTTTGTGCAGTATGAAAAACTGAGCAAAATTCTTGTCAACTAAGAAGAAACAATAGATAACTCAAGGTGCTATTTCAAGATGGCCATTTTAGCATTTTATTCTTGGGTGTTTATAAATACCCTGTGTAGCAACTTACGATAATACTTATACAACAGTCCAGATACAATATTCGAGTGTTGTATCAATGATATGTACCATTTCCTGAAGCAGCATATGATTCAACTTTATTATTAACACAAGATCTCTTTTGGACAGCATACACATATCCTGCAGCAAATTGGTCTTCACAGTCACTGCTCCACCTACAAAAACGCTTGATCTTCTGAGTTGTTAATCCATCCAACTCTTGATTCTATTGTGATGAAGGATTGTCTTTATATCTGATGAATTATTCATTAGTCCATTGTGAAATATCGAAATGATAAACGAGAAATTTCTGCAAACTTTGTTGCTAAACAAACACTTTCAACCAAAAACCATTGACACTGACAAGTGATAACCATCAAGCAAAAACCGGAACCCGCCAAATTTACACTGAAAATCGCTTACAGATATTCATTAAATGCAAAGGGAAAATTAAGTGATGTATACATAATCGTCCATTATTTTATTCAACCACTGATACACAGTATATACACTATGGTTGGAGGAGGGTATTCAAAATATGAAACCTGATGGTCTTTGTAGGTGCGTAAATTACAAATGTATGAAGATTAAAATCAGAAGGACGAACAGATACTGTACATAGGTCAGCAAGACAAGGCTGTTGTAGCCCAGAGGCTGTTGCATGCAGGGGACCATGCAAGTATGTTATGTCTGATTTGGACAGAAACAAAATGGCTGCCATTATCCAAGAAGAGAAATCAATCGGTCTGTTTTACTTGTGCACGAGTAGTGATGCCCAGAAAACGCTTTGTGTGATATCTTAAGCACATATACTTTGTATCTATGTCTTTTAGATTCTTATATAGGGTCACAAAACTTTGTATGATGAGTTTTTCTGACTATATATGAAAACATGAAAATCACATGCAAGCCTAGCTAGAGTTGCTCATGGTGAACAGTTTAGTGCACAGGTATGTTATGGCCGAATCAGGTGGCAAGGGGGCGTTTTGTGGTTTGACAAGGTATGCGATTAGATTATTACGCCTCAGATAGTTTATCACAGTCTGGCCATGTGCCCACAGCTTAAACACGACATTTATACGTCATTATAGGCTGAAACACGCGAGCATTTGAAGAGTTTGCCTTTGTGGACATGTGATATCATGTGACAAAGGCCTAAAGAAGCACTCCAGTCCACAAGGATTTTATGGCGAAAAAGGCGCGGGTCTAGATCTCTACGTAGATACCTAAAACTTTGTCAGATTATTGCTAAAGGACTGAACTTCAAATTCTCATTTGGGGGAGATTGTCGGTCCATCCGTTCAGTTTATGCGCAGCGCAAAATTGACCATGTACAACATGTACAATATGTTTTAGCTCTTTAAATTGCATATGCACAAAATAGGAATGTTCAAAATACTATCTAGATGCTTTCTTGAGCCTTTCCGCCTTCAAAATGAGGAAGCAAGGCATTTTATATGAGCCATTCGAAAGCGGCAGCCATTTTGTTTCTTGGCAAAAGTGCCATAACATACATACCTGTGTGGAAAAGGGGGAGATCTAACTTTATAAAAGTGGATTAAAATAATCGTAGGATCGATATTTACATTATTTTCACTGTGCATGCTTTTGAAATTCTATTCTTTGGCTGTTATGTGCAGCCTTCTGTGGCTTTCCAGCGAGGAAAGACAAGAAATATTGAGGCATAACTCGAACGAAGCAATCAATCAAAAGTATACGCAGAAAAATATAGCTTTACCTTTTAGAAATCAATCCTTTTACAAAGAAATTTGCACGGTAAAGAAGGCTTCTCTCGATTCCAAATCAATCTTCCTGTACTATTCTGGTAAAACTTCAGAATGCCATCTTATGTAGCCCCGTGGTTCTAAACCGGATATAGTTTGTACTTAAATCGGCATACATTCTATCCAAACTTGCCAAAGAAAGCGTTAACATCCAAAAACTAATGCTTAGAGTTCCGGAAATGAAGCATGCTGCGTAAATTTGGGTTGGGTCTGGAGCTTTAACTTGCTTACTGCAGAGCTTCCTAAGCTGATTCACGTTATTGGCACATGACCAACCAACACAATTCAGTAATAATGAGATTCATACCGTGAAAACCGCAAAGCTCACGTTCTTTGGCTAGATTCGGACATAACTCACCTGCACAATATGAACAGCTTAATTCCACGTAATATATACAGATGATATATACAGATTCATTTAAACACATACTGTACTTACTTGAATATTTGATTGAATAATTGATGCAAAATCTTTCTGAAAAGCTTCCAGTTCTTTCACATTGGGGAAAGGTTGAATTCTCAGAACAATATTCGGCAATGAGGATTGAATAAGTTTCAGAGCAACTTTTGAATTTGCCCAAATCATCATTTCCTCCACAAGTCCATGAGCAACAGGACTCTGGGCAGTCTCTGCATCTGTTGCAAAGTAGACACCGCCTTTCTCTCCTAGTCTTGATTTGCGCAGTGAAGTTGATATTCCACACAAGTACTTGAGCTGTCCTTCAACTGGTGTTCTCCCAGGATAGCGCTGCTGATAATTAGCTAGGTGTTTCCGCATATCTTCTGACACAAAACCTTCACTCTGAGAGAGAATATCTTCTGCTTCCTGGTAGGTAAGCCGAAGGCCTGAGCGCACAACACCTTCTTTAATTTCACAAGATCCATTGCCAACAATTTTCATTTTGTTACTTCCATGCCTCAAAACAGCTCGTGCAACCACTGATACACAGTATCTTGACATGTGTTCATTGAGAGATAAGTTCTTGCTATAGCTATGAGGCAACATTGGCTGATAAGAGTTCTTGCCTTGGCAGCTTCCATAGACACTAGTGATTCTTCTTCTAATCAGTTTGTCCAGTGAGTGCCCTAAGGGAAGGTTTTTTGCCACATTAGCAATGTGAACACCAAATTCGAACAATTGGTCTCCATTTTCTGCTATTGACACACATTTCAATGTGAGGGCATCATCAAGGTTGAATGCATCTTCAGGATCAATGGTGATAGCGCCATCCCAATCAACCTTGTCTGCAACTTTAGGCACCCCATAATCTTCATCATCATAGCTCTCTGCTAGTTCCTCCACATGATACTTGAGTTTTAACAATCGTTCTGCATGAAACATGGAGTCACCTCGTGGAAGTACTCCAACCACTACTCCCAATGGATAGTGCCGTTCTTTATTCCACTTCAAAGGCCACACTATAAACAGAAGATTTTGGGCAATTTTGATTGGAATGGACTCCCTGACTTTGGGAACAATACCAGCGTCCACAGAAGAAGGATCAAAACAAAAGACATCGTGAACTTTGAGCTGCTGTACGTTTCCTGATTTGGGTTCTATGCCACTCTCCAGCTCCACAAGGCCCCGTGAAATAGGTGGCAGGTTTACAATCTTTGGACTTTTCTTGTCAACGGGCAAGAAGAGAATTGAGTTGTAAGGGTCAACCCTGCAAATAAACTGCTTACAGTCTTCCCCTTGCTTCACCACTTTTACAACCTTCCCATAATCATGCTCTTCACTTTCTTGTAGTACTTCAACTTTCACAGTGGCACTGTCGAAAGCACCTCGCCTGTTCCCAACACCCTGGATGTGTATTTCCTTACATGAAGGTTTCAAAGGCTTAGCAATGCAAAATCTATGAGTTACTTGTTGTAGAATGCATTGCACCACAGAATTACATGACTCAGATTCATTCTGGCCAGTGTGAGCTCGTTTGTCACCATCATGCTCACCAGTCCACACACACCATCCTTGGTCCCCATCAAATGTGCGTAGTGTAAGTTTAGCACGACGATTGATAACCCCTCTTTGAGTAGATCTATCTGATACAGCACGATTGTAAGCTTCAAGAATTGCATCCTCAGACTGTGCAAGCGGCTCTCCTTTCACCAAGGGCTGGTCAAAGTCCTTGAAGATACTTTGCTGTAATTCTTCCATTTTCTTTTGCCTATCTTTCTCTTGTGAATCAGAGGAAAATAGTGTTCTACACTCGATGCAGTGTCTCATATATTCCTTCCAGCATCCTCTACCATTAGGACTCTTTTCCTCTATCTTAAACAGTCGATAAGGATTACCAACAGCAACAACCAGAGACTGGGCTCTGGTGATGACCGTATTGAAGACAAATTTGTCACACACACTCTTTGTTGGGTTAGCAGAACTCCCATCTGAATTCACTGGCTCAGATGTGCACACAAATATTGCACGATATTCTCGACCTAAAAGAAACACACAAAGATGTCATTTCCAGTTGAACATACATACATAAACATACTGATTATGTGATTTTGGTTAGGAATGATCAGTATTCTATATAGCCAGAATTTTATGATAGCAGGGGTTATAGCATCAGTCAGTGATTGTAGTGCAGCAAATTCTTGTCACAATCCACCACAATTTTTTTACCCAAGTCAATGTAAAGCAAAATTAACTAATCCATGCACAAAAGTAGTGGATTTCTGCCTGTACTTAATCTTCCATGATTTTAAGCAGGTGGCTACAACATTAAACAATATCGTAGTAAAATGGGCAATTGATTCCTTACAGAGAATGGAGAATGAAAGCAGGGTGGGGTGAATTGAAGCAGGGTGGGGAGAATGAAAGCAGGGTCGGGAGAATGAAAGCAGGGTGGGGAGAATGAAAGCAGGGTGAGGTGAATGAAGGCAGGGTGGTACTGCCCTGTTACCCTGCTTTAGGTAAAACCCTGACGATGAACAGAGTACGTGCGGTTGGTCTGGTTTTCACTGGACCAATATTTCAGCCAAACACAGTATTTTATTTTTAAGAAACAGATTATTGAGCAGACAAGAAATACACATAACCCAAGCAGCTATAATGATCATTCATTATTGTACCAGAATTGGAAGATATCAAATTAGTCCACCTATCCATGACCATTTACTGAATGATTCTACTGATTGCGCGAGAAATGTGTTCAGCTCAATGTCAATTTTGCATATAGTCACGTGCATCAATACTATGTTTGCAGAGTGCTATCATCGTAACTTTTTTTGAGTGACACTACTAGAAAATCATTGCTGAATCATTGGAAAACCCTCTACCTGCCTCTCCACATCAACCCGATAAATTTCCATGCATTCCCAAAGAGGACATTTGGGTAAACAATCCAGTCGAGAAGACCTTCTTACCATAATGTTAGTTTAAGAAGTCGAAGATTCTGCAGCATGCAGATGATGTTTATTGAGTTGAGCTGTTTTGTTGGAAATAATAAATTATTTAAGTTTATTGGCTTTAAGTTTGATAGTGAATATTACTATATTATGCACTTGCATATACATAATAAACAATATACAAACTAAAACATGCACGACCAGTCCAAATGCAGTATGTAGTATTTGGAACTGTTCAAACTGCATGATCAGACCAATCAAGAAGGTGCTCTTACAGCCATGGACTATCCAGGAAGAAGGCAAGATGTAGACGGGCCAAAAAGTTGTAAGAAGAGTATATATCATTCAAACAATTTTCAGACAATTGCAGCCATATTCTGCAACATCATGGGGCAGAAAGATGGATTCCAGCATACATACCTTAAATATTTCAATTGAATAGGCCTAAATATCACTGAAGATAGTTGTTAGGGGGCCTTGTATGCAATATAAGAAGTTATTAAATAATTACTTTAATAACTCCTTAAACATGAATGTTTTCAATATGTTTCATGTATATTGTAAGAAATCTCTATTAGGAAAAGTCATTGTGCATACAACACATACATACCTTGAATATCAAAGGCAACATTCCGGGTAGCATTCTGAAGATGTCTAAATTCATTCCATACCAAATTGTCCAATATGTGTTGCTATGGATAAGAGTAAAAGCAACTCACCATGCAACACAAGCAAACCCACACCTACCCACACCCACACACACACACAAACACACACACACAAACACACACACACCTACCCACACCCACACCCACACCCACCCACACACACACACACACACACACACACACCTACAAGCAAAACACAAAGAACACACACAATATTACTTATGCAGCTAACCCACCTGATGACGTAGAGGAGCAATGATACAAATACTTGACAAATCTTCTTTACCCCATTCAACAGGCCATGGATGCACATAGCTCTCAACAGCCTTGAGAATAGTTCTAGCCTCATCTTCAAACACTTGCCTTAGCTTGCTCTCATCATGTAGTACACAATCATCACCTTGCTCCAGCGAGGTGCAAATGAAATGCAAAGGATGGTCAGTTTTTGGATGCAATTGACTTGACTTAAAATAATGTGACTTGGTTGAATGGGATGATATAATTGTATTTAGTTTGGAAGTCTGCTCATGAATACATGCCTGTAGAATGTTATTAAAAAGAATATTAATAATAATAATAAAGTTATACTCTAAAACACTTCATAAATTCATACCTGAAGGGTTGACTCATAAAACAGATGTGAAGGAAGTCTGAGGATTCCAGGATTACTACGAAAGTTGGTGAGCAGAGATGATGAGTATCCTTTGATCTTTAATTCCTTGTAGGACTTAGAAAGACGTACCAATAAGGATGTACCCAAACCTCCTCTTCGAGCTTCTTCACCCAACACTAGTGTCTCTGGCCCAACCTACAAATGGATATATAGGCAGTAGTCCTTTACCTGCACTCATGTAATAAGCCTTAGATACCTACAATCTTATATTATCTATGCTAAAATAAACAAATCATACATAAAACATTAAACAAAATTTCCATGTTCGCACAAAATTAATTTAAAGATTTCACATCAGATTCTATGCAGTGAATAATGTAACCACTTTATATTCAACACATGCAATCAGCAAGTGTATGCACATTCTAATACAGTATGTGCATACAAAGGCTGTACCTGAAGGTGGTCTCCAGCCAACACAATCTTTGTATCCCTGTCAGCTAAAGCCAGTGCAGCTATTACTTCAGGTTCTCTGGCTTGAGCAGCTTCATCCACCAGGATGTGGGTGAAGAATCCACATCTAACACTCCTATGAAGCTTAGGTGCAGTTAACAGTGAGGTAATTATGAGATTGTATTCAGAATAATTGTTCAAGTCATTGTGAATAACGTATAGTTCTTCGTATTTAAATGATTTCAACTTATAATGATCTCCACAAAGCCTACAGACTTTGATACCCTTATTTCTTGACGCTTCTGGTCCAAAATACAACTCCAGGTAGGAATCAGCAGTTTGCATATGATGAGTAACAAGTAATACTCTATTGGTCCTATTCTGGTGCTCCAAAGAGCTGTTGGGATGTCCCACTCCAAAAATAATCTGATAAGCAGCTGCTGCAAGAAGTCTTGTCTTGCCTGTTCCAAATGGTCCAGTGATGAGATAGGGAGCACATGAGCGAGATGAAATCAATTGCTTCAGTGCATGAAATTGATATTCATTGTCCACTTCAAAAAATGGAGGCATATCACACAACAAGTCGTCTTCAATGGTTGCATAATGTATATAACCTAAATTGTATTCATGAGGAATGAGCTTTTGAACTGTATTCGTGAGATATTGAACTGCCTTGTGAAGGCTTACAAAGTAAGAATGTTTTAAGTGAAACTTAATATCTACAGCCAATTTATGCTGAAACTGAACTTTCCAAGGAGACCACCTGATCCCCATATAAAGAACAGCTTTTCCGTTATTTGAGGACATACCCAATACTGCAGCAAAAATGTCCAAACCGTCCATAATTATTCTAATTGTTCCACCTTCTGCTGCTTGTTTAGCATATTCACACTTCTCAGCTGTCATTCCATGGATGGTGACAAAGTATCCAAAGTCATCACATGTCCCCTTACTTTTCACATGCTGTGACACATTTCCTTTTTCATCAAAATGTAGAATGGATCTAATAGATATACAGTGCATACAAAATCAATGCATAAAGCATCTGGATGATCACTAAACATACGTTATCTAACCTCCATTTCTTCTCTATATATTTTGGTACCATTGCTTCTTCTTCATAACACATATCATATCTACCATCACACCTAAGGAAAGATACAGCATGTTAACCATTCAGTAGAACCTTGTTATAAAAAGAACACTCTTAAGACATTACTGCTTACTACAAGCTACTTTTTGAGCACTATTTCTCAAGCAATGGTATACATGTACATATCATCATATCCTGATAAAAAGAATTTCGTACAATAAGAAATGATTTCTTGTGTTCCCTAAGGTTTTGCTTACAAGGTTCAGCTGTACATATTATGTATTACAGGATATATATAAAATACAATAAATGAAGAGTCCACAGGTGAGTTATGTGCACATAGAGCAAAATTTCAAAATGGCCACCGCAAAATTGTTCACAAACACACCCCCTTTTTCTTCTTTTGGAGAAGATAATGTGGAAAAATGAAGATAAAAGTAAGCTGTTTGAACACTTTAACACCCTATGTCTTCACTTCATTTACTTCGAACTATTGTATTGAGGGAAAAAATTGGAACTTATTTTATGTATACGATTTTAACTTTATCCCAAAACGCGGAGTACTCAACGACTGTATGGAGGCAAGCAATCTACGGCGAAGAGTTTTTTTGGAATGGTAGCTAACTTTTCACCTTAGGGCCTCAAGAAATTTCACTTCGTTCCTGAGATGTGCAGGTTTTTCTGTTCTTTTTGGAGAAATATTTCACAAACACATGCACATAAAACGAAAGAAACAAGCTTTTATGACGCCCTATGAGGAAAAGTTAACAAGCTTGCAAAATTCTTGGAGCTTCAGCAGATCACATTCATCTCCAAGTTTTGAAAAGAAATTTCGCTCCTGCAAATATCCTTCTTCTACTCTTGGTCACACCATAGATGATAGGCTATGGTCGCTTACCACGGTACGGCGCCCTAGGGCTATGCGTTATAGCCTAGAATCTATGGTCACACCAATGTCGGGTGACTTTGGCAAATACAGTATGTCCTTATCACACAGTAAGATTCCACTGGATGTACAAAAGACTGTATGAATGAAACCATGTATCATACTAAAGTTGCTCCTTTTTGGTGACACTTTTTAGTGCCTGAGTGACCATGATTGATTTAAGTAACTGAGTGATCAAACTTTTCAAAATTTAGGAAGCATCCCAACATCTTTCAGAAGACTGCAATAGGACCTAAAGTAGCGGCCTTTCCCCGTCATCATACCCAGATGTTAGTTTTAAATAAGTGTTCTTACCATGGAAGTGTACAGCATTTACCCCATGAAGTGTATTATCACAAAGCTTAAAAATTAATGAGTAAGGCAATATAGCACAATTTTGCAAAATACAGTAAGTCTCCAAAAATCCTTAAGTCAGTGTACTTAATTGCCTATTTTAGTATCAGTGGTACAGTAGTTCTATGACATCATCGTAAACATTATTCCTCAGATAGTGATGATGACAAATTAAGCTATTCTAGAATTTAAAAGATAGCATATCTCATATGCATATATATATGCATAATGTTATCGTGCACTAGCATCATATGTAACCATTCAAAAACCATTTAAAAATGGATAAAAGATGTAGGGATGAAAAATAGTCAATCATCAAAAATCACTGGAACAAGGTAGAGTCGTTTGCTGCACAGTGCTGAACAGGCATAGGTATAGACATACAGAGGGTTAGGTATATGTACGTACATTGGAGTAGACAGGCATAGGGCTAGGCACACGGGGCTAGACGGGCAGAGAACTAGACAGAGGTGGGTTGGACTGGGTACAGTGTGCAAATTCCTAAATCTCACAGCCAATAATATAAAAAAGCGGAATAAACGTATTGACACAATAAATACCAGCTAGATTTCATGGCTTACTTCTCTAAAAGAATGGCAACATGTTCAAGCTCTTCCAAGTAAAGAAGGTAATGAAACTTGTTCTTGTAATTAGAGCTTGAAAGTGGTTCGTCAAGGATTGCCATATTTTCGGCTGTCTTTAATTCATGCTCAGGAGGCAGTGGGTATTGATCAATCTGTTGGTAAGGATTAGAATACAACATGAGTTACATTATCATATTTCTCACACCTAGTCCGTCCCCTAGTCTGGTGTAGCTGGCCCAATCTCGCTCGGTCATTTTTGACCATATTTGGGCCCGGGACTGACTTCACCAGACTACCCTTCCCTCACCAACAGTATCATACAGCAAAGCACCTAGCCAAGTATTACTAACGTACCCACACTAGGGTATATGAGCAGTCTACCATAATACTTACAAAATATAAAACACCTATTATCACATAAGTTATGAGGACATTGATACAATTTTCATTTGCAAAAAGAGGATTGAATGCAATTGAATTCAATTGACAGTAACTGAGTTCTTTCAATGGCAACATTAAACAAGCCATTAATTTTTGGGTCAATTGTACATAGAACCTTTTAAATTAATATAAATAGCAGAATTAGACTGAACTGCATGCCAATTAGACTGAGCTAAAGATGATAGGACTCAATGAAATGTACATGAGGTGATAGAGTGATTGGCATTTAATGCAAATTATATACGTTTTATATTTCATAATATATAGGGAAAACATGGCTGTTGACTCCAAGCAATTTGGAACATGTGGAACCCACCAGAAGCAGAAAAGAGCAAGGTAATTAACACCGTGATGGCAGTTTGTAAGAACTATCAATGGGTTCCATTAAGCTAATCTTCTTAATCTACACTTTAACTTGTGAGACTTGAATGATATTGCAATAGGAAGGACATTTCAAAATAATGATATTAATTACTTCAAAATTTGTACTCTATATTTATTAAATGTAAACATATTAAATTACACTTGGGTCAAAAACCTGTATCATCATAATCCAAAATTAATTGGCACATGTGGGTATGGTATGTGCTAGCAGAATACAAGTACCATAAAGTGGGAAACTTTTGTAGGGTAAAATTTCTGCGATTGGCTCATTTCCCGAAATTCATGGATAATATTCTCGCAGATCCCTAAATTCAGGAGGCCATTTTTTTTCTTAGGCGATGGTAGGAAAGTAGCTTTTGAGTATATCATGTAAGCGAAATGGCACAAGTCAAAGCCGATTACACCATTTACACTTCAGTCAAAGATTGGAGGTTAATTTTGCTTTCTAATGGCCCGTCAAACTTTCAGGTCTGTGTGCTCCGCCTGATTGTTTCATTTTAAAGAAGGGACTCTGAAAAGACAATATATAGCATGACCAGCTTCTCAAGAAACTGCTGCTATATACACAAAAGAGCAATGGTACAGGGCCCTAGCGTGTACATACTACCTGAGCCCGACATAGCTGTGGATGTACATGTCTAGTGCTATGATTTTGTGGATCAAAAATTTCCCAAATGTTGGGATATCCATGAAATCCGCAAAAATATTACTCCGCAAAACTTTCCCACTATACAGTAGTTTATCTCCCCATTATAAGGGATGTGACATCTTGCTACCAAATGATTAACCATTATCACAGGGTAAACACACACACATGTACACAAACATCAAGAACTCATGTTATCCATACAATATTTATTCTCTCACCATCCATTTATCAGGATTGCTAGATATGTTGGAGGCTCTTGCAAAAGTCATTGGAGTTTTGGTAACAGTAAAGGGTCTAGTTTTGTTCCACTGAGTGCTGCCAGCAGTAGAGTGTCCAACAGTTTTCGTTGGAGTATGGACAACAGCAGAGGGCATGACAGTGTTTTTTGAAGTGCTGGCAACAGTAGAAGATGTTACAGTGTTCTTTGCAGTGGTGGTAGCAGTAGAGGATTTTGCATTACTCTTTGCAGTGGTGGCAGCAGTAGAGGATGTTACAGTGTTCTTTGGACTTCTGGCAACAGTAGAGGGTCTCACAGTATGTTTCAGAGTGCTGGTAACAGTAGAAGGCATTACCATATTCATTGAAGTGCTGGCAGTGGTAGTCAGTCTAGCAGTGTTCCTTGATGTGCTGGTGGAAGATAAAGGCTCAATTCCAGCCTTCAGAGAAATTGCAATATCTAATGGCCCACCTACAGAGTTAGGAGTGCTGGCAACCAAAGAGAGCCCAGATCTACTCAATGGATACTTAACATCACTAACAGAGGGTTGAGGATTGTTCTTGGGTTTAGATGACACCTGTCGTGTAAAAAGTTGAGATATTTTATAATGAGAATATTGAATGCAGGCAAGTAGATAAGATACTATAATGGTAGCTACAGTACTAGTACTGTGTTGTGTACAAACCATACACATAAATCCTATATGCTCTCTATACATGTGTGTGTGGTGATTACTGTAGGTGTACTTTAATTTAGCTTTCCCAGTCCTATATACTTCTGGCCATCATATTATTCCGCCAGGAAATAAACTTTCCAGGTAGAATAAACTGGCGGCCAGAAGTGGATCCAGGAGTGTGACTATAACTTTTAGTTGGACAAAGTACAAAATTGAAATATTACTCATATATTTATGCTGATTTTGTATAATACAAATATTTACTCCAGGTCATAAGAAATGGACACCATCTACTGTACCATACAGAAATGCAAAATTGCAATCATATGTATATAGTCTTAACTGCTTCCATTGAGCCCTTAGAGAGCATTATCCTACATTCTAAGCCATCACAATGTCTACCGTACACATTCTAACACCAAATACTGCATATGTTTCTTCACACATGCATTATGTAACTCAACAGCAAGTGCATGAAAAGCACACACATGGATAGGCACAAGGCATGGTGACAGGGCTGAGCATAAAGTACACTGAGATGATTGAATATGTATTTTATTGCACATTCCCTCACAATTTGGCAGCTCTGTAAAGTTGGAGCTGCTCTCTGTATGTCTTTTATCAAATCTGGTTGAGGACTGAACACCATATTCAATGATTGATGGCTAGTCTGTCTTTGCCCAGCATCATTAGGAATTGTGTGTTTCTTCTTATTTGCTAGTCTTCTCCCCGTCTTAGCACCCTTGTACTCCTCAAGTATGTCATCCCCACTACTCACAACTGCCACAGTATCAACAAACTTATGAAGAGATTGTAAATGGTTGCTTGCTCCAGACACCGATTGCATGCGAAGACAGTGTTTCACATATTCCTTCCAGCATCCTCTACCATTAGGGCTCATTTTCTCTATTTTAAACAGTCGATAAGGATTGCCAACAGCAACAACCAGAGACTGGGCTCTGGTGATGACAGTGTTGAAGACAAACTTGTCACACACACTCTTTGTTGGGTTAGCAGAACTTCCATCTGGATTCACTGGCTCAGATGTGCATACGAATATGGCACGATACTCACGACCTGTAAAAAATATGCAAATAATTTTAAACCTCTTTAAAATGATAAGTTGGTCAGACATGTGTGTGAACAGATGACAATATACCATTAATATTAATGCATACCAATCAGAAGTGATACTGTAAGTCAGTGTATGCTACACATACACAAACCTACATGCAAGATATATATATATATATATATATATATATATATATATATATATATATATATGTATATGTATCCTACACAATGTTATACTTCCAATATTCACTCACTGTATACGTACATAGACAGTTTTATGATTTTTGCTACATAATACTAAACTTCCCATAATATACACCCTTGAGCGAGCCAATATTTTACAATCGACCATGACATTGCATGACACTATATATTGTACACAAGATGAAGGCTAACAAGTCACAGGTTTAGTGTTCCCGTGCTATGACGTTTACCACACAATATCTAATCGAATTATACAATTGGTTACCTACTCTTTTTGGCTATCTTCATATGGAAGGAGAATAGATAGGCCAAGATATCCTGTGAGTCAAGTTTTTATTTCCCCAACCTTACAGACCTCATCCTCCTTTCAGACCCAATGTCATATTTCCACCACAACCCTATATCAATCCGAGCATGTATGAGCCTCCCTACTTCGACCCTTATCTGCATCTCAGCTAGCTTTTTCCGACCATTTTCCACCCCCCAATTTTGTACATCAATCTGCTGGTCATATTCAACCTAGCATTGGCCCACCGGTCATGCAGGTGGGCAGAGCACAATAGCCACATCACCAACTACATCCCAATTCTGTGGGTAGGAATGTAGATTATCAAGCTAAGCAGTGGCGCACAGTACAGAGTACATGTACGAGATCATCTGGAGGGCATAGGGAAGAGCCACATACGAATGGACAATTGCGGACCAAGGTAGTTGACAGTGACAGTGTAATATTGGTTCGTATGTAATGCCTTTATTTACGCAATTATATTTACAGGCCACAAAAGTATTTCAACTGGTTTCAAAGCATGAACGGCAGGAGTTCTTCACTATGATCTTCAAGTTAGTACTACAGCAATGGCTATACAAGCACCAGAACCTGGTATGCCAGCACTGGAAACTATTGAATGCCAAACACTAGCTACAACCTACAGTACATATCCTTGTGGAGAGATGGGTAATCATGACATTGCATGTTTACCCATTTTCACCCAACAATTTCAGCACTAATTAATTATAATTGTAAGGTGCACATACTTACCCTGAATGTCAAAGGCTACAGTGACATTGACATCATTCATTTCATATTTGCCCAATTCTCTTTTTACAATTCTTTGCTGAATGAAGCACAATATACGTAAGACAGAACAGTTACTGGAATTATATAATCAAGGTGTATGAAGAAAACTTATTCATATTGCTTATCTGCTCACCAACATTCTGGATGGAGCAATGATGCAAATGCTATCAAGGTCTTCAGGACCCCAAACTCTCTCTGGCCATGGTCGCACAAAGCTGAATACAGTATTAACAATTATCGTAGCTTCTCTTTTGCATTCCATTTTAAGGTTCTCTTCGTTGAACAATATACAATCCTCTCCTTGCTTCAGAGAGGAACAAATGAAATGAAGAGAGGATCCTCCAGCTCTTGGATGCAAGTGTGGTTCTTGGGAATGAACCTTCACACAGAAATGAAACAATGCAATACCTGTAAACGCAAACATATACAGTAGTACCACGTTCGTTTGAGAGACCACCCTCGAGCATGAAAGATCACCCTTCAGCATTTTCAAAGTGGTAAGGTCATTGCTTTTAAGCACTACTGATTGGTATTTGCACTGGGGGTATAGGTAAAGGTGGTTGATGGTTCTAAGCAAAACCGATTGCATGCCATTTGTCCTGGAGAGAGGGAAGAGGATGCTGTATCCATAGACATCTGCCTTTTGCAGCTAAACAAGGGGGATGTTTGGACTATGTTTGGACTATGTTTGGACTATGTCAGTAGACTATGTATTATAGTGGAACCCTCTTAAGACAAATATTATCAGGTGCCGTTTGTGTAAAAATTATAGAAATTTTGAACTGAACATTTTGCAGATATTTACTATATCCACTGATATTTATATATATCCATGGATATTTACTGTATATCCATGGATATTTATATATATCTGTGAATATTTATTATATATCCGTGGATATTTACTAAATATCCGTTGGTGAATGTGGTGACATGAGATCAGCTGACCTAATCAATTGTGGTCACATGCCATCAGCTGACCTATAGCAAACCAAATAGGGTTGCTATCAAACAGGAAATAGTTAAATTCTGAGTTTAGACTTGCAGTGACGATGAGCACATGGTGTATACTATAGAATGGCAGAAGCAGTTTGTAATGGTTCTAGTGTAGTGGGCAGACCATCGATTGAGATTGATTTGGATGACATCAAATATTTGCTAGCTCTTGGACTCTCAAGATGAAATGGTGGCTGAATTCCTGGGAATTAGTCATAAGACTCTTTATTAACAAGATTGCAACTTCATCTGCTCCAGTGGACTTTTGCAAGTATTTTTATATATTGCCAATACGAATACAATGCACCCATAAATAACATGATCATACAGGAAAGGGCATGCAAGTTAGTTAGTTAGGCTGCATGAGGAGTCTGCCCTCACTGGCAGCAACCTCCATGTCTGGCAAGTGGGCTCTTGGCTGGTGGGATGTGCTGCGGTGACCCCTCAAGCACAGGATGGCTGAACGTAGGAGTGAGAAAGAGATCCTGCAATGGATGTAGTTGAGGGTCAAAGCATAGCTTTTCTTCTGTTTGGAGGCAGTTGAAGAAGCACTACGCTTGCATACGACCGCAGCTGCTGGACCCATTCCTCCTGAGGTGGAGAAAACTAGTGGAGCAAATGTGGCATGTTCCACTTCTCTGATGCGTTCGTCATAGCTTCGACGTTTCTCCTGCTCTTTTTGACGGTAGAGGGTGGCAATGGGGGTATTGACTAGACTCGGTATGAATGGATTGAAAATCCTTACGTCGAAAAATGCATGTTGTCTAGTACCCCAATCTCCTCTGCCACAATCAAGCCTGGCACCATCTTCTCGATTCGCTGACTTGTAGCGGAGCTGTTCCTGAGTGAGGGGTTGAAGTGTAGGCTCTACACCAACTTCAGTACAGATCTCATCTAGAAGGTTGGCTGTAATGTCTCTGAGCTCGTTGTGTCTCTTAATGGGGAATCCTCCATTGTTACAGCTCAGGGCATGTTCAACAGAAAAAGATCTTCCACAAACACAATTGGCTGGGAGGTGATTTGGTGTCCAGCCGTAACGGAGGCAAAGCGCATCCCGGAAATCACCTTTGTGTAGACAGAAACCATGTTCCCTAATAGGTAGTACAGTGAGCCAGTTGGATGCACCTTTTTCTTTTGAGAGAGAGATGGATCGCTTCATTTTATAGCTGGTTGTCTTCAGGATGTCACCAAGGGTTTGATTGTCTCGATTCTGTTTTGCTGCTTTATGCTCATGCTTGGCTTTACAAATGCTTTCATCTGCTTCAGTAGAAATGACAGTGGCTTGCTCTTTCAGAGCTGATGCACAGGCTGATGTGATTTTCTGGAAGGCTTGGTGGTGGTGCTTAGCCTGCAGAGTTGGATTTGGGATGCTTAATCCACCTGGGCGAATTGGGAGGGCAAAGAGAGTCCCTTCATCATCATTTATTCCCTGTCTACCAGTCAGAGCTGGGATGAAACGATGACGAATGATGTCTTCTAGTGGTTGAAAAAGATGGCCGATGTCTGCTATGGTCCTGGACAGAAATGTCCACTTGTGGACGAGACCATGTGTAAAGGCTGCGTAAGCAGCTTGCGGCTGTGAGATAGCAAAGTCACATAGGCGAGATAGTTCTGCTTCCCAGTAGGCAAATTTTGGAACGTGCATATGTTTCTGCAAAAGTAGCAGAACCAATACAGCCACCAAGGTAACGCTGTCCTTCAGAGGTAATCTGAATGCCAGACTTGTCAAATATTGTTTGGGCTTGACCAGTATTGAGTATTTGAGTATTTCTGAACCAGACTTGGGTGAAGTGGTACAACAAATCAAGCAAGAACATCCAAATGATGGTGAAATTATGTTAGCTGCCCATCTGCTTAAGCTAGGTATTCGTGTACAGTGTGCAAAGCTACGTGCAAGCATTCATCGAATCGATCCACACAAGATAGAAGAAGTGTTGCCGTAAAGAGGAGAGAATACCATGTTTCGGGTCCAAATGAAGTGTGGCACTTAGATGGGCATCATAAATTAATCAGGTGGAGATTAGTCACTATGGGGCAATTGATGGATACTCCCGAATGATAACGCTCCGTCAGTGCAGCAGCCATAATGGAGCAGACACTGTTATAAAAGTGCTTAGGTCTGCAGTTGAAATGTATGGGCTTCCAAAGAAGGTGTGAACTGATCACGGAGGCAAGAATATAGAGGTATGGCGCATAATGATGGAGGAACATGGCAATGATAAATGCATGCATAATTGTTGGTAGCTCAGCTCATAATGAGCGCATTGAACGTCTGTGCACGTGGAGAGATGTTCATCGCTCCGTTATCATAGTTTATGGCAATGTATTCTGCGAAATGGAGGCTGAAGACACTTGGACCCTTTGAATGAAATTGACCTATATTGCCTGCATTATATATTTATCATCATTCCGCAAAGGGTGGAACATGAATAAAGTAGAAGCACTAGGGGTGTTGGATGTACTATCTTCAGTTTGAGGTGTACTGTCAGCACTTCTGTTGTTGAGACTTCTTGTAATAGCTTAGAGAGAATCTTTCACTTCTTCCATCTAGTTCCACACAAGCTTAAGACCATGTGCTTTGCCATGTGCTTATCCAGTTTTAACAGCTATGTCATAGTCATGTGTTTCACATTGAGTATCACTCACTATGTGGTCATTTCCTGTCTGCCCCAGACCTCTGATTAGGTCAGTTGATCCCATGTGAGTACAATTAATTAGGTCAGCTGATCTCATGTGACCACACTCATCAACAGATATTAAATAAATATCCCCTAACATAGTTATTTTTGGGCTTCTTGTCCGGATAACAATCAGCTTTTAGCATACACGCGACATCACGTGTATGCTAAAGGCTGATTGTTATCCGGACAAGAAACCCAAAAACATCTGTACATCATATAAATCAGTGGTGCTCAAAAGAAAGTTGCCACTTGCGTAATGTTATAAAATGGCGCCGCGAGTCTAGTTTTGTTGGTGCGATAGAAAAGTCGCTAAACAGCTTTGAATATGCTCGAAAAATGAATCACGTTACAGTAGTACTATCTAAAAGATCGAAGTATTTACAAAGAAAGACTAAAAAGGAAATACCGTAGTTCACGAAATTTTTGAGTGCATCTTATAATTGCGATTGCGACTTGGGGCTGTTTATCGCAATTAAAAGATCTGTAATCCACAATCATATTATGATTCTTCCGTATATTGTGTAACCACGTGTTGTCCTTCGTCGCCGAGCGCGAAACTTGTTCCGCTATGAGTTTGTTCAAGTATTTTGAGCCAATATCTTCCCTCCCAACGCCACAACAGACAGGATTAAGTGAACTCACCACTTCAGAGGCTAACAAATCAGTGCAGAAGGTCCTTGAGAAGAAGAAATTGGGAGAGAAACGAAAGTATTCAAACTTTACAGACGAAGATTGTGCTACAATAGGAAAATACGCAGCTGAAAATGGCAACACTGCAACTGTGAAACGTTTTAAGGCCAGTCATAATATCGGTGAAAGTACTGTACGTAGCTTTAAGATCAAGTATCTTAAAGAAATCGAGAAGAATCACAAATCTGGCAATGCCTCGTCATCAGTAACTAAAATTGGTACAAAGAAGCGTGGAAGGCCCTTAACCTTAGGGGAGCTGGACAAAGAAGTCCAACAGTATATCTTGGCTTTGCGTCAAGCAGCTGCTCCAGTCAATGGTGAAACAGCCATAGCAGCAGCTGAAGGTATTGTTACTGCTAGAGATCGATCTCTTTTATGTCAAAATGGAGGTCACATACGCCTCAGCAGAGGTTGGGCTAATTCTATTTTGAAAAGAATGGGGTTTGTTAGAAGAAAGGGTACCACCCAAAAGTGTATGTCACTTACACCAGATGAGTTTGCGCAAAAGAAAGAAGCATTTCTGAATAGTGTTAGCTCGATGGTAAATGCACACAATATCCCACCTGAGCTAGTCCTAAACTGGGACCAGAGTGGAATCAACTTAGTGCCATCATCAAGTTACACATTGGAGAAGCAAGGTGCAACCAGAGTTGAAATTGCAGCTGTAAATGATAAGAAGCAAATAACGGCTACGTTTGCAGTGAGCCTTAGTAGAGCATTTCTACCTTTTCAGCTGTTGTACCAAGGAAAGACAGAGAGGTGTCATCCTAAGTATGAGTTCCCACCTGAAATAGATGTGTGGCACAGTCCTAACCACTGGTCCAATCAGGATCTTACAAAGCGTTTTGTGGAGAAAGTGATCATTCCTTATGTCATCCATGCTCGTCAAGATAAGAGTCTTCGTGAAGATGCAAAAGCTTTAGTTATCTTTGATTGTTTCTCTGGTCACCAAGGTCCTGTTTTGGATGTTCTTGAGAGTCATAACATTGTCTACGTGTTTGTTCCTGACAAATGCACTCAGTCTGACAGATTGCAGCCCCTTGATGTCTCAGTGAATAAGCCTGTGAAAGATCACTTACGCAGCAAGTTCCGTTCATGGTATGCTGATGAAGTGTCCAAAGAGCTTGAGAAAGGAAAGAAGCCAGAAGATGTCACTGTTGACACAAGAATGTCAGTTGTCAAGGAAATAAGTGCAAAGTGGATTGTCAGTGCCTATGACTATCTCAAGAGCAAGCCGGATATTATAAAAAATGGTTTTAAGAAAGCTGGGATTATAGGTGCTATTGCCGAAGACACATCTGATTCTTTGGACTTTGATCCATTCAGTGATTTACATACCAGCAACACTAATGACACTGATTCAGATTAATCTTAATAAGTTTACTTGCTGATTCAATAGACAGCAGAAACATATGCATACACTTTGATTTATGTTGAGCTTAATCCATATTAGGCTAGATATACTGGTACTTTCTGTAGGATGTTATTATAGTTACATTAGCATGAAGTGGTATAAGTTGGTGATTGAAAACTGTCAGCGCAATTTTTAAAAATGCAATTTATGCCTGATGTGAGTATTCGCAGGAGGAGAAGGGAAAGCCAAACGAAATAAAAAAGCCTCTCGGGGTATTTATTTAGTCTTTCATTTAAGAGTAAAAATACGGATAAATCTTCGAACATGTGGCCATCACACAAAGAAACGTGAGTTTCCACTTTTTGCCTTTATGCTGGATCTGTAGTGTGATTAGCGACAGGTTTCGTCCATAATGTCAAAGTTCCTTTATGCCCCTACGAGATAGTACCATTTACGAATAAAGTACCTGCCTGCTTTTGTAGTAATTAGCGTCCAAAGTGACAATTTTGGGCCAAACTTATCAGCTTTGTTACCCGAAACCAATCAAATGCGTGGGTAGCTCAAACCCACTCCGCTTATGCGATGGAAATAGAAAACTCGCTACACTCGTAATAAATATCAACAGATATATATAAATATCCATGGATATATAATAAATATCCATGGATATATCTAAATATCCACGGATATATATAAATATCCACGGATATATAATACATATCCATGGATACATATAAATATCAGTGGATAGATGTAAATATCTGAAAAATGTTCAGTTCAAAATGTCTATAATTTTACACAAACGGCACCCCATAAAATATAGGGTAAAAATCAGTATGAACTCAAGCTCTGTTAAAATGACATACTCTTAAAATGAACATTTCTATGGGTGGTCCCTAGAGTTTCGAAACTTTAAGGACCATCCATAAAAATGTTCTATCCCTAGGGTTACCCTGTAGTTACTGTATGATGATTAGTGACTCAAAATAAAATGGCGGAAAAGCGCTACATTAATTATTCGACAGGTCTAAAGCTGGATTTCAGGAAATCAAACAAAATATTTTCTTTGATAATATGGTTTAGCTTCTAAATTAATTTGTTTGGACCAAAAAATGGTACGGCTGTGGCCATACCAGCTGTACCAGCTTCGGCGGCCTTGCCCTTGGCTGTGTTGGTCACAAATCATATGCCGGCCAATACTAGGTTCCCCCTTGACAGAGACTGCTACTTCTAAAAGACCACCTTAATTTCACACATCCCTAAGAGTGGTCTCTCAAAATTACAATGCAGTACTACTGTACTGTAATAACAATTATATTAGCACTACAGAACCCATAGAAGATACGTAACAATGTATCACACACCTTCAGTGATGAGGCGTAAAAGAGATCTGATACAGTCTGTACTATCTGCCTGTGACAGCGATAGTTGTTCAACATGACTGATGAATACATTCTTGCCATCTCCTTGTTCTCGGGTAAGTTATAACATTCGTGAAGTCTTCTCAATAAAGATACACCTAATCCATTACTCTTAGCCTCCTTTCCCAAAACAAGAGTCTGAGGTCCGACCTGTTATGATGGTTAAAGTAGGGAAGCAATATACTGTATTTATAAAAAGACAATGAGACTCAGTACACAGATACAAAAGACGCACAGAACAAACACTGGAAACGTACTGCTGATATCACTGTCATGAATATATATCATAAGTTATATATTCATGACGACACAACGATCACGCATTTTCATCCTGTTCTGCATACTGCAGTACACATGATTCTATTATCAGAATGGAAAATAACTTCCAAGACTTAAATAGAACAATATTATTCAGTTTACATTGAAAAGCCAACCTAATACTTAAAGGATTATATACGTAACTGCATATGGCCAGAAAATACATTTTGGAAACAGATCAAGGAAAAACTTCCCTATATGGTCAATACTCAAAATTAATTTGGTAAAGTCGTGTACACTGAGTCAAGAGTAGTGCAGATCTAGAGCTTGGTAGTCACTGGCTCACTGCATATGTAGGACCAATACATTTGTCAATAAATTTAATAAGAAAATTTAACTTTTTGCAGTAATGTAATTTTTCACTGTATTAAGAAAACATTACAATGATTGTATTTTGAAGCAAAGGAATTGGCACTCTCTATTACATATCATATGGTTGAACCTCTCTATAGTGAACCCTGGATACAATGAACTCTCTGATATAACCATAGGTGGGGTATCGAGTATCTAGTATGATATAACAAAGATAGACCTTAGAGCATGCACCTATTTACTCTATTGTAAATGAACCCTGATGTAGTGAACACCCTGATATAGTGAACCTTTCAGTGGTCCTGAGGAGATTCATTATAGTGAGGTTTGACTGTACTTTAATTCCCCATTTGTTTTATCACTATATTACATGACAATTAATCCCCATGCAGTTCTCCACCTTAGAAATGGATATACCACAGATGGATACAATGAATATTCCACACAAGTATGGCACTATTTGCAAGCGAATATACAATGACAAATATCCAGTGAGTGAGGGGAATGCCTGGCTCGATCAACTCCACTGAGACACACATGCACATTGAGCAGCGGTCACACTGACATGTAATAACTATCGACACAATTATGGTTCCCACCTGAAGGTGATCTCCAGCCAACACAATCTTAGTATCCCTGTCAGCTAAAGCTAGTGCAGCTACTACTTCAGGTTCTCTGGCTTGAGCAGCTTCATCCACCAGGATGTGGGTGAAGAATCCAGGTCGTAGTTCACACAGGGACACAAGATGAAGTGAAGTGAGAAACGTAGTAATGACTAGCTGATATCCATAAATGGATCCTTGCTGCTGCTCACTGACCGAACTGATAAATTTCCCATAATTCCCATCATATCTATATTGTGCTTGAGGCATGGATACTAATCTCACAACACTACCACTAGCTAATTCCCCTCTCTGCACAGCTGGACCAAAGTAAAGGTCTAAGTAAGAATCAGCAGTGTGCATATGATGTGTCACCAATAGCACTCTGATAGGATCACCTTTTACTCGTCTACCATCGCTCTTTAAGATCATGAAGGCAGTCGTTGCTAGCATTCTTGTCTTGCCAGTGCCAAAAGGACCCGTAATAATGAAAGGAGCAGATGGGTGGCAGAATAGAGCATCTTTCATCGTATCCAACTGGTAATCATAATCCAATGAGAATTGATCCATCCTAGGTCTTCTGAGAGGCACCTTTTTTGCAAACTCATGATAGGAGACAAAGCTGTCTTTAGAAGGAAACAGTTTAGCAATGGTCACCTCACTGACACACTCAACTGCTCTGTGAAGGCTCTCAAAGTATGAATGTTTCAGTTGAAAATGAACCTTACACATTGGCGCGGCTAAACTCCTTCCCTTCCCCTTGGAAAATTTCATTCCAACTAACAGGATTGGTATTTCATTGGAATGAAAGTCAATATGTAGAATATCTGCATTTTGAGACTCTCCTTCATTCAAAAATATATTGGCCTGTGTGGCTGCTTGCTTTACATAATCACATTGATCTTCTGTCAAGCCACAGATCTCCACAACTGCAGTGTAGCCTTTTTGTTGAATTTTCCTCTCCAACCATCTAGGATATCTACTTCGCTTTGGTGGCATAGCAATACTATACCATCCATTGCACCTGTACATAAGAAAAACATATAGCCCAGTAACACAAATTACATACAAGCATTTGATATACAGTGAATACACATACACAGGGAGGTCTGGCTTATATCCAACATGCATGCTTCTCAAAAAACGAAGAGAGAAGACTGTACACTGCAATTACCAGCATCCCAATTTTAAATGGAACAAAGAGATTCTGAGCAAAGGAGTGTAGACTATGCGTGGGTGAGTATGCCATTAATTGCTTGATTATGAGTTCCAATCATTAAGCACCCCAAAAGTAACCATGCCTGAAGACTCCTCGTCAAAATATATATATATATATATATATATATATATATATATATATATATATATATATATAAACATAAACATATATACAAGCCATTGCCAGAGCAATTGGAAAATATTTTAGTGTATTTGCTACAAAACTGGAAGTAAGAGCAGATTTTAAAGAACTTACTGATCTCGCAGAACTGCCTCATGTTCATGTTCTTCCCAGTACAAAAGAAGATGGAATTTTTCCTTATAATTATCTTTTGTGAGTTTTTCATGCAGGATATTGTTCTTGACTTTCAGTTCCTCCTTTGAAGCTAGTTGAAATTTTTTAGTGGCCTATAAATATAATTACATGAAGGTATAAAATGTCATTACGCACACAAACCAACATTACACTGTCACTGTCAACTACCTTGGTCCACAATTCTCCATTCATATGAAACTCTTTTGTATGCCCTCCAGATGATCTCATATGTGTACTCTGTACTGTGCGCCACTGCTTAGCTTGATAATCTACATTCCTACCCACAGAATTGGGATGTAGTTGATGTGGCTGTTGTGCTCCGCCCATTTGCATGACCGGTGGGCCAATACTAGGTTGAATATGACCAGCAGATTGATGTACAAAATTGGGATGTGGAAATTGGTTGGAATAAGCTAGCTGATGATGCAGATAAGGGTCAAAAAAGGGAGGCTTATAAGGGCCTGGATTGATATAGGGTTGTGGTGGAAATATGAAGTTGGGTCTCAAAGGAGGATGAGATCTGTAAGGTTGGTAAAAATCTTGACTTACAGGATACCTTGGCCTATTTATCCTCCTTCTATCTAAAGATGGCCAATCATTACTATACACATCAAAATCTGGTCTTTCTGCCATATCCAGAATTCTTGATAAAAGCCATAAAATTGATAAATACAACTTGAAATACCTATAAAGAGAAAATAGGTAACCAATTATATAATTCAGATATTGTGCATTAAACATCACAGCACAGAAACTCTTAACCTATGACTCATACGCCTTCACAATCATGAAATTGCAAATAGTGCTAACAGGCTTTCAATTAGAAATTGTCTCATGTGTGGGGGAGAAGGGGTGCTATATGGAAAACAAGGGGGGCACAACCTCATATCTATGAGCATAAAAGATTTGGAGCCTATAAACTTCATTCCATCAGGAACAAATTTCTCAAGAGTATAATATGAGCTCCTCTGTGTATATTCTAAGATTTTTCCATGTTAGTGGGATTTCTTCTTATGATAGAGGCCTAAGTGGTCCATGCATGCCTAGTTACTGTTCACAAGAATCAAATACACATGAAAGAAACAGATCACCTCCTTATAAGAAAGGAAGATACATAAGTGCTTGACTACGTACTCAACTATTACTAGGGAGATGATTATCATCGTGGGGGCAAGCCTGAGGTGCTGGTAGAGGCATAAAGACGATCGATGAACAGCCCATTGTTTCCTCATAGGCTTATAGGCCATCAGTGATGGCTGCCCACTGTGGGCTTTGTGTGGTTGTGTACATATCACGCATGGATCAGTCCATGGGGGTGGGTTTTAGCACAGGAATGCAGTAAAAGCTAAACCAATTGAAAAGTGTGTGCACGTACATACCATATATTCCCTAATTTTTCGGCAGAGAAAGTTTCAGGTTGAGGTCAGCAATTAGAGATACAATGGTAAGAACTGGAAGGGCAACAAAAAATAGGGAATCATGAAGTAAAATTAGGGTCATGCCGAAAAATTAGGTACAAAATGGTTGAATTGTTGTAACGGTTTCTTTTCATAGTTATCATGTGTACATGTACCAGTGGGAGGCTGAAATCAATGCTTTACTCTTCTTACAAGGTAAATTTGGTGAACAGGACGTTCTAGAAGGTATGCGTGTCCATATTCGTTCAGTTATTTTATCCAATTTTTGAGCAAGGAACTTGAATGTCCAAATGATTGACGCTGCCCCGTGCCTTGATAGATAACTAACAAGCAAAGAGTGAGGTAAACCAACCTATGTATAGTTCAAACTTTGTAACTGACGAATAATTAGAGTCAAAGACTAAAAATTAGGGAATGCTACTTTTTGGCAGAAATTAGAGTATCATTACTATTATTATTATTATGGGTCATGTAAAACTATTCATCAAATGTCATACTCTAACACATACTCTAACACATACTCTAACACATACACATGCACCATATATAAATAATAATTCAAACAAAATAAAGGGGGACAGGCGTCAATCAACATCAAAATCAATGTCCTGGGAATCAGATGGAAGCGTTCCCATCACAGCATTCCCAACCTGGATGGCAACTGAGAGTCGCTGAAGTAAGTAGGTGTATGACTTTGGCTATCCTGTAGCCATCCTCAGCCTCCTCCCCAAGTCCCTCAGAAAGGCCTCAGATGATGGCCCTGTGCTACCACAGGTCTCGAAAGCAAAGGGCTGAAAGTTGTAAACCCTATCGAGATGGGAGTATTTGCTGGTCTTCACTCCTTCAGCCTTGGCAGCTGCGCCCCCAGACACATCTTTAGATTGTTGGAGGTTGGATGGACAGAATGTGTCAACGCATGTAGCGTCCCATACAAGGTATTTTCCTGCAGACCAAGGAACCAGAGATACCCCATCTGGACGTTTGCCATCCGAGCGATTAAGTCCAGATGGTTCCAGTCTGGAAGGGATGTTGGCAGATGCAAGAGAGTGCAAGACAATGTTATTGATAGCTTGGTGACGAGACCTCCTCCCCTGACTGGACTTGCAACTAAGGCCGTGTCTACCAAACTGGTCCACCCCCTTACCACAATGGGCCAATGACAATGACAATGAGCCAATGGGCCAATGACAATTATTATTATTATTATTATTATTATTATTATTATTATACTTTACAGTCACAGAACTGTGACTGATGGTCTAACATCACAGGCCGGTGTAGCCATAACTGAGGGGTTGACGAGTGGAGAAAAAGATGATTGTGAGTTTAATGATAAGGTGTGAAAAAACGTGACAACTAGCCGCATGAAAGGAAAATGTATGTTTAGCTTGTGTGCTCATTGTAATTATAGAAAGAAAATTATGCAAGTTAATAAATTAAAATGGGATCTGATTTTAATTAGTGTGAGAGGAGTTACAAACGCACAGGTCATGACAAGTGACAGTTACAACAGGGACAGACAAAGTGAAATGAACATGGAGAGGCTGAATTGAAATTGGTTATATAACCAATTAACCTGACCTAATAAGTATAATCTGACCCTGTTTGGTCAGTTGCCAAAAAATATATGTACCAAAGAATTAGGCAACATACGGTACATATCCAGCCAGCCAAAGACACAACCCAAGTACATTGTGTCATTGTGGGGCTCAATCAGGCTCGTCCCAATCAAAACGGAGTACCCTTGTGACCGCTTGACAAACCTTTGATGAATGTAAGAGAAGAAGAGCAAAGAGAAAGTGCATGAGCTGCAACCTTAGCTGTTTAAAATGGGGAAGTTTAAATACAGTACAGAGATGGGTTTGTGTACTGAAGCCATCCGTCAATGGGAATCCCTTCATCCTCATGAAAAGAGAATGGACCCCACCCTCAACCCTACCTGGGATAAGCATTGGATATTGTTATAACAGGATATACTTCCAATCAATGAGCCATGGTTGCAGTTTCATTATACATAACCCATTAATACCAGGTTATTGCAGACTATCAAGTTATATGTAGTATTACACCTTGACCACTGCTTACGAGCTACAAACAAATGGTCTAGATGAGTGCTATATAACAACTACCATAGAGCGAGAAATTTTCACGAGGTAATATTTTCGCTATATTCGCGAATTGTACGGATTCGCGAAACTTCAACTGCGAAAATTTCAACAGATACGCACTAAAGTCGGGAAAACAGCATGCTGTAACAAGATTCTTAAGGAATTGAGTGTTAAACTCAGCGAAAAGCACGCTCTGAACTTGAAATGGTCTAGAAATGGACGCAAATTACTTGTAAACGTAAAAAACGCAAATAAAAATCTTCACATCGCGAAAATAAAACTCACGAAAATTACATTTTACTTGAATTCGTGAAAATTTATGCCACGAAAATTTTCCGCTCTACGGTAGATTCACATGGAACAGAAATAACAATGGCATTGTAGTAATTGCTTGGTCACATTCTTACGTGCTGGTTATGTATTGTCTATTATCAAACAAAAAGTATGTTATTCCTCAATGCAAATTTTAATTTTAATTTTATTACTTTTACTTTGAAATGCAATTATACATCAATATTGAACTAATATGGCCCAATATTATTTCAAATTTTGTTCCAGGGGGTCCCAAATGTACAGTTGGTATAGTTAGAAAGCTGATGGGTTCATTGGTTGAGTCGACACTAATGTATGATGCTGGGGTACAGTATCTAGGTGTCTGCATGCAATTGAACAGGTTCAGTTGTATGCCTTCCGAATTAATGTTTCTTTTCTGTGTGGGAGCCCTTAACCCTTAGACATCCCAGTGGTTTGAAATAAATGTGTGGTCCTATATGTGGAAAGCAAAGGTGTGTGTGGTATAATTTGGCTGGAGGTGTTGGGTTTGAAGAAATACAATGCTAGGCTCTTAAAGGAAGCAAGGGAGTTGCCGAGTGTAGCAAGGGAATATGGATGAAGAATATGACTAAGTATATTGGTGACTTCAGGAGTGGTATGGAAGTAGATGACATTAGAAGATTTTCAGATTGTGAAGTTGGGGATCAAGATGTTGGAAAGTGCTGCTTGGAAGAGAGTTACAGTTTAAGTACGTGAAGAAGAAACTGAACCTGTGCATGCCGCTAGAGATTGCTGATCTTCAGGTACAATACAGCTGAGATGTGGTGAGGAAAATGAGGGAGAGGATGATGCTAGTGAAGCTGACAGGATGGCCGGTACCCTTTCAGATTGAGATTAGCAGGCGGAAAGGACTGGCAAGGTATGAAAGACTTTACAAGGAGTGTGAGAGCAGGGAGGTTGAAGATGTTGGCCACTGGTTTCTGAAATTTCCTGCCTGGAACCATATCAGGGAGCCACTTACAATAGAGCCCATACTAACTGGGTTGCCTCTGGGAATGTTACTAGTTAATTGAACAGCTAGAATACTGTCTGTTGCATGTACTAATAGAAATATCTGAAAATGTGTGTTAGCTAATGTGGAGTGCTCGCATTGGTGGATAACTCATCACCTAGGACATACATATGCATGTACTATATGGATTTAGCTCACTGTGTATCATGTTTTGTGATCAGTGCTACAAAGGACCTATTCAGAGTCCTAACATCTACAGCTATTGGTGTGGCATACTCAAATATTGATTGATTGATTGATTCATTGTACAAGAGAGTCCTTACAAGTTTGTTCCAGGGTCAATATCTTTCAAGGAATTTGTACCATTGCCCCCCCAATGAAACCCTAATCATAATGAATAGGGCATGGCAATAGTATGGAGTCAAACCAGATGCAGTTATATATGCCGACATGCAGCTGGTCTTCTTATGAGCAGAACAAATCCAGTTGGTTTTCGTATATGCACAACAAATCGAGCTGGAAATGGCAGTGACAGTCACTTTCTTTGTGCTGGCTAGTGTGGTAAGTGCTTACATAGATACATACAGACCATAGATACTCCATACATAATATGAAACGTATGTGTGCTATATTGGTTAAAAATAATGATAATTATTCACGTAAAAAAAGTGGAGAAAGAGTTACCTATGATATCTATATGTGCTTTAAGCACGGTCAAATTCACAGCGATGCTAGTACATCTAGTCGCACTATTTCTCATCCCATTAGACAGTATTATTTGTTTGGGCACTAAGGAACACAAGAAACACACCGTCACGAACATAAGTAGCAAAAATCAATATGGGGGTCGATAAATGGACAAGACTTACGCGATTCTGAATAGTGGAGATCTCAAAAACTTCTAGAGGTTGTGATACCCGTAGTATGAATAGACTTTCTTGTATTATTGACCATTTCAGCTCCAAATACGGTCTGAGCTTCGAAGAAGATAAGATGATTCACCGAATTTCCTAATTCTCGGAAACGCTAGTTTACATTGCCCGTATACGTATTATAATATTATGCACACTATATTATATTACATTATATATACATTAAACGTATATTATTTTATATACACAACCACATGCAGGTGTTTTAGGGTCTTGGTACTACAGTGAAACCTCTATTTTTAAAGGACACCTCTGAAATTCAGAAACCTCCTCAAGCAGGACACCACTGCTTTGTCCCGTTTGAAGTTCCTCACTCTGACATATGTACATTTGAAACCTCTGAAATAAGGACACCTCCATATACAGGACAGTTTACTGAGGTCCCAGTGGTGTCCTTGTTATAGAGGTTTCACTGTATAAAATAGTACAATAGTAGGGTACGTATGCATAGCTATATATGTACTAAGAATGTTTTAGCCACCCACATTCATGGTAGCAGCCTAGACGCGGTCCTGACCCCAACAACTCAGACAACATACTCCACTTATAATTAAAAGTTGACCCTGATACACATGTGCAACAAAGTCTAACCACTATTAATTTTAATCACTTATAGTGTCCCCCATCATTCTAAACATCATGCCGCACAACATGCTCATAGCAAATTCCAAAGCTGACTTCTACAGACTATCCGGTATAGCCAATAGTCTCCAACGCATACCAACATGCTGAGAGCATGCAACAATGCACTAGTCACATGCATGCATGGCTACTCATGAAAAGGATGATCGTGGCTGCATCCTTAAGCTTGCTGCACATCCTCACAGTTAGATCAGCTGCAAAACAATTTCCTAATTGGTTCACACCTGCCATCCACCATAAAATCAACTGTATATACATGTATCCTTCCCCACTCCTTGACTCGTAATCTAATTATAGCTTCAACTTGCTAAATTGGCTTAACTTGAGAAAGACCTTGACCACTTAAATCCAGACATCTAAACAATCATACGAACTTCATCTGATCAAATCCCACCATCGTAACCCCAAGAAATTTTCTGCCATCGGTCTGAAAAGTCTGTCACATAGCAATTTATCAATACCAATCATCATACATAACACAAAAGGGATCCACAACCCAGCCAAGAAGGCAGACACCTTCAGCAAGTACGTACTTCAATTCCATCTTCACCAGAAGTACCCTCACCTTATTCCCAATAAATCAGCTCCCCACCCCTACTAACCAGCTACACACCATCACCCTGGACAATTCTGACGTACTCCAGGTACTGTCCAACCTTGACACGGCCCTCCAAGTCTCATGGGTGTGATGACTTGAGCCCCAAAGTACTTTTAAAGAATGTGCAACCTCCCTATAGCCACCCCACTCACTGCACTCTTCCATACATCTTTACAGAACAGTTCAATCCCTAATAAGTGGAAAATTCATATAAAATAATACCAATCCACTAAGGTGGAGACTCATCAAATGTAGTAAACTATCATGCACCCCATCTCTCTAACGTGCATCCTTTCCAAAATACTTGAAAGTGATCATCAACTTCATATGGCCTCAAATCAACGATGCAATTTGGTTTACTCCACAATCGATCATGCCTTACCCAACTCTTAACATCCTACTCCAACATATACTCATCGTTAGATGGTAGAACTTGCTGGGACATAGCTAATTTCACGTTTGAGAAAACCTCAACACTGTACCACACAGCAAACTCGATCCTGTCTAAACTCTGGATAACAGACATCACTAGGTCCTTGTGGCTACGGTTTAACAAATAAAGATTGCCACCAATATGTCAGCATTTCCGTGGAATCATCACCCCTACTACCTACATTGTCAGGCGTACCTGGCCCAGGGTAGTATCCTAGGGTCTTTCTCATTTCTTGCGTCCAATGCCATCTCACACTCTTCTGCTTAGTACCTATTCACTGACGACACCAAGTTCATCATATACAATTCTACAAAGTGACATCGACTCCCTTCAAGCTGAGCTTAATTTCATCACCTTATGTGTACTCTGAAATGAAATCATGCACCAGGGGTGAAAATTAACACTCGCCCGCCAGCCCGAGGCGAGTAGATTTTACCACGGGCTAGTAAAACTAATAAAGATGGGCGCCCGTATGGCCAGTAAGACTACCCTTCCAACATGGCTGATCTAAGTTCTCTAGCTATAGCTTTGAAAGGAATTCAAGTACAGCTACTTAAGTTGCAACGAAGTAAGCTTAGGATTAGTACCCTTCAAAAGTAGGGTTTTAATCAATTTTATCAAAGTAGTTTTTGAATGCGTCCTGAAAATTTCTATTTTTGCCTTAGAGAAGCTTAGGCACTTAGCAGGCTTCTGCACTCGTGACGTCATAGGTCAGTGGAGTTCAGTCTGGGGCTAAGGCTTGCAGGCAAACATTCAATCTCACAGTTATATTTAGAAAGAGACAACTGTGGTTTATTTTTATGGGGGGCAGGGGGAGGGTTAAGGAGGGTATTTAGCCACACCCCCACACCCCCACCGACGCAGTTGTCCCAATTAACCTCCCCCCTCACTTGAATTCCTGTAACACCCATGCACAATTGCAACAGACTAATCTATGTATGTACTGTATTCAGAACCTGCTTGAGTGGCGCAAAGGATCCTCAAGAAAACTGTTTAAGGACCCACCTGCTACCTCACTATACCTCGCTATTGCCCCTCTCCTTTTTGTGCCTTGCCTACATTGATTTGTAGGCAAAGCACAGAAATTGTAGGAAAATAAAGGAAGGGTGCATGGTAAAAGTATCTAGATAGAGTGGGTGTTTTGTGAGTATTGGGATGATACTGTATAATATTGAAGACTCAAAGAACTTGGTCTTAGCAAACATCCCAAATAAGCCTGACATTGATGTCTAGATCAGTCCTGAAATCTTGTACTACGTATTTTTCTACATAAACCAAATGGTTATCTTAGATCCCCTTTACAGACATCACACCACGCAATAGACCCTAGTGGACATGAATACATTAGTTGCTATCGAGTACTAAAGTAGTGTAATAATGACTATATCAACTGGGCTAGTAAATGAATACTTGGGCTGGTATCTTTTAGGTGTCACTAGCCCAGGTGGCTAGTGAAGGAAAAAGTTAGTTTACAGCCCTGTGCACTATTATTGAAACTGTGGTTCAACTATACTATTTACTGTTTCGGATCAAACTAATTTGGCCCAGTGGGTCCAAATCTGTTGTGGCAGTCCTACAATTACAAGGTGTGAATGGGGCGGGGCGAGATACTTTAAAGCCGTCCCCCCCAACCCCCCCCCCCCCCCCCCCCCCCCCCATTATAGCCCTGCATGGATGGCTAATAAGTAGTACGCGGATCTTTTAATTTCCTATACAAGTACTCACTAAGGCGCACAGCCACATTTTACAGCGATACATTCACATTTTTTCTCACCACAGGAGACTTACTTAGACACATAATATATAAGGCACACAACGAACGCAAGGACAAAGTAATAAATATAATATCGGGATACGTATACGGGGCAACACTTACGCGATTCTGAATAGCGAAGGTCCAACAGTTTCTTGGGCTGAGTGATATTTACATAGCTCGAATGGACAATCTTGTACTATTGATCATTTCAGCTTCGAATACGGTCTGAGCTTTCGAAGAAGATAAGATTCACTAAATTCCCCAATTCTCGGAAAGGTATAAGTTTACATGCATGCCCGTACTCCCTAATACATACCACGGCACGCAGTATAATATGTACTTTAGTACATAGTATAGAGCATCATTAGCAATAGCATAATACCTACACATAGTAGTGGGCCGTTGTTTATCCGACCACGTCTGTTCCTCATAAGATGTGTCGGATAAACCAGGAGTTAGATAAATCAGGGTAGATTGTACACAACTTAGTGATGGAGATTCAAAGCAGAGTGTCAGACAAGTGATGTTTTCAGATAAACTGGTGTCATATAAACCAGGTGTGACTGTATTGTAGGTGTAAAAAACATTCAAAGATGGTAAAAGAATGTAGGATTGACACAGGACCATGCAAAATGCCTTATCTATAAGGCATACTCCAAAAACACTTGGAACAAGCCTTAGGTAAATTGGTGACATGGACACAGGGCTGGATGGGCAAAGGCTGAGACTGGCATAGGGCTGGATGAACATGTACATATAGGGCTATACATAGGGCTAGACAAGTACAGAGCTAGACAGGGTTTAGTTGGACTGAGTGCACACATACTGCAAATTCATACATCACTCACATATATACTGTATAATATTGCGGGATGTAGGAATTTGCTTAGTGTGCACTCAGTCCAACTAAACCCAAGCTGTCAAACCCTGCACTCGTCTGGCCTCATTATGTATAGCCCTATGCCAGTCTTAACCTTCATCCATTTATAATTTCCACGTGGGAACATGCAGCAAGTGATCCCTGAGGCATGCACGTCTCCTCAAAAATGTTTACAGGGCTTCAGGCTCTATATCATTTTGGTGATGTCAATTATATCCGTTAACTCTCTTGGTGAGAAATACTGCATGCCCAACCAAATACAGTATCATAATCATGGAGTGCATGTGTAAAGGAATAGTTCCATATATTTAGGTGCCGCTGGAAGTAGCTGTGATTGCAAAATTGGGAAGAACTGTTTTAATTTAGTGGATTGATAATGAGAAAGGTGATGTGGAAGAGAACAGAGCACCTTTTGATGAGAGCAAGTACTAATCTGTTGCCCATTGTAAGCTGACAATCTTTTGATTCAAAAGCTCTTGAATTAGTAGATAAGGAACTTTACAAGATCAACAAGTCTAACTAACACGTTTAGCCAAAAGTCATATTATGCAGAATAGCTGTCTTCTTAGCCATTAATTTTGCAGCCCTAATTTAGTTTTTCTCTGACTGAGTTTTAACTTTTATGAAGAAGCCACATTAAATAAGCCAGAACCAACAATTAATATACAAAAAGAAGCATAATTAATCTTTGAAGTACAATGGAACCTGTATAATGCAGCATCCATTGGGGAATGAAGAACAGTTGGTGCTGATACTGGCCCAGTGGAACCATTGCATGTCCTTTTTTCTAAGACCTTCAGAATGTCCACATGCAGCAGGGGAGACAAGATCACATAATATTTATAATAATTACTTGATTCCATGGCAATTCAGGTGCATGGGCATCATTAATTCATGATCAATTCTTGTTTCTCTCCCCATTTATTATATATTATACGTATGTAATAGTTATATGTCTACAGTACGGTCAAGTGTGCATTAGCATATTTATTGCTTGAGTCCCGCGGGGACATGAAGCGCCCATGCAAGGGCGAGTGCAATAAAGAGGTAATGCACACTCAATTGGCTGCACTAGCTGTAACTTGCTTGTTGTATGTGCCCTTATATATATGCATTTAATTTGAGAATTAAGTCGCTTCATGAGTGCTGGCGATTTGTTTCTTATATAGTCAGAGTTTTATCTGGGGTCAAATGTTTGGTGGGGGATCTTACACATCTGTATATATGTACGCATGCACACATCATTGTGGTGCAAGCGTGTAATTAATGATATATGCTCATAATATGTATTCAATGAAAAGCACACACATCCATGTAGCACGCACATCAGGTTGTTCTTTCAGGATAATGATATATAGCTATAGGGGGCAATGGCAAAGTAGTGATGTAATTTTGGGCAGATATGTATGTGGAATCATAGTGGTCTAAACTAGGGGCCGCGGGGGTCTGGGGGTATGCTCCCTGGCCCCGGGCCAGGGAAATTTTTAGTTATTATTACCCCATGCGTGAGGTGATAGAACTGAGGCTGTTCTACGTATACGTACACCAATCAAACTGTTTATTACCGAGCGGTTTAGCGAGGTTAATTGTTTCCGTCGTATAGGGGAGTCTGATCGAGAAGCCCACGCACTTAATCGTATATTTTGGCCAATATGTCGTTTCTTTGTGCGCAAGTTGCAAGTCGGTGATAAAGTAAAGTGGCAGTGAAGTGGCAATAACAGAAGCGGGCAAACGTGTTCTATGTGATAAGGTAAACTTTATGTGCATTTCCCCACTGAGTATTAGACAAAACGCGCTCAAAGTCGCTTACGTTTGGGTCCGTGACAGTCCCATCTTGACCGATACGAAAAAATTAACAATCTTCATTATTATTGCACAATAATGTCTAAAACTTCTATACAGCGATTTTCAAGTTTCTTCCGCTAAACAGTAGGATTCACAATTTTGTTGTTCGGGTGATCGAATTGAGTAGCCATTGTGTCGGACATCTTTAGGGGCATCTTTTTTGCAACTGCGCATGCGCAAGGACACGTGTAGATTATATGGCGCTATCTCCAAGACTGCTCTGTTTGCTTTCTTCGTTGTTTCGGCGAAGTCTATAGGACGTCTTCTTTCTCTGACAACTTTGTTCGAGTACAAGCTATACAAATGACAAAATAAAGGAATTACGAACTGCTGGCAACTTTTACCAATAAACTGGCGGCCCGTTTTGCTTGGAGTCGAACATGTCAGTTTTATCTGTTTTCGAAACAAGTGATTTAGCGAAAAGAAGTAAGAAAATTGAAATGTGAAGTGTCATAAAAAGGTATTGATTGACAAATTACAGTTCAATATCGTTCGTGTGTTGCGCGCTTTTGTTATTGTTTTCCACTGTACTTGGAACACTTGATTTGACTAACTACGGTTCATGTGCACCACTTTGCACCATCATGTGATAAAATTATACATATTTGATTGACATAATCTGCAATGTGTGATTATATCTGATATGATAGAGACTAATTGCATGCTACGTTGACTTATGATATAATATAACTTTCAAACAAATTCTATAACGTAACAGATCAATTGTACAAAATCAATGCACAAAATGTTTTGGCCATGTAGGCCTTCATCAGCTGCATAAAATGTTTTATACAGCTGATGAAGGCCTACGTGGCCGAAACGTTGTGTGCATTGATTTTGTACAAATAATCTGTTACGTTCCTGATCGAATGTAAACTGACACTTCACATTTCATTTAACATCCTGATATATACATGCAGCTCATTTTCGCTGGTATTGTTGGTTTGCCGTTTTCTAAAATTATACAGCAAAGAAAACATGTAATTGAGCACATAATGTGTTCACCTTGACTATTGCTTGTCGAAGTCTAAGTCTGAGAGATGTATGTAGTACATGTATGGAACATGCACCGCTATGCCAAATATTATTATAATGTGACATCAGTGGACTTTCAAACTGATATAGCAAATGATTATATACCGTATATGCTCTAATTTTTCTTCATTCCAAATATTCGTCATGGGCTCCAAAAGGGATGAAAAGCATTCTAATTGATGACGAAATAACATGTGTTTTAATCCTACGTATGTCAGAGACCCTAATTATTCGTCACGCAGGCTGGCCGCCTTCATTCTGCCATTTGTTGTGCCATTGATATACCGTACTGGAGAAACCGCTGTTCCTTCGTTTATATTTGTCATTTTTATTTCGTTTGAGTAATCGTTGAATCATGGAAGAAGATTTTCATTTTTCATTCGAAATTCCTTGTATATGTGCATGGTATCCTCGAACGGGCGCAACAGTTCTCAAGCTAGAAACGTCTATCTTTTGATGGTTCTAATTCGCCGTCATTGATTCTAAATATTTGTCCCCCCATTCCAATTATTCGCCACCTTTCAGAAACCTTGCAATTCCATTCCAAATGACGTTTTTTCGTGACAATTGCTCTGATGAAAAATTAGAACATAAACGGTATATGCACATTTATGTATATTTGTTAGATTCTGATTTTAATTGGATTATACCATGATGTAAAATGTGTCTGAAGACAGCCTCTGCAGAAACCATGGATTTCATCGCAATCAAACAAATCTAATGTAACCCAAAATTTGAACCTATTTTATACACAGCAGCCTGTGTCGCAACTGTACTCCAAGCACCTGAATATGTCAAATCCACAAATTTAAATGCACTTACGTACAAATCATCTAAAACGCAATGTCATGCAGATTGGCCACACATCACAGAAACAAATTTCATGTACGTATGAGCAGCAAGTTATAAATGACATTGTGTGATGTATGTTCAATCAATATGAAGTTCATGGATTCAAAAGAAATTTTAAAGACTTAATTCTTGAAAAAAAAAACAGACTGTTTGTTCAAATAGAACCAAATAATAAACCAAAAATGTTTGCAACTTCGTTTCTATCACTCATGCAGTTGTGTGGTGGTACATGAATTACAATATTATTGATTCAGAATTAATCAAGGTCTACGAATGCATATGTTCAGGTAAATTGACAATAGCATTATGTTGAGGAAGCATAATTATAATACTAACTTCTAGCACCATGGACTGCAACTTGGTTGTTTGTGCAGATTATGTGCAGTGGTACATGTCACATGCATTGCTCAGTGCTAGTGTCAATTTGAATGTTCAAGCAGGCCAAATTGAACCAAGCATTGCAATTCAATTGAATCATATACAATGAAAAGTGACCATTTATTTTGGCAATGCAAATTTAACACAGTGTCACCAGAAGAAATAAAAACTCAACAGATTTGTGTCAATCACTGATGCATGACTCAATCAAATTGAATGTCAAATGTCACAAATTGTAAATGTTACACTGTCGTACAGCCTTGCTTCACGAGTATTGATACTGTAGTCTACACACTGTGTCTTACAAGCATGTGTCAAGTGAGTAAACAACAAAACTGCTAACTTTGCATCTGCATGGCCATTGTAATATACCATTGCAATGGCAATCTAGCCTTATAACTCAAAGCATGAGCACACACATCAGTTTTGAATTCATAAGCAGCAGTCAAAAAGGAATTGAACACAATTCAATTTCTATTTCAAAATTCAATTTTTGTTTTAGCAATCGCGAGGTTCTGAACTTGGTTCACAACTAGTTTTTAAATTAATACAGTATATACACAGATCAGTCTGTTGCAATATTGTGCATGTGTGCATGTGATAAAATTTCAAGGGGGATACCCCCTGTGCCCCCTCCCTCTAAAAAAAAACCTACACATGTGCAAAAAATATGCATACTATAAGTACTGTACCTATGTAATAACCCCTAGCATGAATGCTTATATATGCCATGCTGTTTGGAGCAAATTAAGCTAAACCATGCATGACATTGTGCAATTTTGGTACAATAAACATACTTATGTACCAATGGAATCAACTTAAGATTGATTAATGCAAACTTATACTGATATTATTAATAAGCATTTTTGGCAAATTATACCCTTTATAAATAGATTCATGATCAATTCATGACAATGTTCATTCACGAAAATGAAGGTGATAGCTATAATTATATTTGAGGGGAAGCCATTCCCAGGATTCCCCCCTCAAAAAACCCTGTTAGTGGTGCTTTTTCTTGCAAGCATGCCTAATTTACTTTGATATCTCTGAAACGGTCCTCAAATGTTGAAAATAATATTATATTGTACCTTCAAAGACTTCCAGCTTCAGAAAAACAGTATATATATGTGTATGAAACTAAGGGTTCAGAGTAAAACCAATTATAATGAAATCGATGTGCATGGACTACTCCCATGGCAAGGCCAAAATTATATAAATTAAAGGCGAAAATTTCCACAACTAAAATAAACTGCATGCATGATTAAACAACGTTGTGGCAGCGGTGCTAAATTCGCATGGGGTCTCCAGGCCGGTGCATATGTCGACCACCACAATCCTCCATGTTTCTGATTCAATCAAATTTCTAACCCCAGTCTTTATCTTTCTATTCAGTGGCCGTGGCAGTCTTTGTACTCTCGTTCCCCTCTAAGCTTGCTGTGTGTACAGTGGTAGCCATCTTATTCACATCATCGTATATTATTATACATTACACTACAGTATAACCTCTAAAAATACAAAATTGGTAAAACATATCACTTCCAAAGCAGTACAGTACACAGACATCCTTTACAAAGCAATCTAATTATACACTGTAAGTAAACAAAATTTGCCAAGAATATATTATATACTTCTGTAATGTAGTACTAACACATTACAATAATATTAAAATATTATGTACCAGATAAACCGATTCTACATGTGATCCTTCACAAAGCATCCATGGTTCTCATAGTGACGAACCAACTGCTCCCAAAGGGGGGCATAGGACAGCAGTACAGAGTTACCTTGGGGAATAATAGGAGAGAGTATACATATAAATATAATATTATAATAATAAGTATATTTTTTTCTATTTTTTATAGTCAACATAAGGTACAACATTAGCAGCTACAGTATGGAAAATTTAATGGAATCCACTACCCAGGTAAGGGTGGTATCCAGCCACCTCATGCCTCTTTAAAGGGCCACTGACATGTATGGTAATTTCTGATATGTTGTAGAGCATGAAAAACCATAACCTTTGATACCCATTTTAGTGTGATCACACGCATGGTGGGGGAGTTACAGTCCTCATAAGGTGAAAAAATCCAATTAAAGTGAGACTTTTCCAGTGTTGCGGTTAGACGACCGGCGAAGGTTTGTGACGTAAGAGTAGTCACTGGAAATCTATTTCTTACGGGCTATAACTATGGCGGACGTCGAGTATGTAGCAAAAACCGACCTCTCCTGTTCGTCCTCTTCGTAGGACGAGCATGAAAACTGCTCTGCAAGCATAGGTACACATAACAACGAAGACAAATACTTCGAAGGAAGTGCGCGACATCTCAGTATCAGTACGATCTGTACCTCATCGCTAGTGTAGATGACGGGAACGACGATGGCAATTCGGACTATGCTGAACAATTTAGGGCACTGAGAAACACCAAATGCTTATTCGAATAATACGCTAGTATAGTGAAAGCTGGCATAAGCTATCATAAAAGTCTGTTGCTGTTCAGTTGTGTGTGTGTGTGCGTGTGTGTGTGTGTGTGTGTGTGTGTGTGTGTGTGTATGTGTGTGTGTGTGTGTGTGTGTGTGTGTGTGTGTGTGTGTGTGTGTGTGTGTGTGTGTGTACAATGTGTGTGTACAGTGTGTGGTTGCATGTGTGTGTGTGTGTGTGTGTGTGTGTGTGTGTGTGTGTGTGTTTGTGTGTGTCTACAGTGTGTGGTTGCATGTGTGTGTGTGTGTGTGTGTGTGTGTGAGTGTGTGTGTGTGTGTGTGTGTGTGTGTATGTGTGTGTGTGTGTGTGTGTGTGTGTGTGTGTGTGTGTGTGTGTTTGTGTAACGTTTTAGCATTATAGCTCAATTTCTTTATGTTTACAACTTTCTATAAAAAACCTGGGCAATTATCGGCGTCAAGACTGTTTCTTCGTCGCATTAGATACTGTTATACTGTGCAATAAGCTATCTGAAGGTTAATATTGATCCTAAGTCAGTCCGTGCGATGTCACCGCGATTGCATGTACCATTCCAGAGCACTTGCTCATGAGTAGAGCGTCTGCAGGGAATTTATGTATAGAAAGCTCATCTTCAGACGTGCATGACATACTTTAGCCATGCAATGATAGCACATGGTGCATTTTCAGTGATTCGATCGGTTTTTGGAATTGCTAAACCTGCTACTTTTTGTATGCAAATAATGGGCAAGATGCGGATCGGTGACTACTTGACGTCACACCTAAGATGGCGGATTTTGCTGCGGTTTTGGAAGAATTTACCGGAAGTGAACGTTTTTTTGCAAAACGAAAGCTTTCAAACAAGTTTAAACCCACTTTTAGGTCATTTTAGGTGATTCTCTACAACATATCAAAAATCATCCAAACATGTCAGTGGCCTTTTAACAGATCTAATAGTTATGAAAGTCTATAGGGCAACCCAAACTACCCTAGCCTAGTTAGTCAGGAAAGGAGGTTGTACACCCTCAGCAGCAGACATAAGGGTCAAATAAGTCTAGGGCAACCAAACCTACGTAGCTTAACCTAAGTTGGTCTACTGCCGGGAAAAACAGCAATGAGGAAAAGTCAACTTCCGCTGGGATTAAAACGACAACCTTCAGCTTTGTTTGCTGATGCTCTACCTTCTGAGCTAGGAAGCACATCCAGTAGGCAAGGCCACAGATCACTCTTAAGAAGTCACCCCTCCTCATTTACTGGCTGTACAACTAAACCAAGTTGATTTGAACTACTGGTTAATGGGTAGGTCAAATGTATGAAAGTTTTAATGCAGTGTCGCCCTTTCCTGGATAGTGGATTCCATTAAAACTGTCCATACATTTGACCTACCCATTAAACAGCAGTTCACATTAACAGCTACAGCGAGAACAAAGTGAAACTAAGAAATGAGCATAGATCTGAAACAAAATATTATAGAGAGGCTCAAATGTAACAACAGTCTTAACAGAGACAGCAGTTCCAGTATGTTTGTATGCAAATACTTGCTTCATTGAGAGTTTAAGTATGAAAAGGGATCTTTGGAGACTGAGCGGGTTCTTCTAGACAATTCATGGAAGAAATTGAATGCATCTTGTCCAAATACGTCAGTAGATTCAAATGCAGTTGATTGGAAAAAGTATAAAGACAACTCTTCATACAGGGCTCTTTTACATACATATTAGATGTATAGCAAAGTTGCCTATGGAGCCAGCCTGGGATGAAGACATGCCAGTAGTCTTTGTGCAAAGGAGTTCCAGCATGTACATGTATACCATCTCAAACCAGTTGCAAATTATGGTCTATAGATAATAAAGACAATTCCATTCAAGGCATTTGCCATCACAACAACGTTTAGCAGATCGAGGGCACGACTCTCAAGAATAACATGGACATTAACACTGTCAGGTGCAGCTTCTCTTACAATTTACATATAAACCATAAACACCTGAGTGGTCTACCTTAGTGATGCAATGAGGGCAGCTACAGATGAAGGCCAACAGCACACAGCCCTAAAGGTGCATGGGGTTTTCCATACAAAGACTAAGAAACAAGGTTGGAGGGGCACTCAACCACACACCTGACGCCTTTTGCTGCCAAGCTAGGATACAGGCTACAGATACAGGTTAACCCTAACCCCCTCCCCCCCCCCCCCCCCTATTATCAGTAGCCAACAGGAGGGATTTGAAGTGACAGTTTGACAATAGGACTATCCAAGAACCCACAGTACATGGCACTTGATACTGCAGGCAGGCTCTGGTCAAACTAAAGCATTGCTAAGCAAGCTTTGAAGGCATAAATCTGGATACAGGATATACGTACCTGGTAACCAGGCACGGTTGATGTATTACATAAGTACAACCAGATTTAGCAAAGGGCCAACTTCATGACAATCTTCAAAAAAGTACTGGCATTACCACACATATATAATATTATTTTGTCATCATAACTAACTTAAAGATTTATCCCATAAATCCAACTGTATGCAAACATTGGCTTAAAATATTCAACTTTGCTACAGCTCACAGTGTATTCATAACCGATACATACATAGATCGTCACTCCAATAAGAAGCAATGAGCTAAAACTTATCAACTAAGAAATGATCGATAATTTTGACTGCTACTTCAAGGCAGCTATTGTCACAGTGAATTCCTGATGGGTCATAAATACTCAGTATTACTTTACAGTAGTACATAAGTAAAAAGGTATACATAGTACTCTTTGGCCACTGAACAAAATAACTTGCAAAACTTGAATGCAGGCATATACTGTATATGTATATGACTAAGACTTCATGCAGCTGCATTGAATACACACTCACCAACAACTATCAATCCATATTTGCTTCTGGTAATGCCTACACACATCTGATGAGGATCAGTGAGAAATCCCAGCTTCTCTCTGATCCACTGCCGGTCAGCTTGTACAACTTCCCTGTTCTCAATCTCATTCACTGGCTGAGTTCGGACTGTGGACAATATGACAATACCAAACTCGCTACCTGCAGAAAAGAAAGAGTAAGGCATGAGTGTATGTGAAGAGTAGACAATGCAATTGCCTAGGAGTTCCCACTTTTGACAAATTTAACATGCAAATGAATTTGATTTAAAATCCATATATAATACACATATAAATGCGACTCTCAGTCTCAGTCATCAGAAGTTTGTGAATAGATATAAGGTAGGGGTCACAAAAAACTTTACGTAATGTAATTACACTACAGAACAATACCCTTTTAATAACGGCAAAAATGCGGACTAATTACAGGTAAGACGATGAAACTATGGGTAAGCATATTCCCTAACTACGAAGCGAACTACAGACCAACTGCAAATCGAAGTTCGGGCGATTTAGCGGCCAACAACAGCCATTCGCCTTTACACCCGATAAATTCTACCATACGCATAAACGGACGCTCAGCAGATCGAATATTGCTAATATCGAACTAAACTAGGATCGAATTACAGATTCAAAGGGCCCAAATAAAAATTTGTTAGTACAGCGAAATAGCGATCTACGATTCGTTATAACGAAAGAATTCTCCTTCAAACACAATTCGTATTTACATTACGAAACTCCGTAAACACATTATGCAACGACGTAATAACATTACGAAATGTCAAGTTTTTTTGTGACCCCTACCGTACCCCTTGGGATATATCTATCTACAAACTTCCTCTGACCTCAACGTTCGGGTTGTACCTGGCAGTCATGGTTTATATACAGTAGAACCTCACAAATACGACCACCCTTGGGACCGTTGTAAGTGGTCGTAATTTTGAGGTGGTCTTATTTCTGAAAGTACTGCCCAGAATAGCATGGCACATCCAGAAGTCATTCCATAGACACAGGATGCATATAAGGCAATAAAACTGTAGAAAATTTGTACCATCACACCTCTTTTATTGTTACTCCATTACAATGTTACAAAAGTGACCCCAAGTTTACTATCTCTTTCTACTGATGGGGTCATTTCAGAGCCTAATGTCCACAGAATACAGCAATATCCACAAATAAGTGGTCTTAATTGTGAGGTTTTGACATCCAGAAGAAAAAATGTGGTCTTTATTCTGAAACTAATTTCCATGTAAAACTATAGGAGAAATTCCGGACTGCAACAAAGTGGTCTTAATTCTGAGGTGGTCTTATTTCCGGGGTGGTCTTATTGCGAGGTTCTACTGTATTACATATATATATATGCATTAAAAAATATTAAATAGAATATAGTATGGAGACTAAGACCATAAACTAAGTACATATATATAGCTTGTAAACTTCACAAGAACATTGATATTGCACCAATGAATTTAATTGTGGTTTAGAGTTGACAAAACCAAAAACACTTAGAGCCACAACACAGAAAATACCTTGACTTTCTGTAATGGTCTGCACTCTAATATGTTGTAGATTTCCCAAATTCTTCTTTTTCGTCTTATTTGGGGCTTTCTTCCAATCTTCCACTCTCTCTTTCAGAATACTTTTGATTCTGGCTTTCTGTGCCACGTAAGGTGTGAGAACAGCTACATCACTTGCTTCCACTCCATACTCGCCCAAAAGATTGGACACAATGTCCACCTAAAGAAATAAACATATATATATATATACAAATATAAACACAAAAATTCCATGCAGTGGGAACATATTGCATACATATATACACAGTGTGTGCTCTACATACAAAATTGAATGTGTCTACATTAACAAAAACACATTACATAGACCTTTGTACTGCATACATGAAGGAAATATATATTTGTGGCTTTAGATCTGGAGCAAGTATCAATGTACTGGCCGGCCAGAGGTTACCAATTTCATGTGGAACAGCAAGTGATCCCTGTACCTCTCCTTAAAGTGCTTACAATGCTTCAGGCTCAGTATCACTTTTGGTGATAGCGATTGTCCCTGTAAACACCCTTGGCAAGGAATACTGCACGTTCAACCAAATATCATAATCAAAGTGTAGTTCTATTTAGATGCCACTGGAAGTAAGTACAATTACACAATGGGGAAGAATTCTGTTTTAATTCAGTTGATTGATAATGAGAAAGACAATGCAGATAAGAACAGAGTCAAAGTCAAGCACCTTGGTGAGAGCGATTATGTGTTGCCTAATCCATATAAGCTGACATTTAATTGGACATCTGGAATTAGAATATAGGGAACTTGGCTTTAGATTCACAAGAACAAGTTAACACATCCAGCGAGAATTCAGATGCGTAATAGAGAAAAATTGTTTAACACAATAAATTCTTAGCACTAAAGTAAACTGCTGTTCTTCCTGCATGTATGCTTTGAATTATAAATGCAGAACCTGCTAGTAGAGTTAATTGTGCAGAAGCACACAATTAAGGAAATGTTTTATCTTTTGGTTTGACGGTGTTTTGTGATTGTATATATACTGTATATAAACCTAACAAGTAGTTACTGTATAATATATATGTATTAGTTATACCCCGCTTTTGCTGGGTACATGGGGAATATACTAAGTGTTAGGTGATGCACGAGTGCGCAGTCCGAGTGTTAATCAACACCTAACACTTAGTATATTCCCATGTACCCAGCAAAAGCGGGGTATAACTAATATGTATCCCACTTGAAGAAGGATTTTGATTGCAGAGAAGGTACTTCGGTGTTTAATTCAAGCCGAACGACAATTATTAGCTTTGCAACTTTCCATTTCAGCGACGAATCTTGCGTCTACGCCGTATACTGGATACGTATGTGCTGCAAATGCAAAGAGAACACTTTTAACTTAATATAAGAGAAGACACTTCAAGGAACTACGAAACTACTATACCGTGAAAACAAACCTTACTAGTCTAGGAGCACATGTTGCTTTCTAAAAGTTCGCTTCAGTCTTTATCCGTGACGGTCATCGTTGAAAGGTAAGAAAAATTGGCGATTGCTCAGTTGGGAGGACTACTGCTCTCCTAAAAGACTACAAAAGCCGCAATGGGGTCTGAAACGATACGTGTAGACAGAAAACGTTCATAAAAAAAAAACAAAAAAGAACTTCTTCGTAGGCTTAGTATGCATTGTACGTACAGCAAGAGTGATGCTGTGGCATCATTCTGTTGACAAGGCAGTTATCAATTATCATCACTTAAAAAAACAGGGTATATGAATTGGGGTCATTGATATATCCCGGTATATCACGAATATACCCAAGGCGGTCTCTTTGAAGATAATGGAAACCGCCCACGCAGTGGGATACATATATATATATATATTTCCATTCCATAGTGCAACAAGAGGTCCTCTTTTGTTGATCTAGCAGGTGGACTGTAATCCTCTTAGCGGTTGTTTGCCTTCAAGACTATTGGTAAAAATACATACATATCTACAATCCTCAAGCTTGAATGAGTGAACTCAAGGAAAAGCCAAACTAATAAGCAAAGTACACTGTGGATGAAAATTTTTGTGGATCCTTTTTAACCGCAAAAAACGGAAAACTATACTAGCTGTGAAAATTTCCTGATGCACGGTATGCACGGAATGTGTTAATACTGTGAGGTCTCACAAGAGCCTCACAATGACAATAAAATGATTAAAAGCACATGCTGCATGTTTACTATAGCTATAAACTGGCAGTGTCGACATCATTACTGTCAGCAAGATAAACACAAGCATACAAGCCAACAACTTACAACTTTCTTAGCTTCAACTGTGTTGCTCTTGGAGTCCTTGCTAATCTTTCTTCTCCCTGTACTTCCATCCTCATGTCCATTGACCACGTCATAGAATGCAATTGGCCATTTATCTGAAAATTATGATTATGGACATTTAACCAATGGTGCACGCAATCTGTAACATTATCCACTGATACCATACACTATAACACTAGATCTTTTATTTACCATTATATAGTAAACTGTCCTCGATGTACAGTACACCAACCATGCTTAGCTGCATACAAAACACTTAAAAGGGCTTTACATGCACCACTCAACACACAATGTTATGCAGTACATTCTAGCATGAAGGCAAATACCATTTGGCCAAAATGAGTTCAGCGTTTCGAGTTTTCTTTCTCTAGCAGAAACATGAGGAACCAACTTCGTATCATAAAAACATTCCGAAGGAAAGGAACACACTGACTTATGCTGAAACAAAGAAAAATATACATTAAATGGTGCCTCCAAAGTAACATTGTCATGACTGTCAACTAACCATTCTGTACTGAACATTTAAAGAAATAAATGGAACTGATGAAGAGATGTCTTCATCTGTAGGAGCTAATCTTTCAAAGAGAGATACACCCAACCCGTTCTCCTTGGCATTGCGGTTGTCAATGATTGGCTGCAGTTGCTTGTGGTCACCAATCAGTACAACATGCTCTGCTTGACAGACAGGGGCTAGACACTCTGGCTCCATGGCCATAGCAGCCTCATCAATGATAACTTGTACAGGCTGTATGTACTGCCTGAACCTTGGGCTGAAAGACTCATTACATGTACACAGTACTATATCATAGTTGCCATCAGCAATAACACTGGCTTCTGCTGCTAATACACAATTTTCATACATTATCCTGTCTTCAGCTGAAGGAATGAAACCCTTATTGTGAAGTGCTTTAAATTTCTCCTCTAAATCAGCTATTTGCTCCTTCTGCTCCGATTCCTTGTGTACTTTGTGATGAAGAGCATATTGGGCCAGGTCTTCAGGGCATTTGTGGTCCGTTGCAGATTCACCAGTAAAGACCGTGAAAAGTGGTGATGTGTAGTCCTTTTTTTCAATCATTCTGCCATAAATTCTTAAAATATTTACCTCTTTTGCCACTGGTTGGAGAAGTCCTGTCACATAGTAGCAGCATATATTGAGACAGTAACTTGGTAGAGCATACAGTATATTAGGCATTGTATTGAGCATATAATATTATATTAAATTGCAAACTGCTTAAAAGACAGCTAGCAATATCCCTTTTGAAATCTCTCCCAAGTGTGTCTGAGGATACTTAACTTGCACTGCAGTCACACTGAGATGATTACATAGGAAAGTGAAACAAACATGACAATCACTGATACCGTTATTCTTTAGGAAATCCAGGAGTACAAGATTGCCAAATTAATTCTCTATGAATTCCTTAGTACTAGCTAGTTATGTATTAAAGTAATGTTTGTAATCATGATTATATTGAATCTGGGGTTGAGAATATTGTGGATTATCATGATAGCGTACTTTAGATTATTACACTACACAATATCAAAATATATCACAATAAATGACACTATTCCAATATCATACGTTTAAACATGTCTATAGGCTATGCACATACTGTACATGCATAATTTAGTGACAATTTACCATAATAGTTATCACCCAAGTACAGGGAACTTCAAGGTAACCCTTGTACATATGAGTCCAAGGTAAATTGATAAAAATGCTTTAAAAAGTTCTGGTAGTTAAAGTTCTATATCAATCTATGTACATAAAACATACATACTGTATTTTATGGGGTATAAGTTGCAGTTTTGATGCCTAAATTTCACTGGCAAAATATGGGGTGTGACTTACGTACCAAATAAATAGCTCATTATGTCTGATAAATGATAATGCTGTTCAAAACCATGGTGCGACTTTACTCCGTGAAATACAGTACATTGAATGAGTCTTAAACATTTCAACTAACTACGTACATGCAGGAGGTAGATGAACTCTTCTGTACGTAATACATGCAACCTTATTTGAGCTTACTGAGAACTACTTCAACTGATTTGTTCGATGGTCCACAATACACCACACATGGTACCCTCCCTTCTGGGTTTTTCACACGATGCTGACGATTCCACAAAGCAAAGGCGTAAGCCAAATGAGCACCGGTGACACTCTTTCCCGTACCTGCAGACGTGGAAAGATGGACACTATTTCATCCATGAATATACTTTCCACTTCAATGTGGGAACTTACCATATTATGTAATGTACAAACAAAACCTTTTACGACATGAAGTACTACACAGTATATTTGCAACAATAGCACAGTGCACAATATACTAAACCATTTGTTGGCAAACATACCTACGAATACATCTCTTACCAATCACACATACATACATGAAGGCATAGTCAGGGAAGTACACAGAAATATTCACATGCAGCTACTGTAGTATAATATTACTGTTTACAGTGAACCTTTGTTAAAGGACACCTCTGAAATGCAGCTACCTCCTTTAAGAGGACACCATTGCTCTGCCCAATTCTATATCCCTCACATTGACATGTGTACATATAAAACCTCTGAAATAAAGACACCTCCATAAACAGGATAATTAACAGTGGTCCCAGTGGTGTCTTAATTAGAGGTTTTGCTGTATATCTTACAAAGCACAAGATGGCAGAAAGTACATGCATACATACTCACCAGGAGGACCTTGAATCAACTGAAATCTATTTTTCATTCCTTGCTTCAGGGCCTTTTGTTGCAGTTGATTAAGACTCTTTTTTGTGCCCCACATCTCAAAAACATCCTTGTTGTGGGCAAAAAACTTCTCAATGGCTTTTCCATCAGTTTCTATTGAATTAAAACAGCCCAAAATTCTTTTCAGCACCATGTACGTATATATGTAAGTACAATGTGAGTACACACATGCTTAAGTGTCCAAACAAAAAAATGCATACCAGAATATTAGATAAGACATAAAAGGTGGATAAAAACCAATTACTATGATAAAATGATGTAGGGCTTTAGAGACGGGCTCACAAAGTTTTGACTACCATACATACCCTAATTTCGGCATCCTTATTATTCATTTCCCAATCAAACAGAGTCAGTTTGTACCGTATGTCTTCTAATTTTTCCTAAGAAAGACTTTCAGAGAAATTTTGTCACATATATCTGTAGAAATTAAATCGCCATTTCCCAAAGCATGATGAAAAATTGGACTATATATTGACAAATACTTGGAGACATACGTAAGCCATCTTTAATTAGGGTAGAGTTCAAGATGGCCACTTGCAGCTTTCACATCATGGCTTCAATCCAAGGATACCACATTTGTGTTTGGAAATCCACCGTATGGATATGGTTATTTTCAATTGGTAAAATAATGAGAAACACTACACGTAACTATAGTTAATTGCTTTATTATATGGTTGTTATTAACGCCTACCCAACTACCGCTACAAGTATTTTGTGATGTCTTGGAAATCAAACTTTTTAATGATGCCGAAAAGAAATTTCAGTGTTCAACCAATTAAATACAATAAACCATGCATGTCTACCTGAAGGATAGGTCAATACCATTATTATAGAAACATAAAATCCTCAAATATTTACTGAGAAACTTGCTAATGCTTTTATAAACTGACACAAGACTTGATATAAGATACCATGCATTGGGTACCTAAGACCTTGTACACAAAGTATTGCATGGTAGGTACTTACTTGGAAGATGATGATCTTTACCCAAGAGAACAGTAATGGTTGATGGTACCCCCTGTGCACATAAGCTTGGCAAATGTCTCAAGGAATTGTACACACGACTGCAGATCAAAGATAATATTGTATACATTGATTGTTAGTGGACTTTCAGTCAGAGGGATTGTATATGATATATGCAATCTCATACATGTGTGCTATAATACAGTGCAATAGCTATCATCTGGAGCATCTTATCAGAATTTTCGATTCCTATCTGATGGTACTAATTACATATACAAAAGATATAAGAGCCATACACCTTCCCATCATACTGAATACAATAATGAGAGCAAAAGCTGAATATGTTAGCAAAAGTTATGGTGGAACAAGCTATCTTTGATATACATAGTCATCAGACTGTAAATCACATATGATGACAAAGTTGTTACTGTATATAGCTAAAATTGAACACTGCATGGAAGTATCCAATTTATAAAATATTTCTGCTTATGTAACATGACCTGATCAAACAATAGACAAGGGTCATTGGGTACCAGATGTGAGGTTGGCCATAACTGTCTTCCACCCACGTTCAACTCACTGATGTGGTGTGTCAAGAGGAAGCAGCTGTACATCACAAGGGTAGGAATTATGGGCAAGTAGACTCTGCATTACATCAGAAACCCTCTGGTTGTTTTCTCCCTTCATTTCCAAAGAGACCTTAACAAAACACAATGGAAAGCGTTGCTGTAAATATATGCCATGAATTCAGTCAATCCCTGCATTTCTACCTCTCAAATGTGAAACTTTTAACTGTACCGTATGTATAATACTGTACTTAAGAAAATATTTATACAGTTCATCTGCAGTTGCACATGCAGTAGTATAAGTCATATGCACTATACAATAAAGTGATATACCTTAATTGGCCCTGTTTTTACTTTCAAGGGATTTATTCTCCTGTCTCTTCCCACCTTCTGAGAATGTTGCCCTTCACCGGCAGACCCTTTCTCTTGTGGGTGATTGACTTTGGTCACCACCATGTGGTAAACAGCTCTAACATGGCCATCAGTGTTATCTCCCAGGAGTTTCTCAATGGCTGTTTTGCCATCTTGCTTAGTTCCATACTTGAGGTGGTACAGATCTGCAAGAATTTCCATCTCATCGTCTTGAAGTGGGATGCAGTAACGTGCACAAATCAGGGTTCCAACATTAAAGGGAAAGAATTCAAGTTTTTCTGCACAAAACTCTTCTGAAAGCTCAATGTGAAGTGGACCAGTTGGAACATAGTATGGCTCTCCTATTGCATTGCTTGGAATGGTGAGCGCTGGCCATCTCATGCTTACATTCTTGACCACAGTCATTCTGAGAGATGACTTTGTGGATTTCACACTGTTGCTCACTGCTTCGGCTAAGAACACATCCTCCCAGAGTTCCACATATTCTCCAATCGTATTGTAATGTGGTTTCGATGCTTGCTTCAGGAGTGTGGGTGCAAAGCAGGTTGCAGGGGTTGTAAGGTGCTGGATGCAGATTTGAAGATGTGGTGCAAGATCCAACATCTGAATAGAGGGAGTTAGGATGTACTCGGAATATTTCGCTCTTAGCCAGACCTTAACAGTCTTGAACTCCCTGATTTCCAGTGGTATTTCTAGTGAATAAAAGATTGACTTATCGATCACTTGCTGACAGTCAAAAGAATTGGATTGAGTCAAATTCTCTTGCAGATTGTCATCATGGCCATCACAGTCATCACCACTGCCATCATCAGACCAACTATCAGTCCTACTTTCGTAGTCATGATGCATATCATCACTGCTATCATCAGTTTCACCACTGGTTCTGGCATCGATGCTGACATCAGAGCCATCCTCATCACTTGTGCCAGCAAAGGTATCTTCCTTTATTATGTGTTTGAAATGCTCATTGCTAGAATTTTCTTTGTGATTGGTTCCTTTGATCTGACCACAGCCTGTCAGAATGCGAAGTACATCTTGAGCACTTCTGTCATTTGGTGTCATGATAAACTTTTGCACCTCAGCCCAACTATCCGGTGATACCTCCACTGTAGTTGGAAAGTGATCACACACAGCTTGATGCTTTCCAAGTGGTCCATCTTTGTTTCCCCTATGCACATAACATTGAAGCAAAGACTGTTTGTTTGCATCAGGACTAAAACCTTTGGGAGCACATTGGATACTAGAATACTTCTTGTCACACAGATCACTCAAGCTACCATCAGTAGTAGTAAAACGTAGTCTCCAAGTGCTCTTCGTTTCATCTGAATCTTCCACAGAACTGGACAATATTTGATCCTCAGAAGCTTGAGACATCAGAAGTGATGTCCTGATACATTTCTCCCAAGAAGGAATATGGCGTAACCTCATGTCTTGGAAGTAGAGCTCTATTTTACCTTCTGTGAAGGCTGCAACATATGCTGTGACACAGGATGATGACCTACTGTTGAAGATAGCATTGTCCAGTACTTTTAGATCATTGTCAAAACAGTTTGCTTGTCTTGTTTTGACATTACAGCGTTGGATAATATCTTTCAGCTCATCTAAAGTGTACACACTGCTACTAGAAGAAGGATTTGCTTTCAGAGCTTCCTGGAGCAGCCTCTGAACAACTATATCCACAGCTCTCCGCAATGGGGAGGTGAAATGTGTATACTCCGTATTCAGACTGTAGTGCTTGAGGTTTTCTGAATCTGGCCCAGTTCTAAGTCTGCCCTCTCCCTTCACATGATAATCAGATTTGCTCTGTATTTTCGATAGTTTAGCACCAACAACAGCTAGCTGGGGATGGAGGTAAGTGGACATCAGCATGGTTCTGGCAAGGCTGTATTTACCTTGCTTCAACAACTCCACTACTTCTGTCCATACATCTAACAGCATTACAAAGGAGTCCTGTTTGACCTCCGCATCACATTGAGTTCTAGTAAACTAAGGGAGTATAGAAGTAGGCATACGTTATTTTTAATCTACTCACATAACACAGTATACAGACTGTAAGTATTAGTATAATAATTATTATGAAATCAATACAGTTATATGCGCATATCTGAATTTACGTATCATAATATTATATTGTTGGTAAATTAGAACATGTAATTTGATATTTGTGATAACAAGACAAGGACTGGATTGCATGCTGAAAATAATCAAAAAAGACTTGTACATTTTAATATTGCTGCCATCTAAAACACCCTCTAGTCTTATTTCATTGCTGTGACGTCCTTATGCACCTCCATCTACTTAACCAGCAATATGTACGTATGTATGATCATGGTTGACCAATGCTAACACACAGTGCACACAATTTCATTACATTATGGTTGGAGGCCATTCAAAATATACAAGTAATGGAATGTAATATCTAATGGTGTTTGTAGATAGATTACAGGTTTACATAATTACACTGTATGAAGATTAAAATCAGCACAACAAACATCTAAGTAGGTCAGTAAGACGAGGGTGTTGTAGACTGGTGGCTGTTCGATACAGGGACCAATATGGACAACTTCCACTTAATACAGTTTAATTCATTTAAATACATACTGTGCTTACTTGAATATTTGATTGAATGATTGAAGCAAAATCTTTCTGAAAGACTTCCAATTCTTTCACATTTGGGAACGGTTGAATTCTCAGAACAATATTTGGTAATGAGGAGTGAATAAGTTTGTGAGCAACTTTTGAATTTGCCCAAATCATCATTTCCTCCACAAGTCCATGAGCAACAGGACTTTGGGCAGTCTCTGAATCTGTTGCAAAGTAGACACCACCTTTCTCTCCCAGTCTTGATTTGCGCAGTGAAGTCGATATTCCACACAAATACTTGAGCTGTAGTTCAACTGGTGTTCTCCCTGGATAGCGCTGTTGATATGCAGCTAAGCGTTCTCTCAGTACTTCTAACA
>CAUJGJ010000324.1:0-27500 GCA_963170055.1 Halisarca cf. caerulea | reverse complement strand
TGTTCATTTTTGAGTTCCTGTGCACAACGAAGAGTATTCCCGACTTTAGGAGTCCAGACGTCCTCATAACTGCTGAAAAGAAGCTCCAATTTGAAGTCATTCGCCATATATTCAAAGTCTTCTAAGGTTTCGTCTCATTTCCCAAAGTTTCGTCAGTCGTTGAATAGAGGTGAAATACCCTTCCAACATAGTTAACATGACAAAAAACATCAATTTTGTCACATGACAAATTTTAGAAGATATACTGTATTAATCATTGGTTCCGTTTAGCAATTCTTCTGTATTAATCTACACACTTTAGCTTGTAAGATGTACATCTTAAATGATATTGGAATAAAAAAGGACATTTCAAAATAATGATCTTAATCACTCCACATTTTGCACAATGTACGTATTTATTGCATGTGAACATGCATACATACAGCCTATATATTGAGTTAAGTTTGGGTCGAAACCCTTATAATCATTAATCCAGGTTTGGCGCATGTGGTTGTGATTTGTGCTATAGCATAACAAAATTATTTTGTATTCTAATAAAGGGATGTGACATTTTGCTACCAAATGATAAGCCATTATCACAGGATAAACACACGCACCTACACAAACATCAATGTTCTCATTACCCATGCCTGCAATGTATATTTTCTCACCATCCATTTATCAGGATTGCTAGAGATGTTGGAGGGTCCTCCAAAACTCACTGGAGTGTTGGTGACAGTAAAGGGTCTAGCAGTGTCCCTTGGAGTGCTGCCAACAGTAGAGTGCTCTACAGTTTTCTTTGGAGTATTGGCAACAGGAGAGGGCATGACAGTGTTTTTCAGAGTACTGGCAACTGTAGAGGATGCTACAGTGCCCTTTGTAGTGGTGGTAGCAGTAGAGGATTTTACAGTGGTTTTTTGACTTTTGGCGACAGTAGAGGGTCTCACAGTATTCTTCAGAGTGTTGGTAACAGTAGAGAACATTACCATGTTCTTTGAAGTCCTGGTGCAAGATGAAGGCACAATTCCAGTCTTCAGAGAAATTGCAGTATCTGATGGCCCATCTGCAGAGTTAGGATTCCTGGCAACCAAAGAGAGCCCGGATCTATTCAGTGAATACTTAACATCACTAACAGAGGTTTGAGGATTGTTCTTGGGTTTAGATGATACCTGTCATGTAAAAAGTTAAGATACGTATTTTGTAAAGGGAATATTGAATGCAGGTAAGTAGATAAGATACTACAATGACAGCTACAGTACTAGTACTGTGTTGGGTACAAACCATTCACATAAATCCTATATGCTCTCTATACATGTGTGTGTGGTGATTAGGTGTACTTTAGCTGTTCCCAGTCCTACTTCTGGCCATCATATCATTCTGCTAGGAAATGAATCTTTCCAGGTAGAATAAACTGGCGGCCAGAAGTGGGTCCAGGAGTGAGACTATAACTTTTATATAGTTGGACAAAGTACAAAATTGAAATATTACTCATTTTTACTGATTTTGCACAATACAATTATTTACTCCAGGTCCTAAGAAACAGACACCATCTACTGTACCATACAGAAATGCAAAATTGCAATCATATGCATATAGTCTTAACTGCTTCAATTGAGCCCTTACAGAACATTATCCTACAGTCTACGCCATCACAATGTCCATTGTATACACATTCTAACACCAAATACTGCATATGTTTCTTCACACATGAAGTATGTAACTCAACAGCACATACATGAAAAGCACACACATGGATAGGCACAAGGCATGGTGACAAGTCTGAGCATAAAGTACACTGAGATGATTGAATATTTATTTTATTGCACATTCCCTCACAATTTGACAGCTCTGTAAAGTTGGAGCTGCTCTCTGTATGTCTTTTATCAAATCTGATTGAGGACTGAACACCAAATTTAATGATTGATGGCTAGTCTGTCTTTGCCTAGCATCATTAGGAAAGGTGTGTTTCTTCTTATTTGCCAGTCTTCTTCCCGTCTTAGCATCCTTGTACTCCTCAAGTATGTCATCCCCACTATTCACAACTGCCACAGTATCAACAAACTTATGAAGAGATTGTAAATGGCCATTTGCTTTAGACACTGATTGCATGCGAAGACAGTGTTTCACATATTCCTTCCAGCATCCTCTACCATTAGGGCTCATTTTCTCTATCTTAAACAGTCGATAAGGATTACCAACAGCAACAACCAGAGACTGGGCTCTGGTGATCACAGTGTTGAAGACAAACTTGTCACACACACTCTTTGTTGGGTTAGCAGAACTTCCATCTGGATTCACAGGCTCAGATGTGCACACAAATATGGCACGATACTCACGACCTGAAAAAACATATGCAAATAATTTTCAACCTCTAACATAATAAGTTGGTCAAACATGTGTGTGAACAGATGACAATATACCATCAAAATTAATGCATACCAATCAGAAGTGATACTGCAAGTCAGTGTATGCTACACATACACAAACCTACATGCAAGATATATATATACATATATATATATATATATATATATATATATATATATATATATATATATATATATATATATATATATATATATATATATATATATATATATTACAGCTGGATCCTTTGGGAAAGATGCTCTAGATTTCTTTCTTGATCTCAGTAGACGTATCAAATCTACCTCTAAGGACCCTCAATCATACCTCAAACTTTGCCAGAAGATCAGTGTTTGTATCCAGCATTTTAATTCTGTTTCTATTTTAGGTTGTAGTTCTGTTTGACTGTTGTACATGATTATGTGTGTATATTAGTCATTTCTTTTTCTTTTTCGTTCTTGTGGCTTATTATACTTTCCTTTCTTTTTTTTGTTTCTGTCTTCTGTGTGTAGATCATGTGTGGCATAAGAATAATAATATAATATATATATATATATATATATATATATATATATATATATATATATATATATATATATATATGTATCCTACACAATGTTATACTTCCAGTATTCAATCACTGTATACATAGACTGTTTTATGATTTAGCTACATAATACTAAACTTCCCATAATATACACCCTCGAGCAAGCCAATACTTTACAATCGACCACTCTACCATGCATGCAAAACATATTATATATGGACAACTCGAACATGAGACAGAAGTTGGGCAATATGATCATGGCAGCATGCATGTGTACAAGGAGAAGCAACTCAAAGGTTTGATTCTGATTAAAATTGTAAAGTATATTGTTTAGACGGACTGTTGATCCATTATAAGACACTTTTCAAAATTTTCCACCATGACCTTCAAGCTAGCATTACAGCCATGGCTCTACAAGCAGCACCAGAACCTGGTATTACAATATCAGCACAGGAAACTATTGAATACCAAACACTATAGCTAAAAGCTACATAACTTTGCAAAGAAATGGGTGACCATGACATTGCATGACATCATATTATACACAAGCTGAAGGCTAACAAGTCACAGGTTTAGTGTTTCCATGCTATGATGTTTAACACACAATATCTGATCGAATTATATATTTGGTTGCCTATTCTTTTTGGCTATCTTCATATGGAAGGAGAATAGATAGGCCAAGATATCCTGTGAGTCAAGTTTTTTTTTCCCCAGCTTTACAGACCTCATCTTCCTCTCACACCCGATGCCATACTTCCACTACAACCCTATATCAATCCGAGCATGTAGGAGCCTCCCTACTTTGACCCTTATCTTCATCTCAGCTAGCTTTTTCCGACCATTTTCCACGTCCCAATTTCGTACATCAATCTGCTGGTCATATTCAACCTAGCATTGGCCTACTGGTCATGAAAATGGGCAGAACACAACAGCCACGTCAACTACATCCCCAATCTCTGGGTAGGAATGTATCTTATCAAGCTAATCAGTTGCACACAGTACAGAGTACACGTATGAGATCATCTGGAGGGCATAGGGAAGAGTTACATACGAATGGACAATTGCAGACCAAGATAGTTGACAGTGGCAGAGTGTAATGTTGGTTTGTGTGTGTAATGACATTTTATGCCTCTATGTAATTATATTTATAGGCCACAAATGTATTTCAACTGGCTTCAAAGCATGAACAGCAGGAGTTTTCCACTATGATCTTCAAGTTAGTACTACAGCAATGGCTATGCAAGCACCAGAACCTGGTAAGCCAGCAATAGAAACTATTGAATGCCAAACACTAGCTACAAGCTACAGTACATATTCTTGTGGAGAGATGGGTAATCATGACATTGCATGACAATGTATCATACACAACAGAAAAAAACACAATTTCTGCACTATTTAATTATAATTGTAAGGTGCACATACGTACCCTGAATGTCAAAGGCTACAGTGACATTGACATCATTCATTCTACGCTTGCCCAATTCTCTTAGTACAATTCTTTGCTGAATGAAGCACAATATAAGACAGAACAGTTACTGGAATTATATATTCAAGGTGTATTAAGAAAACTTATATATATATTGCTTATCTGCTCACCAACATTCTGGATGGAGCAATGATGCAAATGCTATCAAGGTCTTCAGGACCCCACTCTCTCTCTGGCCATGGCATTACATAGTCCAATACAGTATCAACAATAATCTCAGCTTCTTTTTTGCATTCCAGTTTAAGGTTGTCTTCATTGGACAATATACAGTCCTGTCCTTGCTTCAGAGAGGAACAAATGAAAAGAAGAGAGGATCCTCCAGCTCTTGGGTGCAAGTGTGGTTCTTGGGAATGCACCTTCACATAGAAATGAAAACACTATATATATATATATATATATATATATATATATATATATATATATATATATATATATATATATATACAGTACGAACCAGTTTATAGGTAACGCTAATGACGCTTAGCGTCTATAGCTTCCGTTTCTCACATATTTTGATGGAAGAGTAACGTTAACCTTTTCGCATTTCGCGGTTGCCTAATGAGCGTTTAGTGTTTGACGGTTTCCGGTTATCATTTGGCGGTTCGCATTTGTCACTTGTGACATTCACAGAATACAACCAAGAACAAACCGACTCTAAATACAGTTGGATGTTCCAATTCAATTCAGTCCAGTTCCAATACAAGTTCAAAGGCATTTTAGAATGTTTCTCTCTTCTTTCTTTCTTTTGTCAAAGTCCACAAGTACGTACACTGTACGTAGATTGGACAAGATGCGACCATTTTATGTAGACGATTGATCTTCCTTCTTGGTTTACGTTTCCCTATCAGCGTTTAGCATTTCGCCTTTGGCCCTTTTCCCATTAGCGGTTAGCGGTTAGCGTTTTCCTTTTAGCGGTATAGTCGCGGTCGAGCTTCATTTTGCAAAATTGCATTGTCATTTCCCGCTACCTTTAAACTGGTTCGTACTGTATATATATACAGTACAGTGCATAAATAAGGTTACACTATTCTTGGTTATCGATCAAAAGTCTGTACGATGTTTTGATAACAGAACGCCAAGATACGACGACAAAGACGTTGGTTCAACTAGCCCCCAAACTAATTCTTGCAACTTTTCAGTTAACTTGCTAACCAAGAAAAGGAAATACCCGCTCGCTGAAAGCGCTAGTGATTATCGGTTAGTGGTTATCTCCTTTCACACACATTTGGCGGTTAGTGGATTAACTTTTTTGAATAAAAGGCTAACATTTTGCTAACTTTTCCCAGTTAGCGTTACCTTATTGATGTACTGTACTACATATACATAAATACATGTATATATATATATATATATATATATATACATACATACATACATATATATATAGATAGATAGATAGATAGATAGATAGATAGAGATATAGATATAGATATAGATATATTATATAAGCAAATTCAGTAGTAACACATTTGAGAGATCACACTCAGCATGAAAGATTTTCTGATCATCTCTTTTGTACGAGTTACACTGGCTTTGTTGGTCACAAGCCTACACTATATTCCCCGGACTGCTTTTTTCCAACACAAATATTGTTTAATTCAACCAGTTATATCAACTAAAGAATTAATGGCTAAGTATAATAAACTTAATGACAGTCTTGACAGAGACCAACACTTTTGAAAGAGCACCTTAAATTCACACATCTCTTAGGGTGGTCTCTCAAAATCAATGTAGTACCACTTTAATAGGAATTTTAGCACTAAAGAACCTACAGTATAATATTAACAATGTGCGTCACACACCTTCAGCGATGAGGCATAAAAGAGCTCTGATACAGTCTGTACTATCTGCCTGTGACAGCGATAGTTGTTCAACATGACTGAGGAATACATTCTTGCCATCTCCTTGTTCTCGGATAAGTTATAACATTCGTGAAGTCTTCTCAATAAAGATACATCTAATCCATTTTCCCTAGCCTCCTTTCCCAAAACAAGAGTCTGGGGTCCAACCTGCAATGGTGGTTAAAATAAGGGAAGAAAATACAGTGGTCCCCAGTTAATCACATACCCTCTGGACAAGCAAAATCATTCCATTATCCAGAATACATATTCCTTACAATCCAGAACATACATTCCTGCTATGCCAATAGTGGGAGCCATCTTAAGTATACTAAATGTATGAATGTATGTGTGAGCAATATAACATAATACTCTTATTATTGAATAACATATTTTAAATGGAAATATTAAGAGATAGCAAGCAATACTATTGATTTTTCACTGCAAGGTAGCTATAACTGACTTGGGTAACCTTGCGTTTACAGTGCTATTCTTATAAGCATTATGGTTTATATATTCTTTGAACATAAATGGTTTGAAATTCTTACTCCTATATCCAGCTAGAATATTCCTTAAAGTGATATATCTATACTCCTTTATAAGCAATTCTTGACTACAGTGTACATAATACTAATGATTCTATACTTGAAGATTATATTCCATTAAACAGAATACTCCTTTTGACTGCTATGCAATTAATAAGGGGTCACTGTATTTATAAAATGACAATATTAAGTAAAATATACCAAATAAGTACGCAATACAGTTAACACTGGAAAAAACACTGCTGATATCACTGCCTACAGTACATAAGTTATATATTCACAGCAATGTAGTGATCATGCACTTTATCCTGCTCCACACTGCAGTGCATCTGTTATCAGAGTGGAAATCAATTGCAACTTCACAAAGACTTCAATTAGAACAATATTATTCAGTTTACATTGGAAAACTAACCTAATACTTAAAGGACTATATAGAAACGGGAAAATACATTTGTCAACAGATATCAGGGGAAAACTTCCTTATATGGTCTACACGCAAAACTAATTAGGTAAAAAGTCATGTACACTGAGTCAAGTGTAGTGTTGAGCTAAGGTATATACTGTAAGGCTGTAGTTATTATCTCACTGCACAATGTCATGTAGGACCATATTTTTGTTTACAATTAAATAACAAACATAAACTTTTGTGTTGTGAGAAAGTTAATGAAACTTGATTCTGCATAAAGAAAATGTTATACAACATACTGTATAATGGGAAATTTTCGCAAGGTTTTATTTTTGCTATTTTTGCGAAAGGCCTATTTCACTAAGATTACACCATGAATCTTTTAGGCTCAAATATATTCGAATAGCAATACATTAGCGACCATCCACGCAGAAATGGACAATACATGTCAGTCACAACCATAGTCAAAGACATTTCCGCTGCGGGAGTACTTACTCTTTGCCGCCATGGTCTTAAGAATAAGTTTTGACCTATTTTAGGAGGGTGATCTACTCTCTGATCATTCTTCTTCATTGCTAGCGAGTACCTATCACAGGTGACTCTTGCACAGTTATTCCTCTCCAACTGTAGCCTGCCAAGTAGATATACATAGGCCTAGTATTCTCTTACGTAGCTAGCGATCGAGAACCCCTCTTCGCTAATTCTAGCCATCACATCACAGATAGGAGCATTGAAAGAAATGCGAATACAGCTGTTCAGCCCAGAATCGTTAATAAAACCGCGAAACAGTTTTCATGGGACAAATTCGTGAAAATTTTGCAAGCAAAAATTTCCCGCTGTACAGTACATGTGTTATTTTGGTGGTACTCTCTATTACATATGATACTCTATTTCCCCATTTATTTTATCTTATTATAATGGAGAAAGGCTGATTTTATCTTCATACAAATCTAACGAACCATGCAAGGAAGTCACAGTGCATTTTCTTTAACGTGCCCAGCACCGTTCGGAGGGTGACCTCGAAGGGGGTTCTTTTTGTTTGCTTGCGAAATTAAGGTTTTTACAAATTTGCCCTGCAGGTATGTTATGTCCAAATTCTGGACATAAAAAAAATGGCGGAAGTCTTCGAGGTACTATAATTTTTCGCTTCGTTCGTCGTCCAAATGTAAGTAGACTTTCAGAAAATAGTCAAGACGGTATCTGCCATATATGTACTTGGCTTGAAAAGCAACAAAAGCTAGATTTAACTTCTGTGAGTTGCATGTGGTCAGTTTTCTTTACACCATACGGAAAAATTTCAAAAGGCAAAAAGGCGGTGGTTAGGATCTCGGCTTTTGGAAACAAAAGTAGGTTCAAAAGAAAGCACAGACTGAAAACTTACTAAATCAAATCTTGGGCGGTGATCCTCCACTCCACGGCTGTTATGTCCAGGGGTTTCTGCCCGAAAACAAGGTTCCCGTTTACAAAACGTTGGACATAAACTGAGAGGAGCAACGCACGATGCCCCAAGATTCGATTCTGAGGGTTCGGTCCCTTGCTAATGACATATTGCAGTTTCAAAGCCAAAAGCCAAGATTTCTATCACCGCCTTTTTCGATGAAATTTTCTTGTCGAACAAAGCTGCTTTTCCAGCCCGAATCATGTGTCGTCACATGTTCCTCAAACTTCTTTCTCGTATACTCGTGTATACGTTCCGCTTGTGCATAACATTATCACTAAAACTACAGGCGCGTGACAAACCCACCCTTACCCGCTATAATGAAATTCATTGCGTGAAGCCAGATAACATCGTGCTTTTGGCTGGATTGGGACATAACACACCTGCGCCGTACGTGGCTGAAGACGGCCTTTGGCCACCTTCTCCCCTAGTCACATAATTCATGTCTTTTAATCCCCATGCGGTTATCCACCTTAGAAAGTGCAATGGATTTACCTTGCATGCATGGCAGTGCCTGCAATATCCTCACAAGTGACATATACAATAATAAATATCAAGTGCATGGAGGGGAGTCCCTAGCTCGATCACCTCCACTGAGACATGTGTACACTGAGCATTAGTCACACTGAAATGTAATATATATATATATATATATATATATATATATATATATATATATATATATATATATATATATATATATATATATATATATAATGTGTCATTCCTAGTTGTTTACCTCACCGTGTTTGTTGAGGAGGTTGAAGGACATGCATATGTAGCAACAATAACAATATATTTGAAAAATTCTAAACTGAATGTCATTCCCAGCAATCCTGGAAAAAGTATTCCCAAGTCCCCATTTGAAAGAGGAAAATTTTGATCACAACAAGGCATGAATCCCACTTTCATCAACATTACTTCCACAATGGGGACACAAATGTGGCAGACACAATAAAGAGCAAAGGTGAAGGCCAACAGCAACTCTTATACAGTCACTATCCATCCGCAAGCCCAGTGCATATATATATATATATATATATATATATATATATATATATATATTGACATACCAAAGGTAACAATACAACAGAACACTTAAATTAAAAGAAAACAGTCATGATTGTATCAGAACACCTAAAATTAAAAGGAAATAGTCATGATTGTGAACTACAGCCTATATATATATATATATATATATATATATATATATATATATATATATATATATATATATATATATATATATATATATATATTATGGTGTAAAGTAGTACTCCATATGTAGGATTGACAATGAAAGAACATGGCCACCATACATTAACGGAAAATTTATTTTCACTCGAAAGCTAGCGATACAGTACAGTTAGAAGCATATCAAATTGATGTTAGCACATTTTGGCACACTAGCTACAAGATAAAGTAGTTTAAAGCCTTCATAGGCCAATCCCTTCAAAGAGCTTTGAAATCTTAGACGGCGATGTATGGCTACACAATACCAATGGCATTTTAAGATGAAGACTCCTCTTTTTCTACTTCTCATCTTTTTTTTCGAGTATACACATATTCTGGTTCCTACCTGAAGGTGATCTCCAGTCAACACAATCTTAGTATTCCTGTCAGCTAAAGCCAGTGCAGCTACTACTTCAGGTTCTCTGGCTTGGGCAGCTTCATCCACCAGGATGTGGGTGAAGAATCCAGGATGTAGGCTGCACTGGGACACCAGATGAAGTGATGTGAGAAATGTAGTAATGACTAGCTGATATCGATGAATGGATCCTTGCTGCTCATTGACCGAACTGATGAATTTCCCATAATTACCATCATATCTAAATTGTGCTTCAGGCATGGATATTAATCTCACAACACTACCATTAGCTAATTCCCTCCTCTGCACAGCTGGACCAAAGTAAAGGTCTAAGTAAGAATCAGCAGTTTGCACATGATGTGTCACCAATAGCACTCTGATAGGATCACCTTTTGCTCGTCTCCCATAATGTTTTAAGATCATGAAGGCAGCAGTTGCTAGCATTCTTGTCTTGCCGGTACCAAAAGGACCCGTAATAATAAAAGGAGCAGATGGGTGGCAGAAGAGAACATCTTTCATCGTATCCAACTGGTAATCATAATCCAATGAGAATTGATCCATGCTTGGTCTTTTGAGAGGCACCTTTATTGCAAACTCAGGATAGGAGACAAAGCTTTCCTTAGAAGGAAACAGTTTAGCAATAGTCACCTCACTGACACACTCAACTGCTCTGTGAAGGTTCCTGAAGTATGAATGTTTCAGTTGGAACTGAACTTCACACACTGGAGCAGCTAAACTCCATACATTCCCCTCAGAACATTTCATTCCAGCTAACAGGACTGGCATTTGACTAGAATAAAAGTCAACATGCAGAATATCTGCATTTTGAGACTCTCCGTTATCCCAAAAAATTTTGGCCTGTGTGGCTGCCTGCTTTACATAATCACATTGATCTTCTGTCAAGCCACAGATCTCTACAACAGTGTAGCCTCTCTGTTGAATATTCTTTAGCAACCACCTAGGATATCTATATCCCTTTGGTGGTATAGAAACACTATACCATCCATTGCACCTGTACATTAAAAAAACATATAGCCCAGTAACACAAACCACATAATAAGCATTTGATATACTGTCAATATGCATATACAGGGGGATCTGGCTTATATCCGACATGTATGCTTCTCGAAGAACGAAGAGAGAAAACTGTACACTGCACTTACTAGTATCCCAATTTTAAATGGAACTAAGAGATTTAGAGCAAAGGAGTGTAGACTATGTGTGTGTGCGTGCACCATCAATTGCTCGATTATGAATTCCAATTATTAAGCACTCCAAAAATAGCCATGCCAGGAGGCTCCTCTTCAGGAAAATAAAATACAATGGAGTTGTACAGGAACTATCATTAAAGTGGTGCTTCAATATTGCAACACAAGTGTGGTATATAATTATACATGAACATGTAGACATTTAAATTGAACTGGGTTAGTCAATGCCATCACAGGTTAGTTATGTCCGAATTTAGCCAAAACACGAGCGCTTTGCGGTTTTCATGGTATGAATCTGATCATCACTGAATTGCGTGGCTTGGTCATACGCCAGTAACGCGAATCAACTTGGGAAGCTCTGCAGCAAGCAACAGCTCCAGACGTTACCCAACTTTACAAAGCATGTTTCGTTCTTGGAATTCTAATTGTGGTTTTTGGATATTAACACTTTTTGGCGGTTTTGGATAGAATGTACGTCAATTTAAGTACAAACTAGATCTTAGAAGGGAAGAATCTGATGTTGAGAAAATTGACAATCCTTTTTCAACTCCTTCTCTTAGAACCACAGGGCTACATAAGATTGTATGCTGAAGATTTAGATAGAATAGGGCGCAGGAAGATTGATTCGGCCTTGCATGAGAGAAGCCTTTTTACGGGGCAAATTTCTTTGTAAAAGGTAGAGATGTAGATGGCGGTCCATGACTACAGAAATGTAAGGAGTGATTTCTAAAAGGTAAAGCTAAATTTCTCTGCGTATACTTTTGATTGATTGTTTTGTTCAAGTTACACCTCACTATTTCTTGTCTTGTCCTGGCTGGAATGCCACAAAAGGCTTCACATAACAGTTAAGGAATAGAATTTCAAAGGTATATGAAGTGAAAATTTTAATATTGATCCGAGTATTTTAAACCCACTTTATAAGGTTCAAAAGCCACGATGCAGATCTCCACCCTGTCCACTAAAGCTGTTTTCCCCATGAGCACAACTCTAGCTAGAATTGCATGTGATGTCATGTGACTTTACCGAAGGAAGATAACTTTCACCACAAGAAAATTTCATCAAAAATCACGGTAGTAAAAATTGCCAATTCTCAGCAAGAAACTTTGAGGTATTGTTCCCAAAGAGTCAAACCCCTAGAATCCAAATCAGGGTCTTTGTACATTGTTCCACTTGTTTGATGTCCAACAGATTGTATAATATAACTAGTGACCCTATATAGAATTTTGTATGAATCCTTGGACATAATAGCCATGCAATGGAGCATGAAGACTCTGATTCAGATTAAAAAAAATTGCTGCCTGTGTGTTCTTTTGAGCCCAGTTTTGTGTCCAAAAGCCTAAGTTTCTACCACCACATATTTGCATTTTGTTTCCGTACACAGTCAGAAAAAACTCGTCATACAAAGTTGTGTTACCCTCCACAAGAATCTAAAGACTCAGGTACAAAGTAGATATGCTATAGATATAGCACTAAGTGTTTTGTGGGCATCACTACTCGTGCAAATGCAAAACTGACTGATTGATTTTTTTTCACTCTTTCGATAACAGAAGTCATTTTTGTTTGTGTCCAAAATCGGACATAACATACCTGCGATAGCAATTGGAAATATTCTAGCGTATTTGCTACAAAACTGAGATCAGATTTCAAAGAACTTACTGATCTCGCAGAATTGCCTCATGTTCATGTTCTTCCCAGGACAAAAGAAGATGGAATTTTTCCTTATAATTATCTTTTGTGAGCTTATCAAGCAGGATATCATTCTTGCCTTTCAGTTCCTCCTTTGAAGCCAGTCGAAATAGTTTTGTGGCCTATAAATATAATTACATAGAGGCATAAAATGTCATTACACACACAAACCAACATTACACTCTGCCACTGTCAACTACCTTGGTCCGCAATTCTCCATTCATATGTAACTCTTCCCTACGCCCTCCAAATGATCTCATATGTGTACTCCGTACTGTGCGCAACTGCTCGGCTTGATAAGATACATTCCTACCCAGAGAATGGGGATGTAGTTGACGTGCCTGTTGTGTTCTGCCCACTTGCATGACTGGTGGGCCAATGCTAGGTTGAAAATGACCAGCAGATTGATGTACAAAATTGGGACGTGGAAATTGGTAGGGATAAGCTAGCTGATGATGCAAATAAGGGTCGAAAAAGGGAGGCTCATACGGGCCTGGATTGATATAGGGTTGTGGTGGAAATGTGAAGTTGGGTCTCAAAGGAGGACGAGATATGTAAGGTTGGGAAAAACCTTGACTCGCAGGATATCTCGGCCTATTTATGCTCCATCCATCTAAAGATGGCCAATCATTATTATACAAATCAAAATCTTGTCTTTCTGCCATATCCAGAATTCTTGACAAAAGCCATTAAATTGACAAATACAACTTGATACACCTGTAAAGAGAGAGAAGGCAGCCAATTACAGTGCAAGACACCTAAAAAGTAGAATTTTATTTTCGCTCAAAAAGTAACTTGAAATGTCCTTCTCTCTAGTAGCATTCTTTCAATAACCAATAGTGGTCATTCAAGACCGAAAGCGCTGCGTTTCTTCTCAACTTGCAATAGAAAAATAGTCAAACCTATACTTTCCCTATATAAATTCCGCCATTTTTATGATGTAATATCACATGACATGCATACGTATTAGAAGTCCATATATTGGCGGGAAAGCGAACGAATTCGATGGAAAACCTTACTAGTAACGACCCTAACGACCCTAACTGTGTTTATAAACACAAAACACCTTCTCCAGCAGACTCTGAGGTTGGAACTCTACCTTTGTCTGACCTGAGCAACATCAAGGCACGTCCCAAGCGGCAGGCAAGCAAAAATGCTGAAACAACAATGTCAAAGGTATTAAAAATGCATGCTCCTAGGGGTGATCCCTCAAAGAGCACTCCATCAAGGATGCATAACCTAAAACAGAAGCAGGCAGCTAAACAAATGAAGACAGCTGGACAAAATACCACAGAAGATGATACTTTACAGTCAATCTTAAAAAACAAACATGAGGCCTTCCAGATGGGAGCAGATGCTGTCCACAATTTTGTATCAGATAGTCTGTCCTGGGAAACATCAAAGGGACTGGCCATTCACATGCTATCTGCTTTAATCCAAACTGGCAAGAAAATTAATGAAGCATCACAACTGACTTCCATAGTCACAGGCTTCAGCATGGAAACAGTGCGGAGATGGGGAACGTCATTCTACCAAGCAGCAGCACACAAAGGTGACAATGAGTTCAATTTGGAGTGGGTCGAAGAATGTTTGGTGTCCAGCCGAGGATGCCACCCAAAGACAATCAGTCTTTTTGAGGATGAAGATTTCCAGCTGCAATCCAAGGAGTTTGTGAGGAAAAATGCTTGTGTGAAAGGTTCACCAAATCTAACAGCAAAGGCATATGCTACTTGGATAGCCACAAACTGGAAGCATACTGTATCGGAACGAACAGCAATCCGATGGCTGCACAAATTGGGATTCAAGCAGCAACGTCTTGGAAAGGCTGTCTATTTTGATGGGCATGAAAGATCCGATGTGCTTGCAGATAGGAAGAAGTATGTTGACAAGTTGCATGAATACGACTATCCAGAACCAGACGAGAGGCCAATAATACGCATATATCATGATGAGAGTACATTCTATGCCAATTCGGAGGAAAAGTTCTTTTGGGCCGATGGAAGCAATGTCCCCATTAGAAGTAAGTCACTGGGCCAAGCAATCATGGTCTCTGACTTCATTGAAGAGAAGGACGGTTACTTGGAGAATGGCAATGACAAGGCGAGGGTGTATCTGGAGCATTCCAAAGAGGGATACTGGAATAATGAAAGATTGCTGAAGCAAGTTGACAAAGCAATGGACATATTTGAGGCAAAATATCCTGATGCGTGTGGCTTGTTCCTTTTTGACAATGCTCCATCACATCGAAAGGTGGCAAACGACGCACTCAATGCCGCTGCAATGAATGTCAACTCAGGTGGATCTCAGCCAGTAATGCGAGACACAGAATGGAACGGCAGCATTCAAAAGATGGTCAATGAAAATGGTGAACCGAAAGGGCTTCGGATTGTCCTGCAGGAAAGAGGAGTAGACACCAGTTCAATGACAAAGGATCAAATGTGCAAGGCACTATTAACATATCCTGATTTCAAAACAGCAGCAAAGCCACTGTTGCAGGAAAGGATTGAAGCACGAAATCACAAATGTATGTTTATTCCGCGATTTCATTGTGAACTGAATCCCATTGAATGGGTATGGTGTTTTGTAAAAAGACACACACAGAAGTATTCCAATGGAACTATAACAAGGCTGCGACAAATTTTACCACCAGCATTTGACAACGTGCTTAAGGACTTGATTAAAAAGTTTTTTCGAAAGGTCCGTGACTATGAAATGAGCTACAGACTGGGATGTACAGCTACTAATGTTGATGAGGCTGTCAAAACATATTCATCCCACAGACGAATCTCTCAACAGAATTTACTTGACAAAGATATCAGTTGAACTTCTAAATATTTATTTTTAAAACAATGTACGTATAACAGTTTACTTACCATGTTTATTTGATGAATTCAATTAGAAGTTGAACTTTTCAATGTTTCCGTACTGCTGCAACTACTTTCCCCATAGCAGTACAAGATGGTTGCCTCACTGTCTGTGGAAATGCAGTCTGTTTCCGCCTGGGCCTTGGTGCAGGATAATGTCACTGTCGTTCCAGTGCTGTCAACATCTTCAGTGGAGTCACTACTGCCATCACTCACTAAGTCCTCCCTGTCTGAATTTAACAATACTTTATTCACCTATGGTCAAAATAACAAATTTATAAATGCACTGCAATAATATGTCAAAATTGTTTTTGCTATACCTGAAAATTTCTAAATCCTTTCATGCTAATTGCTGATTTGACGGCCAGAAATGATTCCTTTCCTCCAAAAACTTGTATTAATACATCGCACACTCGATATCGCCAAGATCTATTCACTGACTCTGAATAGGGTGCACTCCAAACTGAAGCCTTAATTAATAGTCCCTGGCGCTTGAATGGCGAAATAATACAAGCTGCTTCCTTACAAAGATGCCCAAGTTTCCTTCCTGCGATGAAAATCTCCACGCAGTGGATATCATATGGGTTGTAAGGGTCCAAATGAAGTTGAAGACAGGTTCCAATACTAATACAACTGACATCATAAAACATAATACCTCTAGCCTTAGCTACAAAGGAAGCAAGCAAAATGTCACGATCGCCAAGCGAGTACGCCATTTTGATCTCTACCGACACGTGGGGATGACGTAATTCACTCTATCCTGTGATGAGCGCGTGACCAAATCCATTTTTTTAAACTGCTGCTCTTTTTTGTGAATATCAGCAGCCTTTAGGAGCCGAATCACCCGCGAAGTATCTCAAAATTTGGAACAGTCCACAATAGAACATTGACATGAAAAAGTAAACCGGAAGTAGTTACTTTGCGTTAGTTTTTACGCTAAATAATTTTTCGAGTTTTTGCTCTGTTCGCCTGACAGATGCATTTCCCGATTTCCTTAAAGCCACAGAAAGTTGTATAAAGTTAGTATCTATCAGGTAATGTCCACTTTAAAAGTATTCCTTCTTCTTTGAGGCAATTAGCACGCTAAATGTTTTGAGTGGTCCAGTTATATGCATGCCTTCTATGACGATAATGATTTGACCTTTGACCTTCAATTTTTTGTAGAGATCTTCTTAAGAGGTGGTCTTTGTGTACATGAAAACATTTATACTAAGAGGGCTTGTTTCCCAAAATATAGGCCACTATACAATAAAATGTTAGATTCTATTCTTTAGGTGTCTTGCACTGTATATAATTCAGATATTGTGCATTAAACATTACAGCACAGAAACTCTTAACCTGTGACTCATTCACCTTCACAAACATGAAACTGCAATTATAGGGCTAACAGACTTTCAATTACAAATTGTCTCATGTGTGGAGGAAGGGGTGCTTATATGGAAAACAAGGGGGCACAACCTCATATCTATGAACATAAAAGATTTGGAGCCAGTAAACTTCATTCCACCAGGAACAAATGTCTCAAGAGTATAATATGACTCCTCTGTGTATATTCTAAGATTGTTCCATGTTAGTGGGATTTCTTCTTGTGATAGAGGCCTAAGTAGTCCATGCATACCTAGTTGCTGTTCACAAGAATCAAGTACACATAAAAGAAACAGATCACCTGCATATAAGAAAGGAATTCGAAGATACATAAGTGCTTGACTACATACTTAACTATTACTAGGAAGATAATTATCATCGTGGGGGCAAGCCTGAGGTACTGGTGGAGGCATAAAGACAATCGATGAACAGCCCATTGTTTCCTCATAGGCCTCAAGGCCATCAGTGATGGCTGCCCACTGTGAGCTTTGTGTGGTTGTGTGCACATTATGCATGGATCGGTTCATGGGGGTGGGTTTTAGCACAGGAATGCAGTAAAAGCTAAAAACCGATTGAAGAGTGTGTGTACGTACATACCATATATTCCACAATTTTTGGCAAAGCAAATTTCAGGTTGAGGTCAGCAATTAGAGATACAATGGTAAGAACTGGAAGGGCAACAAAAAAATTGGGAATTATAACGTCAAATTAGGGTCACGCTGAAAAATTAGGTGCAAAATAGCTGAATTGTCGTAACAGTTTCTTTTTACATTTGCCAGTGGGAGGCTGAAATCGATGCTTAACTCTTCTTAAAGTGTAAATTTGGGGAATAGGACATTCTAGAAGGTATGCGTGTCTATATTCGTTCAGTTATTTTACCAATTTTTGAGCAAGGAACTTGAATGTCCAAATGATTGATGCTGCCCCGTGCCTCAATAGATAACTAACAAGCAAAGAGTGAGGTAAACCAACCTATGTATAGTTCAAACTTTGTAACTGACAAATAATTAGAGTCAAAGACTAAAAATTAGGGAGGGCTACTTTTCGGCAGAAATTAGAGTATAACCTGGCCCTGTTTGGCTGGTTGCCAACTAATAATTATAAGGGTGCCAAAGAATTAGGCAATACACGGTACATATCCAGCCAGCCACAGACACAACCCACATACATTGCGTCATTGCGGGGCTTGCTCAGGCTCGCCCCAATCAAAACGGAGTACCCTTGTGACCGCTTGACAAAACTTTGATGAATGAAAGAAAAGAAGGGCAAGGAGAAAGTGTATGAGCTGCAACCTTAGCTGTTTGAAATGGTGAAGTTTAAAAACAGTATACTGAGGTGGGTTCGTGTATTGAAGCCATCTGTCAATGGGAATCACTTTATCCTCATGAAAAGAGAATGGACCCCACCCTCAACCCCACCTCAAAATAAGCATTGGATATTGTTATAACAGGATATACCTCCAATCAATGAGCCAGGGTTGCAGTTTCATTATACATAACCAATTAATACCGGATTATTGCAGACTATCAAGTTATACGTAGTATTACGCCTTGACCACTGCTTACGAGCTACAAACAAATGGTCTAGATGAGTGCTATAAAATAACTAGACTCACATGGAACAGAAATAAAAATGGCATTGTAGCAATTGCTTGGTCACATTATTATGTATTATCTATTATCAAACAAAAGTATGCTATTCCTCGATGCTAATTTTTACTTTTAATTTTAAGTTATTTTTACCACTTTTTACTTGGAAATGCAATTATACATCAATATTGAACTTATATGGCCCAACATTATTTCAAATTTTGTTCCAGGGGGTCCCAAAATGTACAGTTGGTATACAGTAGAACCTCGTTAGTAAGAACACTGTTAATGAGTAGTACCTGGTTAGGAAGTACAAGGATATGATACCCCAGCTTATAACCCATAATACTAATCTATATGGTTAGCAAGTACTACTGATAGTGAGTAGCAATTTGGAGTGTCCCCAGGTGTACTCACTAACGAGGTTTAACTGTATATAGAAAGCTGATGGGTTCATTGATTGAGTCGACACTAATGTATGACGCTGAAGTACAGGGGTACAGTATCTAGACGTCTGCATGTAATTGAACAGGTTCAGTTGTGTGCCTTCCAAATTAATGCTTCTTTTTTGTGTGGGAGCCCTTCATCCTAAAACATCCCTGTGGTTTGAAATAAATGTGTGGTCTTTGATGTGAAAAGCAAAGGTGTGTGTGGTATATTTTGGCTGGAGGTGTTGGGTGTGGAGAAATACAATGCTAGGCTCTTAAAGGGAAGCAAGGGAAGCTGTGGAGTGTAGCAAGGGAATATGGGTGAAGAATATGACCAAGTGTATTGGTGACTTCAGAAGGAGTGGCATGGAAATAGATGCCGTTAGGAGATTGTCAGATTGTGAGGTTGGGGATCAAGATGTTGGAAAGTGCTGCTTGGAGGAGAGTTACAGTTTAAGTACATGAAGAAGAAACTGAAGCTGTGCATGCTGCTAGAGATTGCTGATCTTCAGGTACAATAAAGCTGTGCTGTGGTGAGGAAAAAGAGGGAGAGGATGATGCTAGTGAAGCTGAGAGGATGACCGGTACCCTTTCAGATTGAGATTAGCAGGCAGAAAGGACTGGCAAGGTATAAAAGACTTTACAAGGAGTGTGAGAGCAGGGAGGTTGAACATGTTGGCCACTGGTTTCTGAAAGGTCCTGCCTGGAACCATATCAGGGAGCCACTTACAACAGAGCCCGTACTAACTGGGTTGCCTCTGGGAATGTCACTAGTCAATTGAACAACTAGAATACTGTCTGTTGCATGTACTAATAGAAATATCTGAAAATGTGCGTTAGCTAATGTGGAGTGCTCGCATTGGTGTGTAACTTATCACCTAGGACATACATATGAATGTATTATACGGATTTAGCTCACTGTGTATCATGCTTTGTGATCAGTGCTACAAAGGACCTATTCAGAGTCCTAACACCTACAGCTATTGGTGTGGCACACAAATATTGATTGATTGATACATTGTACAAGAGAGTCCTTACAAGTTTGTTCCAGGGTCAGTATTTTCAAGAAATTTGTACCAGTGGGTCCCTCCCCCAGCCCAATGAAACCCTAATAATAGGGCATGGCAATAGTATGGAGTCAAACCAGATGCAGTCATATATGCCGACATGCAGCTGGTCTTCGTAGGAGCAGAACAAATCGAGCTGGTCTTCGTATACAGACAACAAATCGAGCTGGAAATGGCAGTGACAGCTAGTTTCTTCGTGCTGGCAAGTGTGGCAAGTGCTTACTTAGGCCATAGATACTCTATACATAATATGAAACGTATGTGTGCTATATTGGTTAAAAATAACGATAATTATTCGCGTAAAAAAAGTGGAGAAAGAGTTGCCTATGATATCTATGTATTTTAAGCACGGTCAAATTTACAGCGATGCTAGTACATCTAGTCGCACTATTTCTCATCCCATTAGACAGTATTATTTGTTTGGGCACTAAGGAACACAAGAAACACACCGTCACGAACATAAGTAGCAAAAATCAATACGGGGGTCGATAAATGGACAAGACTTACGCGATTCTGAATAGTGGAGATCTCAAAAACTTCTAGAGGCTGTGATACACGTAGTATGAATAGACTTTCTTGTATTATTGACCATTTCAGCTCCGAATACGGTCTGAGCTTCGAAGAAAATTCTCGGAAACGCTAGTTTACATTGTCCGTATACGTATTATAATATTATGCACATTATATTATATTACATTATATATACATTAAACGTATATTATTTTATATACACGCCCACATGCAGGTGTTTTAGGGTCTTGGTACTACAATGAAACCTCTGTTTTAAAGGACACCTCTGAAATTCAGAAACCTCCTCAAGCAGGACACCACTGCTTTGTCCCGTTTGAAGTTCCTCACTCTGACATACGTACATTTGAAACCTCTGAAATAAGGACACCTCCATATACAGGACAGTTTACTGTGGTCCCAGTGGTGTCCTTGTTATAGAGGTTTCACTGTATAAAATAGTACAATAGTAGGGTATGTATGCATAGCTATAGTACTAAGTATAGAATATAGAATATCTATGGTAATAATAATGATAGAGTGAAGTCAGTCACTATTGAAGGGAAGGCCCACTTCCCTCTGATGCAGCAAGTCTGTTAACAGAAGAATGCTTTAGCCACCCACATTCATGGTAGCAGCCTAGACCCAGTCCTGACCCCAACAACTCAGACAACATACTCCACTTAAAAGTTGACCCTGACACACATGTGCAACAAAGTCTAACCACTATCTAATCACTTTTAGTGTCCCCCATCATTCTAAACATCATGCCACACAACACGCTCAAAACAAATGCATCTACAGTACCTCCAAAGCTGACTTCTACAGACTATCCAGTATAGCCAATAGTCTCCAACACATACCAACATACTGAGAACATGCAACAATATACTAGTTACATGCATGCATGGCTACTCATGAAAAGGATGATCATGGCTGCATCCTTAATATAAGCTTGCTGCACATCCTCACAGTTAGATCAGCTGCAAAACAATTTCCTAAGTAGTTCACACCTGCCATCCACCATAAAATCAACAGTACACGTATCCTTCCCCACTCCTTGACTCGCAATCCAACTATAGCTTCAAACTTGCTAAATTGGCTCAACTTGAGAAAGACCTTGACCACTTAAATCCAGACAACTAAACAATCATACGAACTTCATCTGATAAAATCCCACCATCGTAACCTCAAGAAAATTTCTGCCATCAGTCTGAAAAGTCTGTCACATAGCAATTTATCAATACCAATCAGCATACATAGCACAATAGTGATCCACAACCCAGCCGAGAAGGCAGACACCTTCAGCAAGTACGTACTTCAATTCCATCTTCACCAGAAGTACCCTCACCTTATTCCCAATAGATCTAGATCAGCTCCCCACCCCTACTAACCAGCTACACACCATCACCCTGGACAATTCTGACGTACTCCAGGTACTGTCCAACCTTGACCCGGCCCTCCAAGACTCCTGGGTGTGATGACTTGAGCCCCAAGAATGTGCAACCTCCCTATAACCACCCCACTCACTGCACTCTTCCATACATTTTTACAGAACATGCAGTTCCATCCCTAATAAGTGGAAAATTCATATAAAATCCACTAAGGTGGAGACTCATCAAATGTAACAAACTATCGCCCCATCTTGCTATCGTGCATCCTTTCCAAAATACTTGAAAGTGATCATCAACTTCATATGGCCTCAAATCAACAATACAATTTGGTTTCCTCCACAATCGATCATACCTTACTCAATTCTTAACATCCTACTCCAACATATACTCATCCTTCGATGCTAAAACTTGCTGTGACATAGCTATTTCCAATTCTGAGAAAGCCTCATCAATGTACCACACAGCGAACTCCTGTCTAAACTCTGGATGATAGTGGCTATGGTTAAACAAATACCTAAAAGATTGCCACCACTATGCATGTCAGCATTTCCAGGGAATCATCACCCCTACTACCTGCATTGTGAGGCGTACCCGGTCCAGGGTAGTATCCTAGGGTCAATCTCATTTCTTGCGTCCAATGCCCTCTCACTCTTCTGCATGCTTAGTACCTATTCACTGACGACACCAAGTTCATCATATCCATTATACTAATTTTACCAATACAGTTCTTCTACAAGTGACATCGACTCCCTATGTTCACGGTGCAGGAAATGGAACCTATCCTTGAACCAAAGCAAATGTGCAGCAACTTATTATTATATTACAATAACTTTATTATAATAATTTACATAACAGAAAAAATAGCTAAAAAAGCACAAACAAAAATTACTAAACAACAAATAAACACAAACAAACAAAAATTATACTAATCACAAACATATACTTTAGATCACATGCATTATAATTATTAGTATTATTATTATGATACATATTCAATATAAAATATATAACAATGATAATGACAGCAACACCAACTTCACATAACAGAAATAATCAAAAGCACAACAGAAGATCCTAATCACAAGCACAAACAAAAATTACCAAGCACAGGCTCAAAACAAATTAACGTTACAAAACAACGAATGAACGCAAATAAATGCTGAACACAAACAAACAAAATTATACTAATCACAAACACAAAGATCACTTGCATTACAGGATCCAAGAACAGAAGCAGGGTTTCCACGATGGATGGCGACATCAATTGTCTAATTTATAAAGCAATAATGCCCTGCATGGATATATACATATTGTATGCAATAGTTACAGTACGGTCAAGTGTGCATTGGTGTATTTATTGCTCGAGTTCCAAGGGCACGAAGCAATAACAAAAAACAAAACAAAACAAAGAGTTGGTGGGGGGGGGGGGGGGGGGGGGGGTGCCGGGGGTAAAATGCCAAATGAGCATGGCTGGGATGGTACCCCATGCTTCACAGCTCACAGCTTAAATTTTGATGTACAGCATTATACTGTTATATAGCACAATATATAGATAGTATATAGTGTAAAATATATGTATTGTTTGTACTATTATTAGCATACCATACCCATCTAAGCAAGTGATATATGCGGTGTTTTGTACATGTGTTGGTGAACCCACCATATATTCTCACTTTTATATCTTTCATGACCATTATAGTCTAAGTTTATATGCCCTACAGCTCATTTACAGGCCACACTGGTATACTACAGTGAAACCTCTCTAATCTGCACTCAATAACACTTGAAAAAAATCCAATTATAGGAGGTTGACAGTGAATTTATGCACAAAGTGATTCTTACCATACTTCAGCATTATGGTGGCTGTACCTCATATATATGATGCCGGCCAGGCTATAGAGAGAATGTCAGATTATTCATAGAGGTGTTGGATTACGTTTCACTGTGCAAATACATAATAATATAGTCCCGCATAGCCAGACCCATGCTCACTGTGACTGACATAGTGACAGTCACGGCGAGCATGGGTCTGGCTACACGGGACTACATAGTATGTGGTGTCAATCCCTCATACTCACCTGCGCATGCAATATATATATATATATATATATATATATATATATATATATATATATATATATATATATATATATATATATTATGCAGTTATAATATAATAGTAATAACCACAATTCTCTGTTCCTATGTTACTATATGTTTTGTGTGCAAGACCAGCTTTTGATGCACACTTTGTTGGCCCGAGCTCGGTGCCATGCAGTTGCTACTATTCATTGTCTCTAAGTGACCAACATCGACTTCTATATACCCAAATGATCCCTACCAGCTAGCTGCAAGGCACTCTCCCTGCATGTGTGGCAAGTCTGATTATATACTTACAATCGCGAGGGGCTATATACTGTAGATGGGCATAGAGCTGGACAGTATATACAGTAGCTAGAAGGGAATAGGGCTTGATTGGCATGGGTCTATATGACAGGTGTAAGTCTATAGAGACTGTCAAATTCTATAGTACGTATATATTCATGACATCATCCGGAGGCTAGCTAGATACAGAAGTACAGATCGATCACCCAGACTATTATAATGTGTGTATATAATTGGTAATCTGTACTTCCATACTCTGTGTGGTATACCATGCCAGATCATATCAATGGAGCGGCTCAGCCCCATGGTCTGAGTCACAATGATGGAAAACGCTCCAATGGAGTAACCCTTCTCTCTTGCAAGACCAGGCACCCCTGATTTGGGACACTACCTGCTCAGACACTTTTGCCACTTCCTGCATTCACACTGCCTCTTCGGGAGGTGGTGCTGTGGCTGTGCAGGCTGAGGTATCAAAGTCAAGACAGTATCATGCAACATCTGAACGCAAATACCATTTTCCCTGTCTCTTGCAAAACATTTGGAGCCATGTGGCCTGACACTCTTGATCTTTTGAGGGAAATCTCACAACAGGTGAGTCCCTTTCAACCAATATATTTTTGATTCAAAGATTGTCAGTGGCAATCCAACAGGATAATGCTATGTCTATCCTACGCACCCTCAATCAATTTACTCCTATTCACGATGCATGCATGTTAATCAACCAATTGACTGTAGCATGTATTTGTTTTATTAGGAACTTGTCTTTCAAAAAAATGAACTTGCTGGATTGGACTGAGTACAGTGTGCAAATTCCTAAAACCCACAGCTATAATGAGGGATGCAGGAATCTGCACGCTGTACCCAGTCCAACCAAACTCTGCCCACGTAGCTGCATGCCCATCTATTCCTATGCATGTCTTTAAATTATATCCCTATATGCTCATTCAGCCCTGTACATACAATTAGCCTGACTTTGTTTTATGCAATTATAATGTTTCGTTGACAATTGACAATTTTTCGCTCCTACTGTACTGTATATACAGTGGTCCTCTGTCAATCACCTACCCTTGGGCCGGGACTATATGGACGAAATATTCCCTTATCCAGTTTATTCCTTTATCCAGATCATATACATTCCTGTTGTGCACAAAGTGCGTGGGGCCCATATATTTATGAATATTAAATGTATAAAGGTATGTACTGCATGTTCAATATAAGCATAATATTATTCAGTGGAATAGCATGTTTCAAATGGGAATTTTATAAGAGGTAGCAATTGCAAGCACTGTTGTTGAGTTCTTCATTGCAGGATAACTATAACTGCCTTAATTGGATAAACTTTTGCTATACAATACTATTTCTATAAGCAGTATGATTTATATAATACATGTAAGTAATTTACTATTTCTATAAGCAGTATGATTTATATACACAGGGTATTTATAACCGTCCGGGAATAAAATGCAAAAATGGCCGTCTTGAAATAGCGTCACAAATTATCGATCGTTTCTACTTCGTTGACCAGATTTTCGCCCAGTTCTTCCTTTTGGACGAAAGTTGTATATATTCCGCGCATGTTGGTACTTAACTAGCGATTGTTTCTATTGTCTGAAGGAAGATAGCGAGCTAGGAATACATAGCAGTTTTAGACAAACTTCGCCTTGGTTAGACCTCAGATCCCTCTCGATTCCCATCAAACAACACGAAAAGACAGAACAAGTGGTGAGCTATCTGAAAATCGTTCCGGGCTATAGGTTATAATCTTCCGTAAGAAAGTTATAACCGAAAAACCTGTTTTTTCACCCTTCAAACGGCCAAAATTTAGCATAAATGGTCCAATTGCGAAAAACTGCTTGATTGTAGCACTATGCCCGGAACGATTTTCGCAAACCGAAACATCTTAAGATTCCATCGAAGTTGGATTTGGAGAGATTCGAAGGCATCTGAGGTCTAACCAAGCGACTTCATCTTCGCCCTCAACAAAACTGCCATTTTCGTGACGTTTCACGGATACGTAGGCAAAACGTCACAAAAGTCGCCTTCTTCCCCCATTCTGTTGATACGTGAAATTTCGTACGTCATCCGAAGGACGCCAAATGACGCATTAAAAACAGCCGCTAATTGATGACGTAGAAAACAAGCACCGCCCACAATCGGAACAAGCAACAGACGGTTATAAACACCCTGTGTAATACATGTAATTATGAGATTTGCATGAAATTCTTATTCCTGTAATATCAAAATATTCCTTTCAGAGATATTCCTTTAAACAGTTCATTGACTACAGTGTACATAATATATACAAATGATTCCGTATTGTAATTTTATAAACTTATATACATTCTATTAACCAGAATATTCCTTTAGCCAGAATGGGGGCCATGTACTGCATCTTTTTTCCATTTTAAAATATATAGTTTTATATATATGATTATATTCTGTACATGGCTAGTTAAATTATTGTTGGGCCTACATGGAGCTTTGCATTGTTTCACTTCCTCTTTAAAGTGTATGTTTATGCAATCTTCTGGTGATATGCTTTCACAAAGGAGATTGCATGCAGCAGGAGAGTATTCCAAATCCAGACCTAAAGATCTTGATTGCTATTTATTTGAGATAGCCATTTTTGCATTCATCCCATGCACGATCAGTTATAAATACCCTGTGTTTGTTTGTTGTAACAGAGGAAAAATGTATGCACACAAACTTGGATTTGGCAAATTGTTCTTTATAAGCAGAAACTCTTTACAAGTGGAGTCCACTGTATACAGAACAACCAATAATTTGCAAAACTCCATAACTGAATACACACGCAT
>CAUJGJ010000323.1:22500-83000 GCA_963170055.1 Halisarca cf. caerulea | reverse complement strand
AAATATTGGTATTAGCACCAGCATATCCAACACTACGCAAATACGCCCACAGCACTTCAGAAAGGTCATGTGTGTCCACTGGGAATGTGCATGGTGCTAGTGCCAAATATTGGTAATAGTACCAGCATATCCAACACTACACAAATACGCCCACAGTAGTTAAGAAACTTCATGTGTTTCCACTGGGAATGTGCGTGGTGCTAGTGCCAAATATTGGTATTAGCACCAGCATATCCAACACTACACAAATACGCCCACAGCACTTCAGAAACTTCATGTGTGTCCACTGGGAATGTGCGTGGTGCTAGTGCCAAATATTGGTAATACCACCAGCATATCCAACATCACACAAATACGCCCACAGTAGTTAAGAAACTTCATGTGTGTCCACTGGGAATGTGCGTGGTGCTAGTGCCAAATATTGGTATTAGCACCAGCATATCCAACACTACACAAATACGCCCATTGCACTTCAGAAACTTCATGTGTGTCCACTGGGAATGTGCGTGGTGCTAGTGCCAAATATTGGTATTAGCACCAGCATATCCAACACTACACAAATACGCCCACAGCACTTCAGAAACTTCATGTGTGTCCACTGGGAATGTGCGTGGTGCTAGTGCCAAATATTGGTATTAGCACCAGCATATCCAACACTACACAAATACGCCCACAGTACTTCAGAAACTTCATGTGTGTCCACTGGGAATGTGCGTGGTGCTAGTGCCAAATATTGGTATTAACACCAGCATATCCAACACTACACAAATACGCCCACAGAACTTATGAAAGGTCATGTGTGTCCACTGGGAATGTGCGTGGTGCTAGTGCCAAATATTGGTATTAGCACCAGCATATCCAACACTACACAAATACGCCCACAGCACTTCAGAAACTTCATGTGTGTCCACTGGGAATGTGCGTGGTGCTAGAGCCAAATATTGGTATTACCACCAGCATATCCAACATCACACAAATACGCCCACAGTAGTTAAGAAACTTCATGTGTGTCCACTAGGAATGTGCGTGGTGCTAGTGCCAAATATTGGTATTAGCACCAGCATATCCAACACTACACAAATACGCCCACAGCACTTCAGAAACTTCATGTGTGTCCACTGGGAATGTGCGTGGTGTTAGTGCCAAATATTGGTATTAGCACCAGCATATCCAACACTACACAAATACGCCCACAGCACTTCAGAAACTTCATGTGTGTCCACTGGGAATGTGCTTGGTGCTAGTGCCAAATATTGGTATTAGCACCAGCATATCCAACACTACACAAATACGCCCACAGCACTTCAGAAAGGTCATGTGTGTCCCCTGGGAATGTGCGTGGTGCTAGTGCCAAATATTGGTATTAGCACCAGCATATCCAACACTACACAAATACGCCCACAGTAGTTAAGAAACTTCATGTGTGTCCACTGGGAATGTGCGTGGTGCTAGTGCCAAATATTGGTATTAGCATCAACATATCCAACACTACACAAATACGCCCACAGCACTTCAGAAACTTCATGTGTGTTCACTGGGAATGTGCGTGGTGCTAGTGCCAAATATTGGTATTAGCACCAGCATATCCAACACTACACAAATACGCCCACAGAATTCAGAAAGGTCATGTGTGTCCCCTAGGAATGTGCGTGGTGCTAGTGCCAAATATTGGTATTAGCACCAGCATATCCAACACTACACAAATACGCCCACAGCACTTCAGATAGGTCATGTGTGTAAACTGGGAATGTGCTTGGTGCTAGTGCCAAATATTGGTATTAGCACCAGCATATCCAACACTACACAAATACGCCCACAGCACTTCAGAAAGGTCATGTGTGTCCACTGGTAATGTGCGTGGTGCTAGTGCCAAATATTGGTATTAGCACCAGCATATCCAACACTACACAAATACGCCCACAGCACTTCAGAAAGGTCATGTGTGTCCCCTAGGAATGTGCGTGGTGCTAGTGCCAAATATTGGTATTAGCACCAGCATATCCAACACTACACAAATACGCCCACAGCACTTCAGATAGGTCATGTGTGTAAACTGGGAATGTGCTTGGTGCTAGTGCCAAATATTGGTATTAGCACCAGCACATCCAACACTACACAAATACGCCCACAGTAGTTAAGAAACTTCATATGTTTCCTCTGGGAATGTGCGTGGTGCTAGTGCCAAATATTGGTATTAGCACCAGCATATCCAACACTACACAAATACGCCCACAGTAGTTAAGAAACTTCATGTGTGTCCACTGGGAATGTGCGTGGTGCTAGTGCCAAATATTGGTATTAGCACCAGCATATCCAACACTACACAAATACGCCCACAGCACTTCAGAAACTTCATGTGTGTCCACTGGGAATGTGCGTGGTGCTAGTGCCAAATATTGGTAATACCACCAGCATATCCAACATCACACAAATACGCCCACAGTAGTTAAGAAACTTCATGTGTGTCCACAGGGAATGTGCGTGGTGCTAGTGCCAAATATTGGTATTAGCACCAGCATATCCAACACTACACAAATACGCCCATAGCACTTCAGAAACTTCATGTGTGTCCACTGGGAATGTGCGTGGTGCTAGTGACAAATATTGGTATTAGCACCAGCATATCCAACACTACACAAATACGCCCACAGCACTTCAGATAGGTCATGTGTGTAAACTGGGAATGTGCTTGGTTCTAGTGCCAAATATTGTTATTAGCACCAGCATATCCAACACTACACAAATACGCCCACAGCACTTCAGAAACTTCATGTGTGTCCACTGGGAATGTGCGTGGTGCTAGTGCCAAATATTGGTATTAGCACCAGCATATCCAACACTACACAAATACGCCCACAGCACTTCAGAAAGGTCATGTGTGTCCACTGGGAATGTGCGTGGTGCTAGTGCCAAATATTGGTATTAGCACCAGCATATCCAACACTACACAAATACGCCCACAGCACTTCAGAAAAGTCATGTGTGTCCCCTAGGAATGTGCGTGGTGCTAGTGCCAAATATTGGTATTAGCACCAGCATATCCAACACTACACAAATACGCCCACAGCACTTCAGATAGGTCATGTGTGTAAACTGGGAATGTGCTTGGTGCTAGTGCCAAATATTGGTATTAGCACCAGCACATCCAACACTACACAAATACGCCCACAGTAGTTAAGAAACTTCATATGTTTCCTCTGGGAATGTGCGTGGTGCTAGTGCCAAATATTGGTATTAGCACCAGCATATCCAACACTACTCAAATACGCCCACAGCACTTCAGAAAGGTCATGTGTGTCCACTGGGAATGTGCGTGGTGCAAGTGCCAAATATTGGTATTAGCACCAGCATATCCAACACTACACAAATACGCCCACAGTAGTTAAGAAACTTCATGTGTTTCCACTGGGAATGTGCGTGGTGCTAGTGCCAAATATTGGTATTAGCACCAGCATATCCAACACTACGCAAATACGCCCACAGCACTTCAGAAAGGTCATGTGTGTCCACTGGGAATGTGCGTGGTGCTAGTGCCAAATATTGGTATTAGCACCAGCATATCCAACACTACGCAAATACGCCCACAGTAGTTAAGAAACTTCATGTGTTTCCACTGGGAATGTGCGTGGTGCTAGTGCCAAATATTGGTATTAGCACCAGCATATCCAACACTACACAAATACGCCCACAGCACTTCAGAAACTTCATGTGTGTCCACTGGGAATGTGCGTGGTGCTAGTGCCAAATATTGGTAATACCGCCAGCATATCCAACATCACACAAATACGCCCACAGTAGTTAAGAAACTTCATGTGTGTCCACTGGGAATGTGCGTGGTTCTAGTGCCAAATATTGGTATTAGCACCAGCATATCCAACACTACACAAATACGCCCATAGCACTTCAGAAACTTCATGTGTGTCCACTGGGAATGTGCGTGGTGCTAGTGCCAAATATTGGTATTAGCAGCAGCATATCCAACACTACACAAATACGCCCACAGCACTTGAGAAACTTCATGTGTGTCCACTGGGAATGTGCGTGGTGCTAGTGCCAAATATTGGTATTAGCACCAGCATATCCAACACTACACAAATACGCCCACAGTAGTTAAGAAACTTCATGTGTGTCCACTGGGAATGTGCGTGGTGCTAGTGCCAAATATTGGTATTAGCACCAGCATATCCAACACTACACAAATACGCCCACAGCACTTCAGAAACTTCATGTGTGTCCACTGGGAATGTGCTTGGTGCTAGTGCCAAATATTGGTATTAGCACCAGCATATCCAACACTACACAAATACGCCCACAGCACTTCAGAAAGGTCATGTGTGTCCCCTGCGAATGTGCGTGGTGCTAGTGCCAAATATTGGTATTAGCACCAGCATATCCAACACTACACAAATACGCCCACAGCACTTCAGAAACTTCATGTGTGTCCACTGGGAATGTGCGTGGTGCTAGTGCCAAATATTGGTATTAGCACCAGCATATCCAACACTACACAAATACGCCCACAGCACTTCAGAAAGGTCATGTGTGTCCCCTGGGAATGTGCGTGGTGCTAGTGCCAAATATTGGTATTAGCACCAGCATATCCAACACTACACAAATACGCCCACAGTAGTTAAGAAACTTCATGTGTGTCCACTGGGAATGTGCGTGGTGCTAGTGCCAAATATTGGTATTAGCACCAGCATATCCAACACTACACAAATACGCCCACAGCACTTCAGAAAGGTCATGTGTGTCCACTGGTAATGTGCGTGGTGCTAGTGCCAAATATTGGTATTAGCACCAGCATATCCAACACTACACAAATACGCCCACAGTAGTTAAGAAACTTCATGTGTGTCCACTGGGAATGTGCGTGGTGCTAGTGCCAAATATTGGTATTAGCACCACCATATCCAACACTACACAAATACGCCCACAGCACTTCAGAAACTTCATGTGTGTCCACTGGGAATGTGCGTGGTGCTAGTGCCAAATATTGGTATTAGCACCAGCATATCCAACACTACACAAATACGCCCACAGCACTTCAGAAAGGTCATGTGTGTCCACTGGGAATGTGCGTGGTGCTAGTGCCAAATATTAGTATTAGCACCAGCATATCCAACACTACACAAATACGCCCACAGCACTTCAGATAGGTCATGTGCGTAAACTGGGAATGTGCTTGGTGCTAGTGCCAAATATTGGTATTAGCACCAGCACATCCAACACTACACAAATACGCCCACAGTAGTTAAGAAACTTCATGTGTTTCCTCTGGGAATGTGCGTGGTGCTAGTGCCAAATATTGGTATTAGCACCAGCATATCCAACACTACTCAAATACGCCCACAGCACTTCAGAAAGGTCATGTGTGTCCACTGGGAATGTGCGTGGTGCTAGTGCCAAATATTGGTATTTGCACCAGCATATCCAACACTACACAAATACGCCCACAGTAGTTAAGAAACTTCATGTGTTTCCACTGGGAATGTGCGTGGTGCTAGTGCCAAATATTGGTATTAGCACCAGCATATCCAACACTACGCAAATACGCCCACAGCACTTCAGAAAGGTCATGTGTGTCCACTGGGAATGTGCGTGGTGCTAGTGCCAAATATTGGTATTAGCACCAGCATATCCAACACTACGCAAATACGCCCACAGTAGTTAAGAAACTTCATGTGTTTCCACTGGGAATGTGCGTGGTGCTAGTGCCAAATATTGGTATTAGCACCAGCATATCCAACACTACACAAATACGCCCACAGCACTTCAGAAACTTCATGTGTGTCCACTGGGAATGTGCGTGGTGCTAGTGCCAAATATTGGTAATACCACCAGCATATCCAACATCACACAAATACGCCCACAGTAGTTAAGAAACTTCATGTGTGTCCACTGGGAATGTGCGTGGTGCTAGTGCCAAATATTGGTATTAGCACCAGCATATCCAACACTACACAAATACGCCCATAGCACTTCAGAAACTTCATGTGTGTCCACTGGGAATGTGCGTGGTGCTAGTGCCAAATATTGGTATTAGCACCAGCATATCCAACACTACACAAATACGCCCACAGCACTTCAGAAACTTCATGTGTGTCCACTGGGAATGTGCGTGGTGCTAGTGCCAAATATTGGTATTAGCACCAGCATATCCAACACTACACAAATACGCCCACAGCACTTCAGAAACTTCATGTGTGTCCACTGGGAATGTGCGTGGTGCTAGTGCCAAATATTGGTATTAGCAGCAGCATATCCAACACTACACAAATACGCCCACAGCACTTCAGAAAGGTCATGTGTGTCCACTGGGAATGTGCGTGGTGCTAGTGCCAAATATTGGTATTAGCACCAGCATATCCAACACTACACAAATACGCCCACAGTAGTTAAGAAACTTCATGTGTGTCCACTGGGAATGTGCGTGGTGCTAGTGCCAAATATTGGTATTAGCACCAGAATATCCAACACTACACAAATACGCCCACAGCACTTCAGAAAGGTCATGTGTGTCCACTGGTAATGTGCGTGGTGCTAGTGCCAAATATTGGTATTAGCACCAGCATATCCAACACTACACAAATACGCCCACAGCACTTCAGAAACTTCATGTGTGTCCACTGGGAATGTGCGTGGTGCTAGAGCCAAATATTGGTATTACCACCAGCATATCCAACATCACACAAATACGCCCACAGTAGTTAAGAAACTTCATGTGTGTCCACTGGGAATGTGCGTGGTGCTAGTGCCAAATATTGGTATTAGCATCAGCATATCCAACACTACACAAATACGCCCACAGCACTTCAGAAACTTCATGTGTGTCCACTGGGAAAGTGCGTGGTGCTAGTGCCAAATATTGGTATTAGCACCAGCATATCCAACATCACACAAATACGCCCACAGTAGTTAAGAAACTTCATGTGTGTCCACTAGGAATGTGCGTGGTGCTAGAGCCAAATATTGGTATTAGCACCAGCATATCCAACACTACACAAATACGCCCACAGCACTTCAGAAACTTCATGTGTGTTCACTGGGAATGTGCGTGGTGCTAGTGCCAAATATTGGTATTAGCACCAGCATATCCAACACTACACAAATACGCCCACAGCACTTCAGAAACTTCATGTGTGTCCACTGGGAATGTGCGTGGTGCTAGTGCCAAATATTGGTATTAGCACCAGCATATCCAACACTACACAAATACGCCCACAGCACTTCAGAAACTTCATGTGTGTCCACTGGGAATGTGCGTGGTGCTAGTGCCAAATATTGGTATTAGCAGCAGCATATCCAACACTACACAAATACGCCCACAGCACTTCAGAAAGGTCATGTGTGTCCACTGGGAATGTGCGTGGTGCTAGTGCCAAATATTGGTATTAGCACCAGCATATCCAACATCACACAAATACGCCCACAGTAGTTAAGAAACTTCATGTGTGTCCACTGGGAATGTGCGTGGTGCTAGTGCCAAATATTGGTATTAGCACCAGCATATCCAACACTACACAAATACGCCCACAGCACTTCAGAAAGGTCATGTGTGTCCACTGGTAATGTGCGTGGTGCTAGTGCCAAATATTGGTATTAGCACCAGCATATCCAACACTACACAAATACGCCCACAGCACTTCAGAAACTTCATGTGTGTCCACTGGGAATGTGCGTGGTGCTAGAGCCAAATATTGGTATTACCACCAGCATATCCAACATCACACAAATACGCCCACAGTAGTTAAGAAACTTCATGTGTGTCCACTGGGAATGTGCGTGGTGCTAGTGCCAAATATTGGTATTAGCATCAGCATATCCAACACTACACAAATACGCCCACAGCACTTCAGAAACTTCATGTGTGTCCACTGGGAAAGTGCGTGGTGCTAGTGCCAAATATTGGTATTAGCACCAGCATATCCAACATCACACAAATACGCCCACAGTAGTTAAGAAACTTCATGTGTGTCCACTAGGAATGTGCGTGGTGCTAGTGCCAAATATTGGTATTAGCACCAGCATATCCAACACTACACAAATACGCCCACAGCACTTCAGAAACTTCATGTGTGTCCACTGGGAATGTGCGTGGTGCTAGTGCCAAATATTGGTATTAGCACCAGCATATCCAACACTACACAAATACGCCCACAGCACTTCAGAAAGGTCATGTGTGTCCCCTGGGAATGTGCGTGGTGCTAGTGCCAAATATTGGTATTAGCACCAGCATATCCAACACTACACTAAATACGCCCACAGCACTTCAGAAAGGTCATGTGTTCCACTGGTAATGTGCGTGGTGCTAGTGCCAAATATTGGTATTAGCACCAGCATATCCAACACTACACAAATACGCCCACAGCACTTCAGAAAGGTCATGTGTGTCCCCTAGGAATGTGCGTGGTGCTAGTGCCAAATATTGGTATTAGCACCAGCATATCCAACACTACACAAATACGCCCACAGCACTTAAGATAGGTCATGTGTGTAAACTGGGAATGTGCTTGGTGCTAGTGCCAAATATTGGTATTAGCACCAGCACATCCAACACTACACAAATACGCCCACAGTAGTTAAGAAACTTCATGTGTTTCCTCTGGGAATGTGCGTGGTGCTAGTGCCAAATATTGGTATTAGCACCAGCATATCCAACACTACTCAAATACGCCCACAGCACTTCAGAAAGGTCATGTGTGTCCACTGGGAATGTGCGTGGTGCTAGTGCCAAATATTGGTATTAGCACCAGCATATCCAACACTACACAAATACGCCCACAGTAGTTAAGAAACTTCATGTGTTTCCACTGGGAATGTGCGTGGTGCTAGTGCCAAATATATGTATTAGCACCAGCATATCCAACACTACGCAAATACGCCCACAGCACTTCAGAAAGTCATGTGTGTCCACTGGGAATGTGCGTGGTGCTAGTGCCAAATATTGGTAATAGTACCAGCATATCCAACACTACACAAATACGCCCACAGTAGTTAAGAAACTTCATGTGTTTCCACTGGGAATGTGCGTGGTGCTAGTGCCAAATATTGGTATTAGCACCAGCATATCCAACACTACACAAATACGCCCACAGCACTTCAGAAACTTCATGTGTGTCCACTGGGAATGTGCGTGGTGCTAGTGCCAAATATTGGTAATACCACCAGCATATCCAACATCACACAAATACGCCCACAGTAGTTAAGAAACTTCATGTGTGTCCACTGGGAATGTGCGTGGTGCTAGTGCCAAATATTGGTATTAGCACCAGCATATCCAACACTACACAAATACGCCCATTGCACTTCAGAAACTTCATGTGTGTCCACTGGGAATGTGCGTGGTGCTAGTGCCAAATATTGGTATTAGCACCAGCATATCCAACACTACACAAATACGCCCACAGCACTTCAGAAACTTCATGTGTGTCCACTGGGAATGTGCGTGGTGCTAGTGCCAAATATTGGTATTAGCACCAGGATATCCAACACTACACAAATACGCCCACAGCACTTCAGAAACTTCATGTGTGTCCACTGGGAATGTGCGTGGTGCTAGTGCCAAATATTGGTATTAGCATCAGCATATCCAACACTACACAAATACGCCCACAGCACTTCAGAAACTTCATGTGTGTCCACTGGGAAAGTGCGTGGTGCTAGTGCCAAATATTGGTATTAGCACCAGCATATCCAACATCACACAAATACGCCCACAGTAGTTAAGAAACTTCATGTGTGTCCACTAGGAATGTGCGTGGTGCTAGAGCCAAATATTGGTATTAGCACCAGCATATCCAACACTACACAAATACGCCCACAGCACTTCAGAAACTTCATGTGTGTTCACTGGGAATGTGCGTGGTGCTAGTGCCAAATATTGGTATTAGCACCAGCATATCCAACACTACACAAATACGCCCACAGCACTTCAGAAACTTCATGTGTGTCCACTGGGAATGTGCGTGGTGCTAGTGCCAAATATTGGTATTAGCACCAGCATATCCAACACTACACAAATACGCCCACAGCACTTCAGAAACTTCATGTGTGTCCACTGGGAATGTGCGTGGTGCTAGTGCCAAATATTGGTATTAGCAGCAGCATATCCAACACTACACAAATACGCCCACAGCACTTCAGAAAGGTCATGTGTGTCCACTGGGAATGTGCGTGGTGCTAGTGCCAAATATTGGTATTAGCACCAGCATATCCAACACTACACAAATACGCCCACAGTAGTTAAGAAACTTCATGTGTGTCCACTGGGAATGTGCGTGGTGCTAGTGCCAAATATTGGTATTAGCACCAGCATATCTAACACTACACAAATACGCCCACAGCACTTCAGAAAGGTCATGTGTGTCCACTGGTAATGTGCGTGGTGCTAGTGCCAAATATTGGTATTAGCACCAGCATATCCAACACTACACAAATACGCCCACAGCACTTCAGAAACTTCATGTGTGTCCACTGGGAATGTGCGTGGTGCTAGAGCCAAATATTGGTATTACCACCAGCATATCCAACATCACACAAATACGCCCACAGTAGTTAAGAAACTTCATGTGTGTCCACTGGGAATGTGCGTGGTGCTAGTGCCAAATATTGGTATTAGCATCAGCATATCCAACACTACACAAATACGCCCACAGCACTTCAGAAACTTCATGTGTGTCCACTGGGAAAGTGCGTGGTGCTAGTGCCAAATATTGGTATTAGCACCAGCATATCCAACATCACACAAATACGCCCACAGTAGTTAAGAAACTTCATGTGTGTCCACTAGGAATGTGCGTGGTGCTAGTGCCAAATATTGGTATTAGCACCAGCATATCCAACACTACACAAATACGCCCACAGCACTTCAGAAACTTCATGTGTGTCCACTGGGAATGTGCGTGGTGCTAGTGCCAAATATTGGTATTAGCACCAGCATATCCAACACTACACAAATACGCCCACAGCACTTCAGAAAGGTCATGTGTGTCCCCTGGGAATGTGCGTGGTGCTAGTGCCAAATATTGGTATTAGCACCAGCATATCCAACACTACACTAAATACGCCCACAGCACTTCAGAAAGGTCATGTGTTCCACTGGTAATGTGCGTGGTGCTAGTGCCAAATATTGGTATTAGCACCAGCATATCCAACACTACACAAATACGCCCACAGCACTTCAGAAAGGTCATGTGTGTCCCCTAGGAATGTGCGTGGTGCTAGTGCCAAATATTGGTATTAGCACCAGCATATCCAACACTACACAAATACGCCCACAGCACTTAAGATAGGTCATGTGTGTAAACTGGGAATGTGCTTGGTGCTAGTGCCAAATATTGGTATTAGCACCAGCACATCCAACACTACACAAATACGCCCACAGTAGTTAAGAAACTTCATGTGTTTCCTCTGGGAATGTGCGTGGTGCTAGTGCCAAATATTGGTATTAGCACCAGCATATCCAACACTACTCAAATACGCCCACAGCACTTCAGAAAGGTCATGTGTGTCCACTGGGAATGTGCGTGGTGCTAGTGCCAAATATTGGTATTAGCACCAGCATATCCAACACTACACAAATACGCCCACAGTAGTTAAGAAACTTCATGTGTTTCCACTGGGAATGTGCGTGGTGCTAGTGCCAAATATATGTATTAGCACCAGCATATCCAACACTACGCAAATACGCCCACAGCACTTCAGAAAGTCATGTGTGTCCACTGGGAATGTGCGTGGTGCTAGTGCCAAATATTGGTAATAGTACCAGCATATCCAACACTACACAAATACGCCCACAGTAGTTAAGAAACTTCATGTGTTTCCACTGGGAATGTGCGTGGTGCTAGTGCCAAATATTGGTATTAGCACCAGCATATCCAACACTACACAAATACGCCCACAGCACTTCAGAAACTTCATGTGTGTCCACTGGGAATGTGCGTGGTGCTAGTGCCAAATATTGGTAATACCACCAGCATATCCAACATCACACAAATACGCCCACAGTAGTTAAGAAACTTCATGTGTGTCCACTGGGAATGTGCGTGGTGCTAGTGCCAAATATTGGTATTAGCACCAGCATATCCAACACTACACAAATACGCCCATTGCACTTCAGAAACTTCATGTGTGTCCACTGGGAATGTGCGTGGTGCTAGTGCCAAATATTGGTATTAGCACCAGCATATCCAACACTACACAAATACGCCCACAGCACTTCAGAAACTTCATGTGTGTCCACTGGGAATGTGCGTGGTGCTAGTGCCAAATATTGGTATTAGCACCAGGATATCCAACACTACACAAATACGCCCACAGCACTTCAGAAACTTCATGTGTGTCCACTGGGAATGTGCGTGGTGCTAGTGCCAAATATTGGTATTAGCAGCAGCATATCCAACACTACACAAATACGCCCACAGCACTTCAGAAAGGTCATGTGTGTCCACTGGGAATGTGCGTGGTGCTAGTGCCAAATATTGGTATTAGCACCAGCATATCCAACACTACGCAAAGACGCCCACAGCACTTCAGAAAGGTCATGTGTGTCCACTGGGAATGTGCATGGTGCTAGTGCCAAATATTGGCAATAGTACCAGCATATCCAACACTACACAAATACGCCCACAGTAGTTAAGAAACTTCATGTGTTTCCACTGGGAATGTGCGTGGTGCTAGTGCCAAATATTGGCATTAGCACCAGCATATCCAACACTACACAAATACGCCCACAGCACTTCAGAAACTTCATGTGTGTCCACTGGGAATGTGCGTGGTGCTAGTGCCAAATATTGGTAATACCACCAGCATATCCAACATCACACAAATACGCCCACAGTAGTTAAGAAACTTCATGTGTGTCCACTGGGAATGTGCGTGGTGCTAGTGCCAAATATTGGTATTAGCACCAGCATATCCAACACTACACAAATACGCCCACAGCACTTCAGAAACTTCATGTGTGTCCACTGGGAATGTGCGTGGTGCTAGTGCCAAATATTGGTATTAGCACCAGCATATCCAACACTACACAAATACGCCCACAGCACTTCAGAAACTTCATGTGTGTCCACTGGGAATGTGCGTGGTGCTAGTGCCAAATATTGGTATTAGCACCAGCATATCCAACACTACACAAATACGCCCACAGCACTTCAGAAACTTCATGTGTGTCCACTGGGAATGTGCGTGGTGCTAGTGCCAAATATTGGTATTAGCAGCAGCATATCCAACACTACACAAATACGCCCACAGCACTTAAGAAAGGTAATGTGTGTCCACTGGGAATGTGCGTGGTGCTAGTGCCAAATATTGGTATTAGCACCAGCATATCCAACACTACACAAATACGCCCACAGCACTTCAGAAAGGTCATGTGTGTCCACTGGGAATGTGCGTGGTGCTAGTGCCAAATATTGGTATTAGCACCAGCATATCCAACACTACACAAATACGCCCACAGCACTTCAGAAACTTCATGTGTGTCCACTGGGAATGTGCGTGGTGCTAGAGCCAAATATTGGTATTACCACCAGCATATCCAACATCACACAAATACGCCCACAGTAGTTAAGAAACTTCATGTGTGTCCACTGGGAATGTGCTTGGTGCTAGTGCCAAATATTGGTATTAGCACCAGCATATCCAACACTACACAAATACGCCCACAGCACTTCAGAAACTTCATGTGTGTCCACTGGGAAAGTGCGTGGTGCTAGTTTCAAATATTGGTATTACCACCAGCATATCCAACATCACACAAATACGCCCCCAGTAGTTAAGAAACTTCATGTGTGTCCACTAGGAATGTGCGTGGTGCTAGTGCCAAATATTGGTATTAGCACCAGCATATCCAACACTACACAAATACGCCCACAGCACTTCAGAAACTTCATGTGTGTCCACTGGGAATGTGCGTGGTTCTAGTGCCAAATATTGGTATTAGCACCAGCATATCCAACACTACACAAATACGCCCACAGCACTTCAGAAACTTCATGTGTGTCCACTGGGAATGTGCTTGGTGCTAGTGCCAAATATTGGTATTAGCACCAGCATATCCAACACTACACAAATACGCCCACAGCACTTCAGAAAGGTCATGTGTGTCCCCTGGGAATGTGCGTGGTGCTAGTGCCAAATATTGGTATTTACACCAGCATATCAAACACTACACAAATACGCCCACAGCACTTCAGAAAGGTCATGTGTGTCCACTGGTAATGTGCGTGGTGCTAGAGCCAAATATTGGTATTAGCACCAGCATATCCAACACTACACAAATACGCCCATAGCACTTCAGAAAGGTCATGTGTGTCCCCTAGGAATGTGCGTGGTGCTAGTGCCAAGTATTGGTATTAGCACCAGCATATCCAACACTACACAAATACGCCCACAGCACTTCAGATAGGTCATGTGTGTAAACTGGGAATGTGCTTGGTGCTAGTGCCAAATATTGGTATTAGCACCAGCACATCCAACACTACACAAATACGCCCAAAGTAGTTAAGAAACTTCATGTGTTTCCTCTGGGAATGTGCGTGGTGCTAGTGCCAAATATTGGTATTAGCACCAGCATATCCAACACTACTCAAATACGCCCACAGCACTTAAGAAAGGTCATGTGTGTCCACTGGGAATGTGCGTGGTGCTAGTGCCAAATATTGGTATTAGCACCAGCATATCCAACACTACGCAAATACGCCCACAGCACTTCAGAAAGGTCATGTGTGTCCACTGGGAATGTGCGTGGTGCTAGTGCCAAATATTGGTATTAGCACCAGCATATCCAACACTACGCAAATACGCCCACAGCACTTCAGAAAGGTCATGTGTGTCCACTGGGAATGTGCATGGTGCTAGTGCCAAATATTGGTAATAGTACCAGCATATCCAACACTACACAAATACGCCCACAGTAGTTAAGAAACTTCATGTGTTTCCACTGGGAATGTGCGTGGTGCTAGTGCCAAATATTGGTATTAGCACCAGCATATCCAACACTACACAAATACGCCCACAGCACTTCAGAAACTTCATGTGTGTCCACTGGGAATGTGCGTGGTGCTAGTGCCAAATATTGGTAATACCACCAGCATATCCAACATCACACAAATACGCCCACAGTAGTTAAGAAACTTCATGTGTGTCCACTGGGAATGTGCGTGGTGCTAGTGCCAAATATTGGTATTAGCACCAGCATATCCAATACTACACAAATACGCCCATTGCACTTCAGAAACTTCATGTGTGTCCACTGGGAATGTGCGTGGTGCTAGTGCCAAATATTGGTATTAGCACCAGCATATCCAACACTACACAAATACGCCCACAGCACTTCAGAAACTTCATGTGTGTCCACTGGGAATGTGCGTGGTGCTAGTGCCAAATATTGGTATTAGCACCAGCATATCCAACACTACACAAATACGCCCACAGTACTTCAGAAACTTCATGTGTGTCCACTGGGAATGTGCGTGGTGCTAGTGCCAAATATTGGTATTAGCACCAGCATATCCAACACTACACAAATACGCCCACAGCACTTCAGAAAGGTCATGTGTGTCCACTGGGAATGTGCGTGGTGCTAGTGCCAAATATTGGTATTAGCACCAGCATATCCAACACTACACAAATACGCCCACAGTAGTTAAGAAACTTCATGTGTGTCCACTGGGAATGTGCGTGGTGCTAGTGCCAAATATTGGTATTAGCACCAGCATATCCAACACTACACAAATACGCCCACAGCACTTCAGAAAGGTCATGTGTGTCCACTGGGAATGTGCGTGGTGCTAGTGCCAAATATTGGTATTAGCACCAGCATATCCAACACTACACAAATACGCCCACAGCACTTCAGAAACTTCATGTGTGTCCACTGGGAATGTGCGTGGTGCTAGAGCCAAATATTGGTATTACCACCAGCATATCCAACATCACACAAATACGCCCACAGTAGTTAAGAAACTTCATGTGTGTCCACTGGGAATGTGCGTGGTGCTAGTGCCAAATATTGGTATTAGCATCAGCATATCCAACACTACACAAATACGCCCACAGCACTTCAGAAACTTCATGTGTGTCCACTGGGAAAGTGCGTGGTGCTAGTGCCAAATATTGGTATTACCACCAGCATATCCAACATCACACAAATACGCCCACAGTAGTTAAGAAACTTCATGTGTGTCCACTAGGAATGTGCGTGGTGCTAGTGCCAAATATTGGTATTAGCACCAGCATATCCAACACTACACAAATACGCCCACAGCACTTCAGAAACTTCATGTGTGTCCACTGGGAATGTGCGTGGTGCTAGTGCCAAATATTGGTATTAGCACCAGCATATCCAACACTACACAAATACGCCCACAGCACTTCAGAAACTTCATGTGTGTCCACTGGGAATGTGCGTGGTGCTAGTGCCAAATATTGGTATTAGCACCAGCATATCCAACACTACACAAATACGCCCACAGCACTTCAGAAACTTCATGTGTGTCCACTGGGAATGTGCTTGGTGCTAGTGCCAAATATTGGTATTAGCACCAGCATATCCAACACTACACAAATACGCCCACAGCACTTCAGAAAGGTCATGTGTGTCCCCTGGGAATGTGCGTGGTGCTAGTGCCAAATATTGGTATTAGCACCAGCATATCCAACACTACACAAATACGCCCACAGTAGTTAAGAAACTTCATGTGTGTCCACTGGGAATGTGCGTGGTGCTAGTGCCAAATATTGGTATTAGCACCAGCATATCCAACACTACACAAATACGCCCACAGCACTTCAGAAAGGTCATGTGTGTCCCCTGGGAATGTGCGTGGTGCTAGTGCCAAATATTGGTATTAGCACCAGCATATCCAACACTACACAAATACGCCCACAGTAGTTAAGAAACTTCATGTGTGTCCACTGGGAATGTGCGTGGTGCTAGTGCCAAATATTGGTATTAGCACCAGCATATCCAACACTACACAAATACGCCCACAGCACTTCAGAAAGGTCATGTGTGTCCACTGGTAATGTGCGTGGTGCTAGTGCCAAATATTGGTATTAGCACCAGCATATCCAACACTACACAAATACGCCCATAGCACTTCAGAAACTTCATGTGTGTCCACTGGGAATGTGCGTGGTGCTAGTGCCAAATATTGGTATTAGCACCAGCATATCCAACACTACACAAATACGCCCACAGTAGTTAAGAAACTTCATGTGTGTCCACTGGGAATGTGCTTGGTGCTAGTGCCAAATATTGGTATTAGCACCAGCATATCCAACACTACACAAATACGCCCACAGCACTTCAGAAAGGTCATGTGTGTCCCCTGGGAATGTGCGTGGTGCTAGTGCCAAATATTGGTATTAGCACCAGCATATCCAACACTACACAAATACGCCCACAGTAGTTAAGAAACTTCATGTGTGTCCACTGGGAATGTGCGTGGTGCTAGTGCCAAATATTGGTATTAGCACCAGCATATCCAACACTACACAAATACGCCCACAGCACTTCAGAAAGGTCATGTGTGTCCCCTGGGAATGTGCGTGGTGCTAGTGCCAAATATTGGTATTAGCACCAGCATATCCAACACTACACAAATACGCCCACAGTAGTTAAGAAACTTCATGTGTGTCCACTGGGAATGTGCGTGGTGCTAGTGCCAAATATTGGTATTAGCACCAGCATATCCAACACTACACAAATACGCCCACAGCACTTCAGAAAGGTCATGTGTGTCCACTGGTAATGTGCGTGGTGCTAGTGCCAAATATTGGTATTAGCACCAGCGTATCCAACACTACACAAATACGCCCATAGCACTTCAGAAACTTCATGTGTGTCCACTGGGAATGTGCGTGGTGCTAGTGCCAAATATTGGTATTAGCACCAGCATATCCAACACTACACAAATACGCCCACAGCACTTCAGAAAGGTCATGTGTGTCCCCTGGGAATGTGCGTGGTGCTAGTGCCAAATATTGGTATTAGCACCAGCATATCCAACACTACACAAATACGCCCACAGTAGTTAAGAAACTTCATGTGTGTCCACTGGGAATGTGCGTGGTGCTAGTGCCAAATATTGGTATTAGCACCAGCATATCCAACACTACACAAATACGCCCACAGCACTTCAGAAACTTCATGTGTGTCCACTGGGAATGTGCGTGGTGCTAGTGCCAAATATTGGTATTAGCACCAGCATATCCAACACTACACAAATACGCCCACAGCACTTCAGAAACTTCATGTGTGTCCACTGGGAATGTGCTTGGTGCTAGTGCAAAATATTGGTATTAGCACCAGCATATCCAACACTACACAAATACGCCCACAGCACTTCAGAAAGGTCATGTGTGTCCCCTGGGAATGTGCGTGGTGCTAGTGCCAAATATTGGTATTAGCACCAGCATATCCAACACTACACAAATACGCCCACAGTAGTTAAGAAACTTCATGTGTGTCCACTGGGAATGTGCGTGGTGCTAGTGCCAAATATTGGTATTAGCACCAGCATATCCAACACTACACAAATACGCCCATAGCACTTCAGAAACTTCATGTGTGTCCACTGGGAATGTGCGTGGTGCTAGTGCCAAATATTGGTATTAGCACCAGCATATCCAACACTACACAAATACGCCCACAGCACTTCAGAAACTTCATGTGTGTCCACTGGGAATGTGCGTGGTGCTAGTGCCAAATATTGGTATTAGCACCAGCATATCCAACACTACACAAATACGCCCACAGCACTTCAGAAACTTCATGTGTGTCCACTGGGAATGTGCGTGGTGCTAGTGCCAAATGTTGGTATTAGCACCAGCATATCTAACACTACACAAATACGCCCACAGCACTTCAGAAACTTCATGTGTGTCCACTGGGAATGTGCGTGGTGCTAGTGCCAAATATTGGTATTAGCACCAGCATATCTAACACTACACAAATACGCCCACAGCACTTCAGAAACTTCATGTGTGTCCACTGGGAATGTGCGTGGTGCTAGTGCCAAATATTGGTATTAGCACCAGCATATCCAACACTACACAAATACGCCCACAGTAGTTAAGAAACTTCATGTGTGTCCACTGGGAATTTGCGTGGTGCTAGTGCCAATTATTGGTATTAGCATCAGCATATCCAACACTACACAAATACGCTCACAGCTCTTCAGAAACTTCATGTGTGTCCACTGGGAATGTGCGTGGTGCTAGTGCCAAATATTGGTATTAGCATCAGCATATCCAACACTACACAAATACGCTCACAGCACTTCAGAAACTTCATGTGTGTCCACTGGGAATGTGCGTGGTGCTAGTGCCAAATATTGGTATTAGCACCAGCATATCCAAAACTACACAAATACACCCACAGTAGTTAAGAAACTTCATGTGTGTCCACTGGGAATGTGCGTGGTGCTAGTGCCAAATATTGGTATTAGCACCAGCATATCTATCACTACACAAATACGCCCACAGCACTTCAGAAACTTCATGTGTGTCCACTGGGAATGTGCGTGGTGCTAGTGCCAAATATTGGTATTAGCATCAGCATATCCAACACTACACAAATACGCCCACAGCACTTCAGAAACTTCATGTGTGTCCACTGGGAATGTGCGTGGTGCTAGTGCCAAGTATTGGTATTAGCACCAACATATCCAACACTACGCAAATACGCCCACAGCACTTAAGAAACTTCATGTGTGTCCACTGGGAATGTGCGTGGTGCTAGTGCCAAATATTGGTATTAGCACCAGCATATCCAACACTACACAAATACGCCCACAGCACTTCAGAAAGGTCATGTGTGTCCCCTGGGAATGTGCGTGGTGCTAGTGCCAAATATTGGTATTAGCACCAGCATATCCAACACTACACAAATACGCCCACAGTAGTTAAGAAACTTCATGTGTGTCCACTGGGAATGTGCGTGGTGCTAGTGCCAAATATTGGTATTAGCACCAGCATATCCAACACTACACAAATACGCCCACAGCACTTAAGAAAGGTCATGTGTGTCCACTGGGAATGTGCGTGGTGCTAGTGCCAAATATTGGTATTAGCATCAGCATATCCAACACTACACAAATACGCTCACAGCACTTCAGAAACTTCATGTGTGTCCACTGGGAATGTGCGTGGTGCTAGTGCCAAATATTGGTATTAGCACCAGCATATCCAAAACTACACAAATACACCCACAGTAGTTAAGAAACTTCATGTGTGTCCACTGGGAATGTGCGTGGTGCTAGTGCCAAATATTGGTATTAGCACCAGCATATCTATCACTACACAAATACGCCCACAGCACTTCAGAAACTTCATGTGTGTCCACTGGGAATGTGCGTGGTGCTAGTGCCAAATATTGGTATTAGCACCAGCATATCCAACACTACACAAATACGCCCATAGCACTTCAGAAACTTCATGTGTGTCCACTGGGAATGTGCGTGGTGCTAGTGCCAAATATTGGTATTAGCACCAGCATATCCAACACTACACAAATACGCCCACAGCACTTCTGAAACTTCATGTGTGTCCACTGGGAATGTGCGTGGTGCTAGTGCCAAATATTGGTATTAGCACCAGCATATCCAACACTACACAAATACGCCCACAGTAGTTAAGAAACTTCATGTGTGTCCACTGGGAATGTGCGTGGTGCTAGTGCCAAATATTGGTATTAGCATCAGCATATCCAACACTACACAAATACGCTCACAGCACTTCAGAAACTTCATGTGTGTCCACTGGGAATGTGCGTGGTGCTAGTGCCAAATATTGGTATTAGCATCAGCATATCCAAAACTACACAAATACGCTCACAGCACTTCAGAAACTTCATGTGTGTCCACTGGGAATGTGCGTGGTGCTAGTGCCAAATATTGGTATTAGCACCACCATATCCAATAATACACAAATACGCTCACAACACTTCAGAAACTTCATGTGTGTCCACTGGGAATGTGCGTGGTGCTAGTGCCAAATATTGGTATTAGCACCAGCATTTCCAACACTACACAAATACGCCCACAGAACTTCAGAAACTTCATGTGTGTCCACTGGGAATATGCGTGGTGCTAGTGCCAAGTATTGGTATTAGCACCAGCATTTCCAACACTACGCAAATACGCCCACAGAACTTCAGAAACTTCATGTGTGTCCACTGGGAATGTGCGTGGTGCTAGTGCCAAGTATTGGTATTAGCACCAGCATATCCAACACTGCGCAAATACGCCCACAGCACTTCAGAAACTTCATGTGTGTCCACTGGGAATGTGCGTGGTGCTAGTGCCAAATATTGGTATTAGCACCAGCATATCCAACACTACACAAATACGCCCACAGTAGTTAAGAAACTTCATGTGTGTCCACTGGGAATGTGCGTGGTGCTAGTGCCAAATATTGGTATTAGCATCAGCATATCCAACACTACACAAATACGCTCACAGCACTTCAGAAACTTCATGTGTGTCCACTGGGAATGTGCGTGGTGCTAGTGCCAAATATTGGTATTAGCATCAGCATATCCAACACTACACAAATACGCCCACAGCACTTCAGAAACTTCATGTGTGTCCACTGGGAATGTGCGTGGTGCTAGTGCCAAGTATTGGTATTAGCACCAACATATCCAACACTACGCAAATACGCCCACAGCACTTAAGAAACTTCATGTGTGTCCACTGGGAATGTGCGTGGTGCTAGTGCCAAATATTGGTATTAGCACCAGCATATCCAACACTACACAAATACGCCCACAGCACTTCAGAAAGGTCATGTGTGTCCCCTGGGAATGTGCGTGGTGCTAGTGCCAAATATTGGTATTAGCACCAGCATATCCAACACTACACAAATACGCCCACAGTAGTTAAGAAACTTCATGTGTGTCCACTGGGAATGTGCGTGGTGCTAGTGCCAAATATTGGTATTAGCACCAGCATATCCAACACTACACAAATACGCCCACAGCACTTAAGAAAGGTCATGTGTGTCCACTGGTAATGTGCGTGGTTCTAGTGCCAAATATTGGTATTAGCACCAGCATATCCAACACTACACAAATACGCCCACAGCACTTCAGAAAGGTCATGTGTGTCCCCTGGGAATGTGCGTGGTGCTAGTGCCAAATATTGGTATTAGCACCACCATATCCAACACTACACAAATACGCCCACAGCACTTCAGATAGGTCATGTGTGTAAACTGGGAATGTGCTTGGTGCTAGTGCCAAATATTTGTATTAGCACCAGCATATCCAACACTACACAAATACGCCCACAGTAGTTAAGAAACTTCATGTGTTTCCACTGGGAATGTGCGTGGTGCTAGTGCCAAATATTGGTATTAGCACCAGCATATCCAACACTACACAAATACGCCCACAGTAGTTAAGAAACTTCATGTGTGTCCACTGGGAATGTGCGTGGTGCTAGTGCCAAATATTGGTATTAGCACCAGCATATCCAACACTACACAAATACGCCCACAGCACTTCAGAAAGGTCATGTGTGTCCACTGGTAATGTGCGTGGTTCTAGTGCCAAATATTGGTATTAGCACCAGCATATCCAACACTACACAAATACGCCCACAGCACTTCAGAAAGGTTATGTGTGTCCCCAGGGAATGTGCGTGGTCCTAGTGCCAAATATTGGTATTAGCACCACCATATCCAACACTACACAAATACGCCCACAGCACTTCAGATAGGTCATGTGTGTCCACTGGGAATGTGCGTGGTGCTAGTGCCAAATATTGGTATTAGCACCAGCATATCCAACACTACACAAATACGCCCACAGTAGTTAAGAAACTTCATGTGTGTCCACTGGGAATGTGCGTGGTGCTAGTGCCAAATATTGGTATTAGCATCAGCATATCCAACACTACACAAATACGCTCACAGCACTTCAGAAACTTCATGTGTGTCCACTGGGAATGTGCGTGGTGCTAGTGCCAAATATTGGTATTAGCATCAGCATATCCAACACTACACAAATACGCTCACAGCACTTCAGAAACTTCATGTGTGTCCACTGGGAATGTGCGTGGTGCTAGTGCCAAATATTGGTATTAGCACCACCATATCCAATAATACACAAATACGCTCACAACACTTCAGAAACTTCATGTGTGTCCACTGGGAATGTGCGTGGTGCTAGTGCCAAATATTGGTATTAGCACCAGCATATCCAACACTACACAAATACGCCCACAGCACTTCAGATAGGTCATGTGTGTCCCCTGGGAATGTGCGTGGTGCTAGTGCCAAATATTGGTATTAGCACCAGCATATCCAACACTACACAAATACGCCCACAGTAGTTAAGAAACTTCATGTGTGTCCACTGGGAATGTGCGTGGTACTAGTGCCAAATATTGGTATTAGCACCAGCATATCCAACACTACACAAATACGCCCACAGCACTTCAGAAAGGTCATGTGTGTCCACTGGTAATGTGCGTGGTTCTAGTGCCAAATATTGGTATTAGCACCAGCATATCCAACACTACACAAATACGCCCACAGCACTTCAGAAAGGTCATGTGTGTCCCCTGGGAATGTGCGTGGTGCTAGTGCCAAATATTGGTATTAGCACCACCATATCCAACACTACACAAATACGCCCACAGCACTTCAGATAGGTCATGTGTGTAAACTGGGAATGTGCTTGGTGCTACTGCCAAATATTGGTATTAGCACCAGCATATCCAACACTACACATATACGCCCACAGTAGTTAAGAAACTTCATGTGTTTCCACTGGGAATGTGCGTGGTGCTAGTGCCAAATATTGGTATTAGCACCAGCATATCCAACACTACACAAATACGCCCACAGTAGTTAAGAAACTTCATGTCTGTCCACTGGGAATGTGCGTGGTGCTAGTGCCAAATATTGGTATTAGCACCAGCATATCCAACACTACACAAATACGCCCACAGCACTTCAGAAACTTCATGTGTGTCCACTGGGAATGTGCGTGGTGCTAGTGCCAAATATTGGTATTAGCACCAGCATATCCAACACTACACAAATACGCCCACAGCACTTCAGAAACTTCATGTGTGTTCACTGGGAATGTGCTTGGTGCTAGTGCCAAATATTGGTATTAGCACCAGCATATCCAACACTACACAAATACGCCCACAGCACTTCAGAAAGGTCATGTGTGTCCCCTGGGAATGTGCGTGGTGCTAGTGCCAAATATTGGTATTAGCATCAGCATATCCAACACTACACAAATACGCCCACAGTAGTTAAGAAACTTCATGTGTGTCCACTGGGAATGTGCGTGGTGCTAGTGCCAAATATTGGTATTAGCACCAGCATATCCAACACTACACAAATACGCCCATAGCACTTCAGAAACTTCATGTGTGTCCACTGGGAATGTGCGTGGTGCTAGTGCCAAATATTGGTATTAGCACCAGCATATCCAACACTACACAAATACGCCCACAGCACTTCAGAAACTTCATGTGTGTCCACTGGGAATGTGCGTGGTGCTAGTGCCAAATATTGGTATTAGCACCAGCATATCCAACACTACACAAATACGCCCACAGCACTTCAGAAACTTCATGTGTGTCCACTGGGAATGTGCGTGGTGCTAGTGCCAAATGTTGGTATTAGCGCCAGCATATCTAACACTACACAAATACGCCCACAGCACTTCAGAAACTTCATGTGTGTCCACTGGGAATGTGCGTGGTGCTAGTGCCAAATATTGGTATTAGCACCAGCATATCTAACACTACACAAATACGCCCACAGCACTTCAGAAACTTCATGTGTGTCCACTGGGAATGTGCGTGGTGCTAGTGCCAAATATTGGTATTAGCACCAGCATATCCAACACTACACAAATACGCCCACAGTAGTTAAGAAACTTCATGTGTGTCCACTGGGAATGTGCGTGGTGCTAGTGCCAAATATTGGTATTAGCATCAGCATATCCAACACTACACAAATACGCTCACAGCTCTTCAGAAACTTCATGTGTGTCCACTGGGAATGTGCGTGGTGCTAGTGCCAAATATTGGTATTAGCATCAGCATATCCAACACTACACAAATACGCTCACAGCACTTCAGAAACTTCATGTGTGTCCACTGGGAATGTGCGTGGTGCTAGTGCCAAATATTGGTATTAGCACCAGCATATCCAACACTACACAAATACGCCCACAGTAGTTAAGAAACTTCATGTGTGTCCACTGGGAATGTGCGTGGTGCTAGTGCCAAATATTGGTATTAGCACCAGCATATCCAACACTACACAAATACGCCCACAGCACTTCAGAAAGGTCATGTGTGTCCACTGGTAATGTGCGTGGTTCTAGTGCCAAATATTGGTATTAGCACCAGCACATCCAACACTACACAAATACGCCCACAGCACTTCAGAAAGGTCATGTGTGTCCCCAGGGAATGTGCGTGGTGCTAGTGCCAAATATTGGTATTAGCACCACCATATCCAACACTACACAAATACGCCCACAGCACTTCAGATAGGTCATGTGTGTCCACTGGGAATGTGCGTGGTGCTAGTGCCAAATATTGGTATTAGCACCAGCATATCCAACACTACACAAATACGCCCACAGTAGTTAAGAAACTTCATGTGTGTCCACTGGGAATGTGCGTGGTGCTAGTGCCAAATATTGGTATTAGCATCAGCATATCCAACACTACACAAATACGCTCACAGCACTTCAGAAACTTCATGTGTGTCCACTGGGAATGTGCGTGGTGCTAGTGCCAAATATTGGTATTAGCATCAGCATATCCAACACTACACAAATACGCTCACAGCACTTCAGAAACTTCATGTGTGTCCACTGGGAATGTGCGTGGTGCTAGTGACAAATATTGGTATTAGCACCACCATATCCAATAATACACAAATACGCTCACAACACTTCAGAAACTTCATGTGTGTCCACTGGGAATGTGCGTGGTGCTAGTGCCAAATATTGGTATTAGCACCAGCATATCCAACACTACACAAATACGCCCACAGCACTTCAGAAAGGTCATGTGTGTCCCCTGGGAATGTGCGTGGTGCTAGTGCCAAATATTGGTATTAGCACCAGCATATCCAACACTACACAAATACGCCCACAGTAGTTAAGAAACTTCATGTGTGTCCACTGGGAATGTGCGTGGTACTAGTGCCAAATATTGGTATTAGCACCAGCATATCCAACACTACACAAATACGCCCACAGCACTTCAGAAAGGTCATGTGTGTCCATTGGTAATGTGCGTGGTTCTAGTGCCAAATATTGGTATTAGCACCAGCATAACCAACACTACACAAATACGCCCACAGCACTTCAGAAAGGTCATGTGTGTCCCCTGGGAATGTGCGTGGTGCTAGTGCCAAATATTGGTATTAGCACCACCATATCCAACACTACACAAATATGCCCACAGCACTTCAGATAGGTCATGTGTGTAAACTGGGAATGTGCTTGGTGCTAGTGCCAAATATTGGTATTAGCACCAGCATATCCAACACTACACAAATACGCCCACAGTAGTTAAGAAACTTCATGTGTTTCCACTGGGAATGTGCGTGGTGCTAGTGCCAAATATTGGTATTAGCACCAGCATATCCAACACTACACAAATACGCCCACAGTAGTTAAGAAACTTCATGTGTGTCCACTGGGAATGTGCGTGGTGCTAGTGCCAAGTATTGGTATTAGCACCAGCATTTCCAACACTACGCAAATACGCCCACAGAACATCAGAAACTTCATGTGTGTCCACTGGGAATGTGCGTGGTGCTAGTGCCAAGTATTGGTATTAGCACCAGCATATCCAACACTACGCAAATACGCCCACAGCACTTCAGAAACTTCATGTGTGTCCACTGGGAATGTGCGTGGTGCTAGTGCCAAATATTGGTATTAGCACCAGCATATCCAACACTACACAAATACGCCCACAGTAGTTAAGAAACTTCATGTGTGTCCACTGGGAATGTGCGTGGTGCTAGTGCCAAATATTGGTATTAGCACCAGCATATCCAACACTACACAAATACGCCCACAGCACTTCAGAAACTTCATGTGTGTCCACTGGGAATGTGCGTGGTGCTAGTGCCAAATATTGGTATTAGCACCAGCATATCCAACACTACATAAATACGCCCATAGCACTTCAGAAACTTCATGTGTGTCCACTGGGAATGTGCGTGGTGCTAGTGCCAAATATTGGTATTTGCACCAGCATATCCAACACTACACAAATACGCCCACAGCACTTCAGAAACTTCATGTGTGTCCACTGGGAATGTGCGTGGTGCTAGTGCCAAATATTGGTATTAGCACCAGCATATCCAACACTACACAAATACGCCCACAGCACTTCAGAAACTTCATGTGTGTCCACTGGTAATGTGCGTGGTGCTAGTGCCAAATATTGGTATTAGCACCAGCATATCTAACACTACACAAATACGCCCACAGCACATCAGAAACTTCATGTGTGTCCACTGGGAATGTGCGTGGTGCTAGTGCCAAATTTTGGTATTAGCACCAGCATATCCAACACTACACAAATACGCCCACAGTAGTTAAGAAACTTCATGTGTGTCCACTGGGAATGTGCGTGGTGCTAGTGCCAAATATTGGTATTAGCACCAGCATATCCAACACTACACAAATACGCCCACAGCACTTCAGAAAGGTCATGTGTGTCCCCTGGGAATGTGCGTGGTGCTAGTGCCAAATATTGGTATTAGCACCACCATATCCAACACTACACAAATACGCCCACAGCACTTCAGATAGGTCATGTGTGTAAACTGGGAATGTGCTTGGTGCTACTGCCAAATATTGGTATTAGCACCAGCATATCCAACACTACACATATACGCCCACAGTAGTTAAGAAACTTCATGTGTTTCCACTGGGAATGTGCGTGGTGCTAGTGCCAAATATTGGTATTAGCACCAGCATATCCAACACTACACAAATACGCCCACAGTAGTTAAGAAACTTCATGTGTGTCCACTGGGAATGTGCGTGGTGCTAGTGCCAAATATTGGTATTAGCACCAGCATATCCAACACTACACAAATACGCCCACAGCACTTCAGAAACTTCATGTGTGTCCACTGGGAATGTGCGTGGTGCTAGTGCCAAATATTGGTATTAGCACCAGCATATCCAACACTACACAAATACGCCCACAGCACTTCAGAAACTTCATGTGTGTTCACTGGGAATGTGCTTGGTGCTAGTGCCAAATATTGGTATTAGCACCAGCATATCCAACACTACACAAATACGCCCACAGCACTTCAGAAAGGTCATGTGTGTCCCCTGGGAATGTGCGTGGTGCTAGTGCCAAATATTGGTATTAGCATCAGCATATCCAACACTACACAAATACGCCCACAGTAGTTAAGAAACTTCATGTGTGTCCACTGGGAATGTGCGTGGTGCTAGTGCCAAATATTGGTATTAGCACCAGCATATCCAACACTACACAAATACGCCCATAGCACTTCAGAAACTTCATGTGTGTCCACTGGGAATGTGCGTGGTGCTAGTGCCAAATATTGGTATTAGCACCAGCATATCCAACACTACACAAATACGCCCACAGCACTTCAGAAACTTCATGTGTGTCCACTGGGAATGTGCGTGGTGCTAGTGCCAAATATTGGTATTAGCACCAGCATATCCAACACTACACAAATACGCCCACAGCACTTCAGAAACTTCATGTGTGTCCACTGGGAATGTGCGTGGTGCTAGTGCCAAATGTTGGTATTAGCGCCAGCATATCTAACACTACACAAATACGCCCACAGCACTTCAGAAACTTCATGTGTGTCCACTGGGAATGTGCGTGGTGCTAGTGCCAAATATTGGTATTAGCACCAGCATATCTAACACTACACAAATACGCCCACAGCACTTCAGAAACTTCATGTGTGTCCACTGGGAATGTGCGTGGTGCTAGTGCCAAATATTGGTATTAGCACCAGCATATCCAACACTACACAAATACGCCCACAGTAGTTAAGAAACTTCATGTGTGTCCACTGGGAATGTGCGTGGTGCTAGTGCCAAATATTGGTATTAGCATCAGCATATCCAACACTACACAAATACGCTCACAGCTCTTCAGAAACTTCATGTGTGTCCACTGGGAATGTGCGTGGTGCTAGTGCCAAATATTGGTATTAGCATCAGCATATCCAACACTACACAAATACGCTCACAGCACTTCAGAAACTTCATGTGTGTCCACTGGGAATGTGCGTGGTGCTAGTGCCAAATATTGGTATTAGCACCAGCATATCCAACACTACACAAATACGCCCACAGTAGTTAAGAAACTTCATGTGTGTCCACTGGGAATGTGCGTGGTGCTAGTGCCAAATATTGGTATTAGCACCAGCATATCCAACACTACACAAATACGCCCACAGCACTTCAGAAAGGTCATGTGTGTCCACTGGTAATGTGCGTGGTTCTAGTGCCAAATATTGGTATTAGCACCAGCACATCCAACACTACACAAATACGCCCACAGCACTTCAGAAAGGTCATGTGTGTCCCCAGGGAATGTGCGTGGTGCTAGTGCCAAATATTGGTATTAGCACCACCATATCCAACACTACACAAATACGCCCACAGCACTTCAGATAGGTCATGTGTGTCCACTGGGAATGTGCGTGGTGCTAGTGCCAAATATTGGTATTAGCACCAGCATATCCAACACTACACAAATACGCCCACAGTAGTTAAGAAACTTCATGTGTGTCCACTGGGAATGTGCGTGGTGCTAGTGCCAAATATTGGTATTAGCATCAGCATATCCAACACTACACAAATACGCTCACAGCACTTCAGAAACTTCATGTGTGTCCACTGGGAATGTGCGTGGTGCTAGTGCCAAATATTGGTATTAGCATCAGCATATCCAACACTACACAAATACGCTCACAGCACTTCAGAAACTTCATGTGTGTCCACTGGGAATGTGCGTGGTGCTAGTGACAAATATTGGTATTAGCACCACCATATCCAATAATACACAAATACGCTCACAACACTTCAGAAACTTCATGTGTGTCCACTGGGAATGTGCGTGGTGCTAGTGCCAAATATTGGTATTAGCACCAGCATATCCAACACTACACAAATACGCCCACAGCACTTCAGAAAGGTCATGTGTGTCCCCTGGGAATGTGCGTGGTGCTAGTGCCAAATATTGGTATTAGCACCAGCATATCCAACACTACACAAATACGCCCACAGTAGTTAAGAAACTTCATGTGTGTCCACTGGGAATGTGCGTGGTACTAGTGCCAAATATTGGTATTAGCACCAGCATATCCAACACTACACAAATACGCCCACAGCACTTCAGAAAGGTCATGTGTGTCCATTGGTAATGTGCGTGGTTCTAGTGCCAAATATTGGTATTAGCACCACCATATCCAACACTACACAAATATGCCCACAGCACTTCAGATAGGTCATGTGTGTAAACTGGGAATGTGCTTGGTGCTAGTGCCAAATATTGGTATTAGCACCAGCATATCCAACACTACACAAATACGCCCACAGTAGTTAAGAAACTTCATGTGTTTCCACTGGGAATGTGCGTGGTGCTAGTGCCAAATATTGGTATTAGCACCAGCATATCCAACACTACACAAATACGCCCACAGTAGTTAAGAAACTTCATGTGTGTCCACTGGGAATGTGCGTGGTGCTAGTGCCAAGTATTGGTATTAGCACCAGCATTTCCAACACTACGCAAATACGCCCACAGAACATCAGAAACTTCATGTGTGTCCACTGGGAATGTGCGTGGTGCTAGTGCCAAGTATTGGTATTAGCACCAGCATATCCAACACTACGCAAATACGCCCACAGCACTTCAGAAACTTCATGTGTGTCCACTGGGAATGTGCGTGGTGCTAGTGCCAAATATTGGTATTAGCACCAGCATATCCAACACTACACAAATACGCCCACAGTAGTTAAGAAACTTCATGTGTGTCCACTGGGAATGTGCGTGGTGCTAGTGCCAAATATTGGTATTAGCACCAGCATATCCAACACTACACAAATACGCCCACAGCACTTCAGAAACTTCATGTGTGTCCACTGGGAATGTGCGTGGTGCTAGTGCCAAATATTGGTATTAGCACCAGCATATCCAACACTACATAAATACGCCCATAGCACTTCAGAAACTTCATGTGTGTCCACTGGGAATGTGCGTGGTGCTAGTGCCAAATATTGGTATTTGCACCAGCATATCCAACACTACACAAATACTCCCACAGCACTTCAGAAACTTCATGTGTGTCCACTGGGAATGTGCGTGGTGCTAGTGCCAAATATTGGTATTAGCACCAGCATATCCAACACTACACAAATACGCCCACAGCACTTCAGAAACTTCATGTGTGTCCACTGGTAATGTGCGTGGTGCTAGTGCCAAATATTGGTATTAGCACCAGCATATCTAACACTACACAAATACGCCCACAGCACATCAGAAACTTCATGTGTGTCCACTGGGAATGTGCGTGGTGCTAGTGCCAAATTTTGGTATTAGCACCAGCATATCCAACACTACACAAATACGCCCACAGTAGTTAAGAAACTTCATGTGTGTCCACTGGGAATGTGCGTGGTGCTAGTGCCAAATATTGGTATTAGCACCAGCATATCCAACACTACACAAATACGCCCACAGCACTTCAGAAACTTCATGTGTGCCCACTGGGAATGTGCGTGGTGCTAGTGCCAAATATTGGTATTAGCACCAGCATATCCAACACTACACAAATACGCCCATAGCACTTCAGAAACTTCATGTGTGTCCACTGGGAATGTGCGTGGTGCTAGTGCCAAATATTGGTATTTGCACCAGCATATCCAACACTACACAAATACGCCCACAGCACTTCAGAAACTTCATGTGTGTCCACTGGGAATGTGCGTGGTGCTAGTGCCAAATATTGGTATTAGCACCAGCATATCCAACACTACACAAATACGCCCACAGCACTTCAGAAACTTCATGTGTGTCCACTGGGAATGTGCGTGGTGCTAGTGCCAAATATTGGTATTAGCACCAGCATATCTAACACTACACAAATACGCCCACAGCACTTCAGAAACTTCATGTGTGTCCACTGGGAATGTGCGTGGTGCTAGTGCCAAATATTGGTATTAGCACCAGCATATCCAACACTACACAAATACGCCCACAGTAGTTAAGAAACTTCATGTGTGTCCACTGGGAATGTGCGTGGTGCTAGTGCCAAATATTGGTATTAGCATCAGCATATCCAACACTACACAAATACGCTCACAGCACTTCAGAAACTTCATGTGTGTCCACTGGGAATGTGCGTGGTGCTAGTGCCAAATATTGGTATTAGCATCAGCATATCCAACACTACACAAATACGCTCACAGCACTTCAGAAACTTCATGTGTGTCCACTGGGAATGTGCGTGGTGCTAGTGCCAAATATTGGTATTAGCACCACCATATCCAATAATACACAAATACGCTCACAACACTTCAGAAACTTCATGTGTGTCCACTGGGAATGTGCGTGGTGCTAGTGCCAAATATTGGTATTAGCACCAGCATTTCCAACACTACGCAAATACGCCCACAGCACTTCAGAAACTTCATGTGTGTCCACTGGGAATGTGCGTGGTGCTAGTGCCAAATATTGGTATTAGCACCAGCATATCCAACACTACACAAATACGCCCACAGCACTTCAGAAACTTCATGTGTGTCCACTGGGAATGTGCGTGGTGCTAGTGCCAAATATTGGTATTTGCACCAGCATATCCAACACTACACAAATACGCCCACAGCACTTCAGAAACTTCATGTGTGTCCACTGGGAATGTGCGTGGTGCTAGTGCCAAATATTGGTATTAGCACCAGCATATCCAACACTACACAAATACGCCCACAGCACTTCAGAAACTTCATGTGTGTCCACTGGGAATGTGCGTGGTGCTAGTGCCAAATATTGGTATTAGCACCAGCATATCTAACACTACACAAATACGCCCACAGCACTTCAGAAACTTCATGTGTGTCCACTGGGAATGTGCGTGGTGCTAGTGCCAAATATTGGTATTAGCACCAGCATATCCAACACTACACAAATACGCCCACAGTAGTTAAGAAACTTCATGTGTGTCCACTGGGAATGTGCGTGGTGCTAGTGCCAAATATTGGTATTAGCATCAGCATATCCAACACTACACAAATACGCTCACAGCACTTCAGAAACTTCATGTGTGTCCACTGGGAATGTGCGTGGTGCTAGTGCCAAATATTGGTATTAGCATCAGCATATCCAACACTACACAAATACGCTCACAGCACTTCAGAAACTTCATGTGTGTCCACTGGGAATGTGCGTGGTGCTAGTGCCAAATATTGGTATTAGCACCACCATATCCAATAATACACAAATACGCTCACAACACTTCAGAAACTTCATGTGTGTCCACTGGGAATGTGCGTGGTGCTAGTGCCAAATATTGGTATTAGCACCAGCATTTCCAACACTACGCAAATACGCCCACAGAACTTCAGAAACTTCATGTGTGTCCACTGGGAATGTGCGTGGTGCTAGTGCCAAGTATTGGTATTAGCACCAGCATTTCCAACACTACGCAAATACGCCCACAGAACTTCAGAAACTTCATGTGTGTCCACTGGGAATGTACGTGGTGCTAGTGCCAAGTATTGGTATTAGCACCAGCATATCCAACACTACGCAAATACGCCCACAGCACTTCAGAAACTTCATGTGTGTCCACTGGGAATGTGCGTGGTGCTAGTGCCAAATATTGGTATTAGCACCAGCATATCCAACACTACACAAATACGCCCACAGTAGTTAAGAAACTTCATGTGTGTCCACTGGGAATGTGCGTGGTGCTAGTGCCAAATATTGGTATTAGCATCAGCATATCCAACACTACACAAATACGCTCACAGCACTTCAGAAACTTCATGTGTGTCCACTGGGAATGTGCGTGGTGCTAGTGCCAAATATTGGTATTAGCACCAGCATATCCAACACTACACAAATACGCCCACAGCACTTCAGAAACTTCATGTGTGTCCACTGGGAATGTGCGTGGTGCTAGTGCCAAGTATTGGTATTAGCACCAGCATATCCAACACTACGCAAATACGCCCACAGCACTTCAGAAACTTCATGTGTGTCCACTGGGAATGTGCGTGGTGCTAGTGCCAAATATTGGTATTAGCACCAGCATATCCAACACTACACAAATACGCCCACAGCACTTCAGAAAGGTCATGTGTGTCCCCTGGGAATGTGCGTGGTGCTAGTGCCAAATATTGGTATTAGCACCAGCATATCCAACACTACACAAATACGCCCACAGTAGTTAAGAAACTTCATGTGTGTCCACTGGGAATGTGCGTGGTGCTAGTGCCAAATATTGGTATTAGCACCAGCATATCCAACACTACACAAATACGCCCACAGCACTTCAGAAAGGTCATGTGTGTCCACTGGTAATGTGCGTGGTTCTAGTGCCAAATATTGGTATTAGCACCAGCATATCCAACACTACACAAATACGCCCACAGCACTTCAGAAAGGTCATGTGTGTCCCCTGGGAATGTGCGTGGTGCTAGTGCCAAATATTGGTATTAGCACCACCATATCCAACACTACACAAATACGCCCACAGCACTTCAGATAGGTCATGTGTGTAAACTGGGAATGTGCTTGGTGCTAGTGCCAAATATTGGTATTAGCACCAGCATATCCAACACTACACAAATACGCCCACAGTAGTTAAGAAACTTCATGTGTGTCCACTGGGAATGTGTGTGGTGCTAGTGCCAAATATTGGTATTAGCACCAGCATATCCAACACTACACAAATACGCCCACAGTAGTTAAGAAACTTCATGTGTGTCCACTGGGAATGTGCGTGGTGCTATTGCCAAATATTGGTATTAGCACCAGCATATCCAACACTACACAAATACGCCCACAGCACTTCAGAAAGGTCATGTGTGTCCACTGGTAATGTGCGTGGTTCTAGTGCCAAATATTGGTATTAGCACCAGCATATCCAACACTACACAAATACGCCCACAGCACTTCAGAAAGGTCATGTGTGTCCCCAGGGAATGTGCGTGGTGCTAGTGCCAAATATTGGTATTAGCACAACCATATCCAACACTACACAAATACGCCCACAGAACTTCAGATAGGTCATGTGTGTCCACTGGGAATGTGCGTGGTGCTAGTGCCAAATATTGGTATTAGCACCAGCATATCCAACACTACACAAATACGCCCACAGTAGTTAAGAAACTTCATGTGTGTCCACTGGGAATGTGCGTGGTGCTAGTGCCAAATATTGGTATAAGCATCAGCATATCCAACACTACACAAATACGCTCACAGCACTTCAGAAACTTCATGTGTGTCCACTGGGAATGTGCGTGGTGCTAGTGCCAAATATTGGTATTAGCATCAGCATATCCAACACTACACAAATACGCTCACAGCACTTCAGAAACTTCATGTGTGTCCACTGGGAATGTGCGTGGTGCTAGTGCCAAATATTGGTATTAGCACCACCATATCCAATAATACACAAATACGCTCACAACACTTCAGAAACTTCATGTGTGTCCACTGGGAATGTGCGTGGTGCTAGTGCCAAATATTGGTATTAGCACCAGCATATCCAACACTACATAAATACGCCCACAGCACTTCAGAAAGGTCATGTGTGTCCCCTGGGAATGTGCGTGGTGCTAGTGCCAAATATTGGTATTAGCACCAGCATATCCAACACTACACAAATACGCCCACAGTAGTTAAGAAACTTCATGTGTGTCCACTGGGAATGTGCGTGGTGCTAGTGCCAAATATTGGTATTAGCACCAGCATATCCAACACTACACAAATACGCCCACAGCACTTCAGAAAGGTCATGTGTGTCCACTGGTAATGTGCGTGGTTCTAGTGCCAAATATTGGTATTAGCACCAGCATATCCAACACTACACAAATACGCCCACAGCACTTCAGAAAGGTCATGTGTGTCCCCTGGGAATGTGCGTGGTGCTAGTGCCAAATATTGGTATTAGCACCACCATATCCAACACTACACAAATACGCCCACAGCACTTCAGATAGGTCATGTGTATAAACTGGGAATGTGCTTGGTGCTAGTGCCAAATATTGGTATTAGCACCAGCATATCCAACACTACACAAATACGCCCACAGCACTTCAGAAAGGTCATGTGTGTCCCCTGGGAATGTGCGTGGTGCTAGTGCCAAATATTGGTATTAGCACCACCATATCCAACACTACACAAATACGCCCACAGCACTTCAGATAGGTCATGTGTGTAAACTGGGAATGTGCTTGGTGCTAGTGCCAAATATTGGTATTAGCACCAGCATATCCAACACTACACAAATACGCCCACAGTAGTTAAGAAACTTCATGTGTGTCCACTGGGAATGTGTGTGGTGCTAGTGCCAAATATTGGTATTAGCACCAGCATATCCAACACTACACAAATACGCCCACAGTAGTTAAGAAACTTCATGTGTGTCCACTGGGAATGTGCGTGGTGCTATTGCCAAATATTGGTATTAGCACCAGCATATCCAACACTACACAAATACGCCCACAGCACTTCAGAAAGGTCATGTGTGTCCACTGGTAATGTGCGTGGTTCTAGTGCCAAATATTGGTATTAGCACCAGCATATCCAACACTACACAAATACGCCCACAGCACTTCAGAAAGGTCATGTGTGTCCCCAGGGAATGTGCGTGGTGCTAGTGCCAAATATTGGTATTAGCACAACCATATCCAACACTACACAAATACGCCCACAGCACTTCAGATAGGTCATGTGTGTCCACTGGGAATGTGCGTGGTGCTAGTGCCAAATATTGGTATTAGCACCAGCATATCCAACACTACACAAATACGCCCACAGTAGTTAAGAAACTTCATGTGTGTCCACTGGGAATGTGCGTGGTGCTAGTGCCAAATATTGGTATAAGCATCAGCATATCCAACACTACACAAATACGCTCACAGCACTTCAGAAACTTCATGTGTGTCCACTGGGAATGTGCGTGGTGCTAGTGCCAAATATTGGTATTAGCATCAGCATATCCAACACTACACAAATACGCTCACAGCACTTCAGAAACTTCATGTGTGTCCACTGGGAATGTGCGTGGTGCTAGTGCCAAATATTGGTATTAGCACCACCATATCCAATAATACACAAATACGCTCACAACACTTCAGAAACTTCATGTGTGTCCACTGGGAATGTGCGTGGTGCTAGTGCCAAATATTGGTATTAGCACCAGCATATCCAACACTACATAAATACGCCCACAGCACTTCAGAAAGGTCATGTGTGTCCCCTGGGAATGTGCGTGGTGCTAGTGCCAAATATTGGTATTAGCACCAGCATATCCAACACTACACAAATACGCCCACAGTAGTTAAGAAACTTCATGTGTGTCCACTGGGAATGTGCGTGGTGCTAGTGCCAAATATTGGTATTAGCACCAGCATATCCAACACTACACAAATACGCCCACAGCACTTCAGAAAGGTCATGTGTGTCCACTGGTAATGTGCGTGGTTCTAGTGCCAAATATTGGTATTAGCACCAGCATATCCAACACTACACAAATACGCCCACAGCACTTCAGAAAGGTCATGTGTGTCCCCTGGGAATGTGCGTGGTGCTAGTGCCAAATATTGGTATTAGCACCACCATATCCAACACTACACAAATACGCCCACAGCACTTCAGATAGGTCATGTGTATAAACTGGGAATGTGCTTGGTGCTAGTGCCAAATATTGGTATTAGCACCAGCATATCCAACACTACACAAATACGCCCACAGTAGTTAAGAAACTTCATGTGTTTCCACTGGGAATTTGCGTGGTGCTAGTGCCAAATATTGGTATTAGCACCAGCATATCCAACACTACACAAATATGCCCACAGCACTTCAGAAAGGTCATGTGTGTCCACTGGGAATGAGCGTGGTGCTAGTGCCAAATATTGGTATTAGCACCAGCATATCCAACACTACGCAAATACGCCCACAGCACTTCAGAAAGGTCATGTGTGTCCACTGGGAATGTGCGTGGTGCTAGTGCCAAATATTGGTATTAGCACCAGCATATGCAACACTACACAAATACGCCCACAGCACTTCAGAAAGGTCATGTGTGTCCACTGGGAATGTGCGTGGTTCTAGTGCCAAATATTGGTATTAGCACCAGCATATCCAACACTACACAAATACGCCCACAGCACTTCAGAAAGGTCATGTGTGTCCACTGGTAATGTGCGTGGTTCTAGTGCCAAATATTGGTATTAGCACCAGCATATCCAACACTACACAAATACGCCCACAGCACTTCAGAAAGGTCATGTGTGTCCCCTGGGAATGTGCGTGGTGCTAGTGCCAAATATTGGTATTAGCACCACCATATCCAACACTACACAAATACGCCCACAGCACTTCAGATAGGTCATGTGTGTAAACTGGGAATGTGCTTGGTGCTAGTGCCAAATATTGGTATTAGAACCAGCATATCCAACACTACACAAATACGCCCACAGTAGTTAAGAAACTTCATGTGTTTCCACTGGGAATGTGCGTGGTGCTAGTGCCAAATATTGGTATTAGCACCAGCATATCCAACACTACACAAATACGCCCACAGTAGTTAAGAAACTTCATGTGTGTCCACTGGGAATGTGCGTGGTGCTAGTGCCAAATATTGGTATTAGCACCAGCATATCCAACACTACGCAAATACGCCCACAGCACTTCAGAAAGGTCATGTGTGTCCACTGGCAATGTGCGTGGTTCTAGTGCCAAATATTGGTATTAGCACCAGCATATCCAACACTACACAAATACGCCCACAGCACTTCAGAAAGGTCATGTGTGTCCCCTGGGAATGTGCGTGGTGCTAGTGCCAAATATTGGTATTAGCACCACCATATCCAACACTACACAAATACGCCCACAGCACTTCAGATAGGTCATGTGTGTAAACTGGGAATGTGCTTGGTGCTAGTGCCAAATATTGGTATTAGCACCAGCATATCCAACACTACACAAATACGCCCACAGTAGTTAAGAAACTTCATGTGTTTCCACTGGGAATGTGCGTGGTGCTAGTGCCAAATATTGGTATTAGCACCAGCATATCCAACACTACACAAATACGCCCACAGCACTTCAGAAAGGTCATGTGTGTCCACTGGGAATGAGCGTGGTGCTAGTGCCAAATATTGGTATTAGCACCAGCATATCCAACACTACGCAAATACGCCCACAGCACTTCAGAAAGGTCATGTGTGTACCCTGGGAATGTGCATGGTGCTAGTGCCAAATATTGGTATTAGGACCAGCATATGCAACACTACACAAATACGCCCACAGCACTTCAGAAAGGTCATGTGTGTCCACTGGGAATGTGCGTGGTGCTAGTGCAAAATATTGGTATTAGCACCAGCATATCCAACACTACACAAATACGCCCACAGCACTTTAGAAAGGTCATGTGTGTCCCCTGGGAATGTGCTTGGTTCTAGTGCCAAATATTGGTATTAGTACCAGCATATCCAACACTACACAAATACGCCCACAGTAGTTAAGAAACTTCATGTGTGTCCACTGGGAATGTGCGTGGTGCTAGTGCCAAATATTGGTATTAGCACCAGCATATCCAACACTACACAAATACGCCCACAGCACTTCAGAAACTTCATGTGTGTCCACTGGGAATGTGCGTGGTGCTAGTGCCAAATATTGGTATTAGCACCAGCATATCCAACACTACACAAATACGCCCACAGCACTTCAGAAACTTCATGTGTGTCCACTGGGAATGTGCGTGGTGCTAGTGCCAAATATTGGTATTAGCACCAGCATATCCAACACTACACAAATACGCCCACAGCACTTCAGAAAGGTCATGTGTGTCCCGTAGGAATGTGCGTGGTGCTAGTGCCAAATATTGGTATTAGCACCAGCATATCCAACACTACACAAATACGCCCACAGTAGTTAAGAAACTTCATGTGTGTCCACTGGGAATGTGCGTGGTGCTAGTGCCAAATATTGGTATTAGCACCAGCATATCCAACACTACACAAATACTCCCACAGCACTTCAGAAAGGTCATGTGTGTCCACTGGTAATGTGCGTGGTGCTATTGCCAAATATTGGTATTAGCACCAGCATATCCAACACTACACAAATACGCCCACAGCACTTCAGAAAGGTCATGTGTGTCCCCTGGGAATGTGCGTGGTGCTAGTGCCAAATATTGGTATTAGCACCAGCATATCCAACACTACACAAATACGCCCACAGCACTTCAGATAGGTCATGTGTGTAAACTGGGAATGTGCTTGGTGCTAGTGCCAAATATTGGTATTAGCACCAGCATATCCAACACTACACAAATACGCCCACAGCACTTCAGAAACTTCATGTGTGTCCACTGGGAATGTGCGTGGTGCTAGTGCCAAATATTGGTATTACCACCAGCATATCCAACATCACACAAATACGCCCACAGTAGTTAAGAAACTTCATGTGTGTCCACTGGGAATGAGCGTGGTGCTAGTGCCAAATATTGGTATTAGCACCAGCATATCCAACACTACGCAAATACGCCCACAGCACTTCAGAAAGGTCATGTGTGTACCCTGGGAATGTGCGTGGTGCTAGTGCCAAATATTGGTATTAGCACCAGCATATGCAACACTACACAAATACGCCCACAGCACTTCAGAAAGGTCATGTGTGTCCACTGGGAATGTGCGTGGTGCTAGTGCAAAATATTGGTATTAGCACCAGCATATCCAACACTACACAAATACGCCCACAGCACTTTAGAAAGGTCATGTGTGTCCACTGGGAATGAGCGTGGTGCTAGTGCCAAATATTGGTATTAGCACCAGCATATCCAACACTACGCAAATACGCCCACAGCACTTCAGAAAGGTCATGTGTGTCCACTGGGAATGTGCATGGTGCTAGTGCCAAATATTGGTATTAGGACCAGCATATGCAACACTACACAAATACGCCCACAGCACTTCAGAAAGGTCATGTGTGTCCACTGGGAATGTGCGTGGTGCTAGTGCAAAATATTGGTATTAGCACCAGCATATCCAACACTACACAAATACGCCCACAGCACTTTAGAAAGGTCATGTGTGTCCCCTGGGAATGTGCTTGTTTCTAGTGCCAAATATTGGTATTAGTACCAGCATATCCAACACTACACAAATACGCCCACAGTAGTTAAGAAACTTCATGTGTGTCCACTGGGAATGTGCGTGGTGCTAGTGCCAAATATTGGTATTAGCACCAGCATATCCAACACTACACAAATACGCCCACAGCACTTCAGAAACTTCATGTGTGTCTACTGGGAATGTGCGTGGTGCTAGTGCCAAATATTGGTATTAGCACCAGCATATCCAACACTACACAAATACGCCCACAGCACTTCAGAAACTTCATGTGTGTCCACTGGGAATGTGCGTGGTGCTAGTGCCAAATATTGGTATTAGCAGCAGCATATCCAACACTACACAAATACGCCCACAGCACTTCAGAAAGGTCATGTGTGTCCCGTGGGAATGTGCGTGGTGCTAGTGCCAAATATTGGTATTAGCACCAGCATATCCAACACTACACAAATACGCCCACAGTAGTTAAGAAACTTCATGTGTGTCCACTGGGAATGTGCGTAGTGCTAGTGCCCAATATTGGTATTAGCACCAGCATATCCAACACTACACAAATACGCCCACAGCACTTCAGAAAGGTCATGTGTGTCCACTGGTAATGTGCGTGGTGCTATTGCCAAATATTGGTATTAGCACCAGCATATCCAACACTACACAAATACGCCCACAGCACTTCAGAAAGGTCATGTGTGTCCCCTGGGAATGTGCGTGGTGCTAGTGCCAAATATTGGTATTAGCACCAGCATATCCAACACTACACAAATACGCCCACAGCACTTCAGATAGGTCATGTGTGTAAACTGGGAATGTGCTTGGTGCTAGTGCCAAATATTGGTATTAGCACCAGCATATCCAACACTACACAAATACGCCCACAGCACTTCAGAAACTTCATGTGTGTCCACTGGGAATGTGCGTGGTGCTAGTGCCAAATATTGGTATTACCACCAGCATATCCAACATCACACAAATACGCCCACAGTAGTTAAGAAACTTCATGTGTGTCCACTGGGAATGAGCGTGGTGCTAGTGCCAAATATTGGTATTAGCACCAGCATATCCAACACTACGCAAATACGCCCACAGCACTTACGAAAGGTCATGTGTGTACACTGGGAATGTGCGTGGTGCTAGTGCCAAATATTGGTATTAGCACCAGCATATCCAACACTACACAAATACGCCCACAGCACTTTAGAAAGGTCATGTGTGTCCCCTGGGAATGTGCTTGGTTCTAGTGCCAAATATTGGTATTAGTACCAGCATATCCAACACTACACAAATACGCCCGCAGTAGTTAAGAAACTTCATGTGTGTCCACTGGGAATGTGCGTGGTGCTAGTGCCAAATATTGGTATTAGCACCAGCATATCCAACACTACACAAATACGCCCACAGCACTTCAGAAACTTCATGTGTGTCCACTGGGAATGTGCGTGGTGCTAGTGCCAAATATTGGTATTAGCACCAGCATATCCAACACTACACAAATACGCCCACAGCACTTCAGAAACTTCATGTGTGTCCACTGGGAATGTGCGTGGTGCTAGTGCCAAATATTGGTATTAGCAGCAGCATATCCAACACTACACAAATACGCCCACAGCACTTCAGAAAGGTCATGTGTGTCCCGTGGGAATGTGCGTGGTGCTAGTGTCAAATATTGGTATTAGCACCAGCATATCCAACACTACACAAATACGCCCACAGTAGTTAAGAATACTTCATGTGTGTCCACTGGGAATGTGCGTAGTGCTAGTGCCAAATATTGGTATTAGCACCAGCATATCCAACACTACACAAATACGCCCACAGCACTTCAGAAAGGTCATGTGTGTCCACTGGTAATGTGCGTGGTGCTATTGCCAAATATTGGTATTAGCACCAGCATATCCAACACTACACAAATACGCCCACAGCACTTCAGAAAGGTCATGTGTGTCCCCTGGGAATGTGCGTGGTGCTAGTGCCAAATATTGGTATTAGCACCAGCATATCCAACACTACACAAATACGCCCACAGCACTTCAGATAGGTCATGTGTGTAAACTGGGAATGTGCTTGGTGCTAGTGCCAAATATTGGTATTAGCACCAGCATATCCAACACTACACAAATACGCCCACAGTAGTTAAGAAACTTCATGTGTGTCCACTGGGAATGTGCGTGGTGCTAGTGCCAAATATTGGTATTACCACCAGCATATCCAACATCACACAAATACGCCCACAGTAGTTAAGAAACTTCATGTGTGTCCACTGGGAATGAGCGTGGTGCTAGTGCCAAATATTGGTATTAGCACCAGCATATCCAACACTACGCAAATACGCCCACAGCACTTACGAAAGGTCATGTGTGTACACTGGGAATGTGCGTGGTGCTAGTGCCAAATATTGGTATTAGCACCAGCATATGCAACACTACACAAATACGCCCACAGCACTTCAGAAAGGTCATGTATGTCCACTGGGAATGTGCGTGGTGCTAGTGCAAAATATTGGTATTAGCACCAGCATATCCAACACTACACAAATACGCCCACAGCACTTTAGAAAGGTCATGTGTGTCCCCTGGGAATGTGCTTGGTTCTAGTGCCAAATATTGGTATTAGTACCAGCATATCCAACACTACACAAATACGCCCACAGTAGTTAAGAAACTTCATGTGTGTCCACTGGGAATGTGCGTGGTGCTAGTGCCAAATATTGGTATTTGCACCAGCATATCCAACACTACACAAATACGCCCACAGCACTTTAGAAAGGTCATGTGTGTCCCCTGGGAATGTGCTTGGTTCTAGTGCCAAATATTGGTATTAGTACCAGCATATTTAACACTACACAAATACGCCCACAGTAGTTAAGAAACTTCATGTGTTTCCACTGGGAATGTGCGTGGTGCTAGTGCCAAATATTGGTATTAGCACCAGCATATCCAACACTACACAAATACGCCCACAGCATACAAGAAACTTCATGTGTGTCCACTGGGAATGTGCGTGGTGCTAGTGCCAAATATTGGTATTAGCACCAGCATATCCAACACTACACAAATACGCCCACAGCACTTAAGAAAGGTCATGTGTGTCCCTTGGGAATGTGCGTGGTGCTAGTTCCAAATATTGGTATTAGCACCAGCATATCCAACACTACACAAATACGCCCACAGTAGTTAAGAAACTTCATGTGTGTCCACTGGGAATGTGCGTGGTTCTAGTGCCAAATATTGGTATTAGCACAAGCATATCCAACACTATACAAATACGCCCACAGCAGTTAAGAAACTTCATGTGTGTCCACTGGGAATGTGCGTGGTGCTAGTGCCAAATATTGGTATTAGCACCAGCATATCCAACACTACACAAATACGCCCACAGCACTTCAGAAACTTCATGTGTGTCCACTGGGAATGTACGTGGTGCTAGTGCCAAATATTGGTATTAGCACCAGCATATCCAACACTACACAAATACGCCCACAGCACTTCAGAAAGGTCATGTGTGTCCACTGGGAATGTGCGTGGTGCTAGTGCCAAATATTGGTATTACCACCAGCATATCCAACATCACACAAATACGCCCACAGTAGTTAAGAAACTTCATGTGTGTCCACTGGGAATGTGCGTGGTGCTAGTGCCAAATATTGGTATTAGCACCAGCATATCCAACACTACACAATTACGCCCACAGCACTTCAGAAACTTCATGTGTGTCCACTGGGAATGTGCGTGGTGCTAGTGCCAAATATTGGTATTAGCACCAGCATATCCAACACTACACAAATACGCCCACAGCACTTCAGAAAGGTCATGTGTGTCCACTGGGAATGTGCGTGGTGCTAGTGCCAAATATTGGTATTAGCACCAGCATATCCAACATAACACAAATACGCCCACAGTAGTTAAGAAACTTCATGTGTGTCCACTGGGAATGTGCGTGGTGCTAGTGCCAAATATTGGTATTAGCACCAGCATATCCAACATAACACAAATACGCCCACAGTAGTTAAGAAACTTCATGTTTGTCCACTGGGAATGTGCGTGGTGCTAGTGCCAAATATTGGTATTAGCACCAGCATATCCAACACTACACAAATACGCCCACAGCAGTTAAGAAACTTCATGTGTGTCCACTGGGAATGTGCGTGGTGCTAGTGCCAAATATTGGTATTAGCACCAGCATATCCAACATCACACAAATACGCCAATACGTTAGCAAAGGGAAGCTTTTGGCTGGAGAAGATCTTCGAGGTAAGATATAACCGAAATATAACGTTTGACAACTTTCACGCTCTTTATAAATACAAAAAATCCTTTCCCAAAGCTTGCGCCACTTTTTAGGCTAACGGGCCTTAAGGGGTAAACGGTAACATAAAACCGCGGGCGTTAAAAGGACTTAATGGATGAATCCAATGAAGAAATAAGTGATTCCTAAAGATACTGAAATATATGACATAAAACAGTAAAGAAACAAAGGGACACGACCCAAGAAATTGCACAGCAATTTTACGTCTTCAGTAGGCAATCATAATGAATGAAATCATAATGTACTACGTACAATGTCATGTAATATGGTACTTTCTATTTTGCGGACCGTCCGCGTGGACGCGGACCGAGTGTGCGGACCGTGTGAACAGATACTAGCATAGACCATAGGCGTATAGGGTTGTGTATCTATTCATAGACCTTATGTAACTAGACTAGTGGGCGGACAAATTCTCGTTCGGAGCGGAGCAAGATTAATCTGGCAGTTACGCCAGACCTATTGCCAGTTTGCAATTGCATAAGGGCAGCAATTCGTTCAGAGATAGAGTTCGCACAGCTAGCTCTGCTGTTGAATTGAAACTGTTACTATAATTGTGAGTGAAACGTGCAGATTCTGAAATAGATTTTTAACTTGGTTCCTTGTCAATAAGAACTTTTAGAGTTGATTTAAGGTGAATGGTGGCCTTGACAAAAGCTGTTTATGGTTCAAGGCATTATAACGGCTCATGAACTATTGAACTGTTATGTTTTAGGCATGTTGGGCAACCAAAAGTCCGCATTTTAGAGTGCTAATCATTGTTCCTATCTTTTGTATGGGTCCGCGTCCACGCGGACAGTCCGCAAAATAGAAAGTACCATATAATATGTAATTGACAAAATTACGAAGACCAGGCATTCTCATTCTTAGATATAACGTACACATAAACGGATCAGTAACTGAATACTTACCAACAAAATATGCTGAAACAGCTGCAACACCAGTTCCTCTCCCAGAACACAATTAGACAGGTCGCACATCGTCCACAAGACTACCCTGAATCTTCAGGCAGACACTTGTGACGGTCGCTGGTTAGATCTACAGGTACTTTCAGACACCGCCTCGCAAATGCCTGCTAGGAGCAAGGACGTACCCGATCCAAGCTCCGACCGTACACCGACCCGTACAACGACTGTGGCACACAAAGGCTGCGTTTACACAACAACGTTTTCGCTTCTAATCGTATTCATGAGGAGTAGACCGCAAGCGTTTCCTCGTGTTCACATGAAAACGTTTTCGTCATTGTTACGGTAACGGAAAGTGTGAATTCAATGTGAGAAGAATCAAAATGGCTACGCGCAGCGACTCGTCATGTTCTTCGAGCCAGCAGAAAGACAAAGAATCATTTACTTGGAGCGACGATGAGTGTCAACTTTTATTAAGCGTTACATACGAGTATAAAGTCAAGAATTTAGCGAGTGGAAACGACTGGGAAAAGGTGAAGAACAAGTATGTGGATATCTTAAAGTTGTATTGCCAAGAGATGCCTGAGGAACCAGCGGAGATGGGTAAGGATTTCCCTCACAAACCAGAGGAGATAACGCTCAAGAGGCTTACTGATAAATTAAAGGCAATTCGGAACAAGTACAGGCAAGCTGTTGATGCCAAGAAGAGGAGTGGTTTTGGTCGGGTTATCATGCTATTTTTTGAGTTATGCGAGAAAATTTGGGGGGGTTCTCCTGCCACCATACAGATTTCTACCGGAATTGAAAGCAGTGATCGTCCAGCTGAAAATGCAGACGCCAGTGGTGAGCAAGAGGACGATAATCAACAGGAAGGGCTTGGGACATCACAGACTGACTTGAGTACCAATGGTGCTCCATCAAGGGAAGATCAACCAAGTGCTGGTGTTATTGAACAAAGACGTGCACTGCTTAGTGATCAGTTGAGCAACTATAGGACACAGAAGATGAAGCGCAAGCTTCCAGCTGATGCTCAGCTAGTTGACTGTGCACATGAGGACCTCCAGATAAAAAGAAAAATGATTGCACAGATGGATGATATGGACAAAAGACACTCAGAAAACATGGCTAAGCTGACTGGCAATGTGCAGCAGCTTACTGCATCATTGACTGAGGGCTTCTCTCTCTTGAAGAATTTAATGATGTCACCTCAAGAGGCACCACCTCGGCACTTTATACCATACCCATCAATGCATCCTTATTCTGGCTCACAGCCATTTTACCCCCACACTCCGGTTCCTGATAGCATCAATCAAACGTCACCTCTTAATTTTCCGCCTTATCCCCCACAAGGAGGAAACGATACAAGTGATGATAGGGCAAATAAGTAAAATTATTAAGTTTTTATATTTTTTCATTACATATATATAGCTTCATTGTGTTCTTAGTTTAAAACTATAATAGTTGTCTGTAGTTATGTTTACTTATATGTATTCTCTCTAATTAAAAAATAATAACATACTTAAAATTTATCGATTTGTACAATGATCATGCAGTTCTGAGTCAGTGCATGTGCAATATCATATAAAACAATCAGGGATCAAAGTACTTTGTCAGAGTTCTTCTTACTTTCTTGCCCTCAGTCTCATTGCTGTCACCCCTGTATCCTGCAGCATTGGGTTGAAAATGAATGTCATAGTTGATGGCTGACCTCACTCTCTCCTCGCTCACGCTTTCACTGTTCATCTCACAAAAGTTGTGGAGAATGAAACATGCATAAATAACATAAGGCAGGTCTGTGATATTGATGTCCATCGCCCTTCTAAGTGCCCCAAATCTTGCTTTTAATCTACCAAAGGAACACTCAATCACATTTCTGGCGCTACACAGCTTTAAGCCAAAGTATTGCTCTTGGGGAGTTCTGCCACCATTAGCATACTCCTTCATTAAAAATGGCAACAACGGGTACGCAGGATCGCCAATAATGAAAACTGGTATTGGGTCTTCCTCATCCAAAATACGTCTTTGACAAGGTGGAATTCGTCTTTGTCTCAGCATGTCACACAGATTGGAATTGGCAAATATTCTGGCATCGTGGACACATCCAGGCCATTTGACCACAACATCCATAAAACAGTACTTGCTGTCACAGCATGCCTGAATGTTCAATGAATTACGTCCTTTCCGATTGATGTAGTCCATGGAATTCACTGACGGCTGCTTGATTTCAACATGTGTTCCATCCACAGCCCCTAGACACTGTGGAACACCATATGCAGCATAAAACTGCATAACTTTCTCTTTTACCTCTTCTTCTGTCATGGGTAGCTTGATGTATTGTGGTCCCATATGTTCTGAAATGGCACGCGTTACCCGTCTCACTATAACAGATGTAGCAGACCGTGAAATACCAAATGCATTGGCAGTCTTACGTTGTCGTCCTTCATCAGATAAGTAGTAAAGGGTAGCTGCTACCTGTCTCTCTACCTCAATAGGTTGACGCATGCCAGTAGTTGCTCTCTCTACATATGGTCGCAATTCGGCACATAGCTTCAAAAAATTCTCTTTACACATTCTAAAATTTTCTTTCCACTCTTCTGGTACAACAACATCTTGCATAAAGTTGTCCCACCACACACGGGTTCTTCCTGGCCTAACCCAAAATCTTCTTTCTGCCACCTGCCGAGAACGTGGCCGTCTAATCGGCCCAGAAAACGAGCAAAGCCGAGCCAATCTTTGCCTCTGTTGGCGGTAAAAAGTGTTGTAAAGAATGGCTATCGAACACGTGAGTTCAGCGATAGTAATCACAGATGAGAGAAGAGCAAAAATCACTGCAAATAACTTGCGGGTTGGGGACGCCATTGTCCTATACCAAAAAACACCGAATGGTCAAATTGCTTTGTCTTCCATCCTAATCCCGCTGCAAGACATCTGGCTTCCTGACCGCTATCCTATTAGCAGCATATTGTCGAGAAATAGACACCAAAAGCAAGATAACGAAATCATCTGACTCCAGGCCCGAGCAGCCATTTTGTGTGTTTTGCCTGAGTTAGTCGTTTTCGTATGTTTACACGGTACCAAAACGACAACGTTTTCTTTTGAAAACACTTCACGGAGCGTTGTCGATAGTGAAAACGTTTTCCAAGTGTTTTAGGCATTGTCGTGTGAATGGGAGGCGTAACCGTGACGAAACCTTCGCGGTTACGAATGAAAACGTTGTCGTGTAAACGCAGCCAAAGTGTAGCCGTGCGATGACACGTCACCGCTGGGTACTTTCAGACACCCTCCCAAATGTCTGCTAGGATTGACACCGTACATCGACTGACACCGTACACCGGCACACATACGATACGTGTAACCGGGCGATGATCTGCAAGTCTCACGGGCCTTACATCACACCGCTGGGTACTAGACAGCAAAGAGATGGAGAAGAGAACGGTAACTTACAGGCCCTTCCCACTTCCAATGAAGCGGACCTGCCTCCAAAGGACCATGTGACAAGCAACACTGCAAGGGCGAACTCAAACTCACAACTCCCGCGTCTTTAAGGAGCAAGGACCGTACCCAATCTGCAAGCTCCGTCCGTACACCGACAAAAGGTTGGTGAGTAGCGCCATGCGGCTGACTCTTAACGCCCCGCACCGAAGACTTACTCCAGGACCCCTTAAGGGAGACTACTACGGGCTTCCTGGATCCCGCCAACATGGGCGCAAGGTAGTAGCCTGATCGGTTTGGTCACCCGGGTTCGGAGTTACCCCTTTTCTGAATTCAGCGCTATTGGAGCCTGCAGACCAACACAACAACTACTCGCAAAGGAAAATGGCGAGGACAGCAGCTTTTATACTGGAGTTCTACTTCCGTTTAATGTTGAGCATTCTGATTGGCTGTCGTCTTGTTTTGGCGCGCTTTGTGTGCAAATCTAATTAATTGGTGAAATGGAGGAGCTACCCCTTAGCGTGTCTATGCCCCGTCGATGCAGTACTGGCTAAAGATTATACAATCTTGATGCTACTCCTTGCAGGGTGTGTCACAGTCAGACACCTGAAGTGTATGATAAAGATTCAATAGGGTAAGGTACCCAAATTTCGTAAAGCCCCTTAATTCGTGCATAGCTTTACCTTATCCATATCTGTTCTCTCTACATTGAGTGGTGTATTCTCTCCACATTGAGTAGTGTGTTCTCTCTACATTGAGTAGTGTGTTCTCTCCACATTGAGTGGTGTGTTCTCTCTACATTGAGTGATGTGTTCTCTCCACATTGAGTGGACCAGGTGTATTCTCTCCACATTGAGTGGTGTATTCTCTCTACATTGAGTGGTGTATTCTCTCTACATTGAGTGTGTGTTTTCTGTACATTGAGTGGTGTGTTCTCTCCACATTGAAAGTGTGTGTTCTCTGTACATTGAGTGATGTGTTTTCTACATTGAGTGTGCATGTGTTCTCTCCACATTGAGTGTGTGCTCTCTCTACATTGAGTGTGTGTTTTCTCTGTATTGAGTGGTGTGTTTCCTCTCTACATTGAGTGGTGTGTTCTCTCTACATTGAGTGGTATGTTCTCTCCACATTGAGTGCGTGTTCTCTCCACATTGAGTGGTATGTTCTCTCCACATTGAGTGTGTGTTCTCTCCGTATTGAGTGGTGTGTTTCCTCTCTACATTGAGTGGTATGTTCTCTCCACATTGAGTGTGTGTTCTTACCGTATTGAGTGATACGTGCTCTCTACATTGAGTGGTGTGTTCTCTCCACATTGAGTGTGTGCTCTTACCGTATTGCGTGGTGTGTTCTCTCTACATTGAGTGGTGTGTTCTCTCCACGTCGAGTGTGTGTTCTCTCTATGCATTGAGTGATGTGTTCTCTGTACATTGAGTGCAGGAAAGTCACTAAAGAGCGATAGAGTGGCGATGTGTCGTGCCCCAGCCATTCCATATTCAGCCATTGTAAAACAATTCTGCTCAGTTCTACACACACTACAGTGACCTTATAGTGCCTGTGATTGGTGACAGAAAATTTGATTGGGTGCAAAGTAATAATTGTTTACACCCATGCACTTTGAAGTCTAGCAAGCTCAGCAAATGTGGTAGCAATGCACTTCAACCAAAGATCTATGCTTCCACTGACTTTCAAGTTTGGTGAACAAAATCTTTTGCTACTACAACACTAAGATGATTTTAGTGTAGCAGTAGAATGTAGATGAGTATACGTATAAGGGATAATGTTTAGCTACAAATGGCACTCACTTCATTCATGTGTGCCGCTCTATATTTTCTGGTGACTTCCCTGGTTCTCTCTACATTGAGTGGTGTGTTCTCCCTACATTGAGTGTGTGTTCTCTCTACATTGAGTGTGTGTTCTCTCCACATTGAGTGGTGCATGTGTTCTCTCTACATTGAGTGGTGTGTTCTGTCTACATTGAGTGGTGTGTTCTCTCTACATTGAGTGGTATATTCTCTCCACATTGAGTGTGTGTTCTCTCCACATTGAGTGGTGCATGTGTTCTCTCCACATTGAGTGGTGTGTTCTCTCCACATTGAAAGTGTGTTTCCTCTCCACATTGAGTGTGTGTTCTCTCCACATTGAGTGGTGCATGTGTTCTCTCCACATTGAAAGTGTGTTTCCTCTCTACATTGAGTGATGTGTTCTCCCTACATTGAGTGTGTGTTCTCTCCACATTGAGTGGTGCATGTGTTCTCTCCACATTGATTGGTGTGTTTCCTCTCTACATTGAGTGGTGTGTTCTCTCTACATTGAGTGCACTAGTGGCGTGTTCTCTCCACATTGAGTGTGTGTTCTCTCCACATTGAGTGGTGCATGTGTTCTCTCCACATTGAGCGGTGTGTTCTCTCTACATTGAGTGGTGTGCTCTCTCCACATTGAGTGTGTGTTCTCTCCACATTGAGTGGTGCATGTGTTCTCTCCAAGTTGAAAGTGTGTTTTCTCCACATTGAGTGGTGTGTTCTCTACATTGAGTGGTGTGTTTTCTCCACATTGAGTGTGCATGTGTTCTTTCCACATTGAGTGCACGGTGTGTTCTCTCCACATTGAGTGCACGGTGTGTTCTCTCCACATTGAGTGCATGGTGTGTTCTCTCCACATTGAGTGGTGCATGTGTTCTCTCCACATTGAGTGATGTGTTTCCTCTCTACATTGAGCTAGTGGTGTGTTCTCTCCACATTGAATGGTGTGTTCTCTCTACATTGAGTTACCGTGTTCCTCTCTTCGCATTGAGTGATGTCTTCTCTCCACATTGAGCGGTGTGTTCTCTACATTGAGTGGTGTGTTCTCTCTACATTGAGTGTGTGTTCTCTCCACATTGAGTGTGTGTTCTCTCTACGCATTGAGTGATGTGTTCTCTGTACACTGAGTGTGTGTTCTTTACATTGAGTGTGTGTTCTCTCTACGCATTGAGTGATGTGTTCTCTCTACGCATTGAGTGTGTGTTCTCTGTAGATTGAGTGGTGTGTTCTCCCTCTATATTGAGTAGTGTCACTGTATTCTCTCTACATTTAGTGGTGTGTTCTCTCAACATTGAGTGATGTGTTCTCTCTAGCTCTACTCTTGTCACCTGCCTGTTGGAGCATCAGGTGTTATGGAGACTCCTGATAACAAAAAGTTAGCCAAAGACCTTTGGATGGGGCTAGAATTCCATTGTCTGTCCTGCAATGCGCTATATAGAACGTCTGCTGGTAGCCATTTTTGTACAGTAGCCTGCCTCTCACCATGGAAATTATGAACAGGTGAAATCCTCTAAATGTAGTCTCACAAATATTCTGTACTCGAGTTTCGTTGAATCCTACCCCATTGTATCAATTGAGGATGGATTTGTCCATGTTGACTGGGTACAGTTCACACAGAAGTTCTCCAAAACCCAAGTCTTGGGTGATGACTTGACTGTGACAAACACAAAAAGCATCCAGAAAGCTATTTAAAGTGGTGCTTGTAATGCCCTTTTACTCAAGGTGAACCAAATAGGATCTGTGAGTGAAGCCATTGATTCCTGCAAGCTAGCCCAGTCTAGTGGTTGAGGTGTCGTGGTCAGCCACCGTAGTGGAGAAACTGAGGACATGTTTATTGCAGATCTTGTTGTAGGACTTGCCACAGGGCAGATCAAGACAGGAGCACCTTGTAGGTCTGAACGTCTCGCTAAGTACAACCAACTCCTCAGGATCGAGGAGGAGCTCAGAGACAAAAGTTGTGTTTGCTGGAGCCAAGTTCAGACACCCTTTAAAGTGAAAATATCAGCTCTTCTATATATAGCAGCTCCAAGCTTCAATGTTGTGATCCCTGACTTAGTACATTGTGTATTAGATTAGTGTGTAATGATGTTAATTATATATCTGAAGTCACTATCATCAATCAATCAAGTTTGTCTAACATACAATTTCTGAGTACAGTAGTACATGTAGTCGCACAGTCTAGTGACTCTCTCCTGTTTCACCAGTCACCTGGACCAGAGGAAGTAGGCCATTAATACACAGAATGCAGGTTTAGCTTAAATGCAAGGTGATGTTACCATGGAGACGTACTCTCTTAAAGTCCTTCATGTTAGTCACATCCAAAGGAGTTCCATAGAAGGACAAATACTCTAGACTAGTTTCATCCTCATCACCTTGGTTGTCCTTGACAAACAGCTGCAAAGTGATACAACTCCTGCTGCACAAGTACATTTCTTCACCTGGTTGGAATGGGACACTCATACTGATCACTGACACACTTTGCATACTCACTGGGACACTCTGTATACTCACTGGCACACTTTGTATAATCATTGGGACACTCTGTATATTCGCTGGCACACTTTGTATACTCACTGGGACACTTTGTATAGTCATTGGGACACTTTGTATACTCATTGGGACACTTTGTATAGTCATTGGGACACTTTGCATACTCATTGGGACACTTTGCATACTCATTGGGACACTTTGTATAGTATTTGGGAAACTCACAATCTGCACACTTAGGCCACACAAAGTTACTAATATGTTTCTGGTCTGGGACATCTTTGAGAATTGACCATGCAGGCCACCAGGGTTTTTTTTTCAGTCTAGTCATTGAGAAAGGCATTCATGCAAATATATTCCTTAGGTGAACAGATACTATTAATGCTAACAAGAATGTTGAATTGAAACAAGTTTAAAGATGATACAAACTTATACAGCACAATTAGATGGGAGTGCATGTCAGCATGGAACCAGACAGCCACTAGTCTCACAATAACACAATGGTTTTCATGTGTTCATGCAAAACACACATGCGTTTCTAGATAGATTGCAATATTTTGGTCAGGGTTTGAACCCAGCATACTACCTGACTATTAGTTCTTTTTAAAAAATATTTTTTTTCTTTTTCACTAAAAATTGACCAGGAAGGGGACCAGAAACTTACAATTAACTTTGCATGGCCTAGCTAATGGTGACACCCTCAATAATAACTTACTTACTCATAATGCTTAGTAAACAGATTATACGTAGCTATGGATTTGTTCAAGTACTTTCGACCTTCTAAACCGACACTACCGGTCCTCTCTGCTTATACAGTACCTTCATCTAGAATTACAGCTGCAAACAAGGAGATAAGGTAAGTTCCCAGAGCTCCTTATAGGTATGATAGCCTCGCACGACACACACACACACATTCACACACATGTACACACACACACACACACACACACACACACATGCACACCACACATGCACACACACACACATGTACACCACACACACACACACACACACACACACACACACACATGCACACCACACACACACACACACACATGCACACCACACACACACACACACACACACACACACACACACACACACACATGTACACCACACACACACACACACACACACATACGCACACACCTTCAACAATCGCCAGGAGTAATCCTGATAGAGATGGAGGTGTTGAGACTAATTTAAGTAAATTGTCACAAAGTCCTTAAAAGCAGAATTTGGTGGGATCCATTGATAAAATGGAAAATGTGAGTCTCTGCAATGGAAAACCCCTCTATAGTTTATTAATCATTTTCATTTAGCAAATTTGATTGATATAAGTTTGTCAAGTGGAATTATGAAAGGAATCAAGCAATTCTGAAACTGAGTTCGTCCCCTGCAGCCTAGCAGGATGCAAATCTCAACAGCAACTGATGGAAATTAGCTTACAGAAGTGTGCATGTATGGCTCTCCTTAACCAAGTCTCATGTAGCCATACCCCACTTTGGTCTGTAGCTTGCCAACCTAGAAATCCACTATGCTTACATCATGTTCTGGATTTTAGGAAGCACTCAAACGAACAATTAACTTGTGATCGAGCATTGGAACACGTGATGCAAATACAGTACACAACTGCATGTCTTTTCACATATCACCTTCTTTCATTGAGAATGGCTGTTATAGCCCCCAAAACTACTGTAGTACTGTTTTGAAATTCTGATCTCTCAGTTTAGATTTTGCTGCATCTCATATTTTTGGAATCTTTGTATTTCATTCTCACTTATTTTGTGTTTTGCCTTGTCCCTTCTTTTCTATTCTGGGTGCCACTTATAGTAGCCTCTGGCTAAAGGTTCCCCAGATTAAATAATATCTGGAATATTGCATTCTTGTTAGCTAACTTGTGCGCAGATATCCTTTGGGATTGACCAAAAGTGAAGAGCTTATATAAGATCACTCAGCAGACATCCCTCCGAACAAGTTGAACATTTCTATCACACTGTCATTATTATGAGTAATAACATCTGATTCTCTCAATGGTAAAGACAACAGAATATGGTCATGATTAATCACATCTACCTAACGCCATCACACTTCGCTCAGTCAATCTTCACGTTCCTTTATTCTTCCTCCGTCGTTTTCACTTACAAAGCGTTTTCGACCTCTAATGGAGTGAAAGAGACCAGACTGATAAAACACACTCAGGGGTTCACTGGGTGACACAACCCAAGGTCACAGCCCAACGGGCTTACCAGGGGGGGAGACACACACAACCCAACGGGCTTACCAGGGGGGGGGGGACACACAACCCAAGGGGACTCACCGAGTGACACGACCCAAAGGGCTCACCAGGGGGTCACAACCCAAGGGTCTCACAGAGAGGGGGGACAAGGTGGGACACAAAGCAAGGGGCTTGTCGGGGGCACCCCCAGGGACCTATCTAAGAGTACACCCTATCAGATAAACACACCTTTGGGGAACTTCTGAAGCCAAAGCCTTTGAAATGTAACCTTTGGCTGCTCCTTGTTCAACAAGTTTCTCCAAGGTAGAGTAGGCATTTGGCACATCAATGCAAATGTCACCAATGTCATCGTATACACGCTGAACTCCCTAAGTTCAAACAAGACAGAGAGAGGAAGTCCCAAGCTCTGAACACACAATACAAGACTAGTCGTGAACAAAGTTCAGAACCTCGCTAAAAGGAAAGGACATTGAAATTGAATGGGAATGGGAATATGGATGAAATAATTGATTGCATAAAATTATAATGTAGTTGTGAGCTAGTCTCATGTAGCCAGACAAACCCCTTTGGTCCTGTGTGAAGGAATGGGACATTTTAAAGGGATCATGCATGCTTTTTGAACAGTGATACCTTCTGCAATGCTGAATGTTTGGACTATTCATAGCTCATGATCAGTTGACGATTTGTCTCTTAGTCACCATGTTAGTACACATTTTCATAATTTTGGTATAAACCGTAATCAGTTTTTTAGTTCTGCACTCACACGAATTTCAACACTACTGCTTGTCTTGACAAACTCACTAGACAAAATACACTCCCTAGTAGTACTCAGAGTATATAATAGTTGAGCTATTGGCCACTTATCTGAACCCCCTGCAGCATATGCATTGGGCATGCCAATATAAAATTTGTGATCAATTATATTCCCGCATTATGCCTGTAAAATTTCAACACCTATTATTTCCACACCTATGCCAGCATATTCCTTCTTTACGAAGGCGCCGATGGCGGCAAAAGGCATGCACTCTCCTTCCCAAATCCTCCCCCAAATGCTGCGCCTGTTGTGGAAGATGCATTAGTCACAGATTATCCCAATAAAGAATTTCATCCAGTCATATTCGAATCGATTACTGGTGAGTCCATATATAGATGTGCATTAAAGACCAATGGCACTGCTGGCCCCTCAGGAATTGACGCTGCAGGTTGGAAAAGATTGTGCTCCTCATTCAAGCATTCAGGTCAACTCTGTAACAGCATGGCTCTAGTTGCAAGAAAGATATGTACTGCATATGTGGATCCTGAGGGTCTCACTGCCTTCACTGCATCGAGGCTCATTGCATTAGACAAGAGGCCTGGAGTTCGACCGATTGCTGTAGGTGAGGTGCCACGAAGAATAATCAGTAAAGCCATCCTAGAAGTGGTAATGGATGAAGTGCGTGAACTGGCAGGATGTATCCAACTTTGTGTGGGACAGGAAGGTGGATGCGAAGTAGGTGTAAGAGCAATGTCCAGAATCTTTGATGTAGAAGACACTGAAGCGGCTCTACTGGTTGATGCAACCAATGCTTTTAACCTGTTGAACAGACGAACAGCCCTTATGAATATTCATGTTACTTGTCCTTCCATTGCCACAGCACTTACCAATGTCTACCGAGGAGATGGAAACCTTTACATCCAAGGTCAGGTTTTGAAATCAAGGGAGGGGGTTATGCAGGGGGACCCTCTGGCTATGTCAATGTATGCGTTGGGTATTTTGCCTCTCATTCAGAAGCTGAAGGGTACCCAGCAAGTTTGGTTCGCTGACGATGCTGCAGCTGGTGGTTCACTAGAGAATTTGAAGGAATGGTGGTCTCGCTTACTTAAGTTAGGTCCAACCTATGGATACCACCCAAACCCAGCTAAAACGTGGTTAGTTGTTAAGGAGGAACATGTTGACCAGGCCGAGACCCTCTTTGGCAACAGTGGTGTGAATGTCACTTCTAGTGGACAAAAGCACCTTGGTGCAGCACTTGGCTGCACTGAGTTTGTGAGGAAATTTGTGGAGAAGAAAGTGTCTGAATGGTGTGATGAAATTATCTGTCTCTCTACCATTGCCAAAAGAGAACCACAGGCTGCTTACTCGGCCTTCATACATGGTATGTCCCATCGATGGAATTATGTACTGAGGACAGTTCCAAATGTCTCTGAACTGCTATCCCCCCTGGAAGATGCTATCAGGCATGACCTAATTCCTGCTATCACTGGCAAGAGTGCAATATCTGATGCAGAACGAGATGTCCTTGCACTACCTTGCCGTCTTGGAGGGATGGGACTAGATAACCCCGCCAAATCATGTGCATTTCAGTATGAATCCTCGGAGAAAATTACTGCTCCACTCATCAACTTCATTATCAATGAAGAAGAATGTCCTCATGGTGTTTGGGATGAAATGACCCAGATGAAGCGAGAAGTGAGACAAGAAAGAAAAGCTAGGTTCGAAGAAGAAGCTGCCAATATTCAACTAACATCTTCATTGAAGAGATCAGTTGATTTGGCCAAGGAGAAAGGTGCTTCATCATGGCTCACTGCTCTACCTCTGGAGAGTCAGGGATTTACCTTGTACAAGAGTGCATTCCGGGATGCATTGGCTCTTCGATACAACTGGCTGCCAGAGCGAATGCCATCTACATGTGCTTGCAGTGAACCTTTCACTGTGGAGCATGCCCTATCTTGCCCAAAAGGAGCATTCCCCATTCATCGACACAATGAGATCCGGGATATCACCCACAGCTTGCTGTCAGAAGTATGTCACGAAACTACTGTGGAGCCAGTCTTGCAACCACTTGATGGACACACCCTCCGATATGCATCTGCTATTACTGACGACAATGCGAGATCCGACATAATGGCCAAGGGCTTCTGGGGAACCTCTTACCAGCGTGCATTTTTTGATGTTAAGGTCTTTAACCCTCACGCACCATCCAACAAGAGGTCCTCTATCCCTGCCTGCTATGCACACCACGAGCAGATCAAGCGGCGCATGTATGAACAAAGGATCCACGACATTGAGCTAGCCTCATTCACTCCTTTGGTGTTCAGCACCACTGGAGGCATGAGTAAATCCTCAGCAGTATTTTATGGACGTCTGGCTGATAAGATTGCAACAAAGAGAGGACAACCATACTCCACCACTATGACATGGATCAGGTGCATCCTCAATTTCTCCCTGATCAGATCGGCAGTGACATGCCTAAGAGGATCTCGCCACCGGAGATGCCCAAGATTGCCTGATTCGACCACATTGGCCACCAGTGAGGCCAGAATCTAATGAATCATATACTATCATTGACAAGTGAACAGACTTATGTATTAACATATTTTATATGAGCTAACGTATGCATGTATTATTGTTTATGCGTGTTGCATGCACTCTCCTTCCTGCTCCGCACTCGGCGTTTGTACGGAAACATGGCCGCACACACAATCTATAGTCACAGTTGTCAGGGCTGGCAAATGGCCGTCACAATGGCGTGGCTATTTAGTGGCCCGAATCGCAATATCACATATCCTTCCTTTCGTTCGAAAGTAATCTAAAATCGCTTACGATAAATTCAAGAGTGTCATTTTTTATGTATTCGAACACGGGGAAAAGGACCGAACGTTGAAGTCTGACATCGCCTGGTGTTGACCAAAAAAGGGAGGTTTTTCTGCCTTTATCGATCAGCGAGATCGCCCAACGAAGCGATCAACAGCTTAACGTGAAGAATTCCTCTCGGCGAGTTACTTTTAGATGTAAACATGCAATAAACCTGTGAAGTCGAGTCGCAATTCGCGTGCAAAGTTTTTAGCTCATTGGCCTAAAGGTAGTAATTTACCCGCCGAATGCGTGGGCAACCTCGAATGGAGTCCCGTCTGCGACTGAATCAATTAACCTTGCTACCGCTCGGTAATAATATACATGCACA
>CAUJGJ010000323.1:0-20000 GCA_963170055.1 Halisarca cf. caerulea | reverse complement strand
ACACACACACACACACACACACACACACACACACACACATGGGTGGTTCATTCTCCATGGCTACCATTTCATAGCTGAGTGAGTTATTTTCTGGCACACTAGACCATGATACAGCTTTCATAGTTTGTAAATACACTCATTTCAGCATTGCAACACAAATCCTCATGAATTTAATTACATAGATTGAGCCATTTTTGCCTAAAGAAAGTGCTTCCCAGCATGCTAGACCACAATATAAATACACTAGAAAATGGGACCTGTGATGATAACCCATGACCTGTACTGTGCCCTGCAGACACATAGCACCTGTTTAGTGAGGACTTTAACTGGCCATTGTCCACCACCCACTCCCCAAACATTGTCCAGACGTGCCATCCCATGCTTCATGTTCACCAGAACATTTGCTCGCTTCATAGCACTCCTGCAAACAAGGACAAATCGTGATAACACAAAAGCTGCTAACCCAAACCTCCTTCTTCTACCAAGTACGTAGGCTACATCAGTACCACAGCACTCACTTGGCTAGCTCCTTGGAATGGACATTAGTCAGGTAAGATGGAGGAATGCAATCATCGGCAACTCCTCTCGCCAAGAAGTTCCCCATCACCTGTACAAGTGATTGGCTCTGATGAAGGAGTCTCCTCTCATCATATGGCACACATCCATCACCCCCACATGCGGCACCCACCCCACTTGTGGCACCCACCCCCATATGCAGCACCCACCTCCCACATGCAACACCCAACTCCCACATGCAACACCCACCTCCCACATGTGGCACGCGCCCCCACATGTGGCACCAACCCCCACATGTGGCACCAACCCCCACATGCAGCACCCACCTCCCACATGTGGCACCAACCCCCACATGTGGCACCAACCCCCACATGCAGCACCCACTCCCACATGTGGCACCAACCCCCACATGCAGCACCCACTCCCACATGTGGCACCAACCCCCACATGTGGCACCCACTCCCACATGTGGCACCCACCCCCACGTGGCACCAACCCCCACATGCAGCACCCACTCCCACATGTGGCACCAACCCCCACATGCAGCACCCACTCCCACATGTGGCACCCACCCCCACGTGGCACCAACCCCCACATGCAGCACCCACTCCCACATGTGGCACCAACCCCCACATGCAGCACCCACTCCCACATGTGGCACCCACTCCCACATGTGGCACCCACTCCCACATGTGGCACCAACCCCCACATGCAGCACCCACTCCCACATGTGGCACCAACCCCCACATGTGGCACCCACTCCCACATGTGGCACCCACCCCCACGTGGCACCAACCCCCACATGCAGCACCCACTCCCACATGTGGCACCAACCCCCACATGCAGCACCCACTCCCACATGTGGCACCCACTCCCACATGTGGCACCCACTCCCACATGTGGCACCCACTCCCACATGTGGCACCCACTCCCAAATGTGGCACCAACCCCCACATGTGGCACGCGCCCCCACATGTGGCACCCACTCCCACATGTGGCACCCACTCCCACGCACCTCAGCTGCATCTGGTGAATCCAGAGCCAAGTCATCCAGCTCATCAAACAGGAGATCAAATGCTACACACGTAAAACCACCATCACTATCAAGTAAACTAACAATGATCACACATATGTATGTATGTGCTGTGCAATATACTGAATACGCAGTAATACTGCAATATTACTTGTGCAAAATTTAGATACCGGCCAACTTTTTCCTGTACCGTGAAATCTTGTGATACCGTGATTTCTCTAAGGTTAGACCAGTATTAGAAGGAGTAAACATGTGATATTTTTAAAGGAAATGAAATTTTATCTTTGATGTTTTCAATATCTGTTGAAACTATTGAGTGTGGAAGCACTGACTATGGATGTCACAGGAGCATATCTGACCATTGCATGTGAATGATTTTAATCTGTGTGACAAGGATTCATTTGGATATTGTCTACAGTTTCAGCACTCAGTATACCGTGATCATAGTAATACCATGATAGAATAAGGGGAAACATACCGAAACTGAAAATTTGTGATACCACACAGCTCTATGTACGTACACACATATGCACATGCACATGCACACGCACACACACACACACACACACACACACACACACACAAGCACATGCATGCACACACACACACACATACACACAAGCACATGCACGCACACACACACACACACACACACACACACACACACACACACACACACACACACACACACACACACAAAGCACATGCACACACACAAGTCAAATTGAGAACACAATGTCAGCACTGTCCACCCACCATTTGTCATATCCCTGCTGTTGATGTAGTGACAGCTATGGAGAACAGACAGCAACCTGGAGCTCATCTCCTTGTAGGCAGGCTAACATAAGGAGCAGGAGAGGAGGGGTTAGTCGCTATGGTAACAAAATACTGCCCAGAACAATACCTTCCGTTCCATTGCCAAAGTTATCAGAATTTTGACAAGCTAAAGAGGATACGAAGATTAGTGAACATCTAGAACAATACAGGCAGAGACTCACCACGGGCAGTGACCCACCACGGGCAGTGACCCACCACGGGCAGCAACCCACCACGGGCAGTGACCCACCACGGGCAGCGACCCACTACAGGCAGTGACCCACCACGGGCAGCGACCCACCACGGGCAGTGACCCACCACGGGCAGTGACCCACCACGGGCAGTGACCCACCACGGGCAGCGACCCACTACAGGCAGTGACCCACCACGGGCAGCAACCCACCACGGGCAGTGACCCACCACGGGCAGTGACCCACCACGGGCAGTGACCCACCACGGGCAGCGACCCACTACAGGCAGTGACCCACCACGGGCAGCAACCCACCACGGGCAGTGACTCACTACAGGCAGTGACCCACCACGGGCGGTGACCCACCACGGGCAGCGACCCACCACGGGCAGTGACCCACCACGGGCAGTGACCCACCATGGGCAGTGACCCACCACAGGCAGCGACCCACCACGGGCAGCGACCCACCACGGGCAGTGACCCACCACGGGCAGCGACCTACACATCCTACCATAGTACCATATATCTTCTAAAATTTCGTCCTCCTAAGGTTTCGTCACCCCGAAAACTGTGGCTGGTACTCTTCCAAAAAAGACGAACAGGCCGAATTCTATTATTTTGCCATCTCTACTAAGGTTTCGTCAGCCCAGCAGATAATGATGACAATCTAAAGGCACACCCATTTTGTAAACTAAATGTCTTCTTTACCGTATACCGTCACGCTACTGCCAAGCGATCATGCTCATTTTCCTCTTTATGCTTGCACATCAGCACTTCACTAATAGTGGATGTCCAGATATCTCTGTAAATGTGGTGACCATGAACAGCAGAGCGATATTTAGTTTGAAAACCAGCAGTCATGTTCACATCGGTACGAAAGTAGGTTTGTTTCACAACTTGTCATTATTCTTTGAGTTTGTGTTTGATATTTAAATCGTCTTCTATAAGTTTTTGTCGAATCTTCTAAGTTTTCGGTCAGTTTTTGTGGAAACTTCTTAAATACTTCTTATCTAGACAAATGAGGAAAATTTAGAAGATATACGGAAATAACATTAACTGACCTCAAATCGACCATCCTTGACATTGTACTCAGTGAGCGCAGTCTACAGACAGTTAAAAGTGAATAACATTTCACACACACACAGACGCACACATCATCTGGGCATACCATAACTTCATTGGGGTCAGCGTGTTCAAAGTAATCCTAAAGGGAATAATAGCTACTATTACACCCATCGTCACCAACACACACACACACACACACACACACACACACACACACACACACACACACACACATACATACATATACAAAACACACACACACACACACACACACACAGGCCCCATTTACACGAATCCAATCCTACCTAAAACGGATACATGCGTGACCATTTACATAAATGTTTACACGAATCCGTACTTCAACCTAATCCGGATTAGCCATCGAAAGCAACCACGTGACTGGTAAGTGCTCAGGGTTTCCCGCAGTGGCGGATCCATGCAAGGGCACCCAGGGCACGCGCCACCCCTATTTTGTGAATGCCTCAATTTTTAAAAGAACACCTTACAATCCTTCATTGTAAAATCAGAAAGATTTGGTAATGAAAAGTTTAAAGAAACAAAAATGAGCGAATAAGCATGAGAAGGGTCAAATTACTGTATTCTGATTATTCGCTAATAAGTAAAGTTTCTTTTGTGTCGAAAAGAACTATCGCCCATTCTCCTCTAGTTGTGAATCAGCCATTTTGTTATATTGGGAACGAGCATACTTTTTTTTTTTTCTTGACAACCATTGCAATAATACTAGCAGAGAGTACATGAAAGGTCTAGAACACAAGCTACTATGAACGATATGGGCTTGGCAAGACAAGTGAGAGGATAACAGAAACACAAAAAGACAAGTATAATTGATTAGTTATTATTAAAATGACACGGAGATTTTAAGACAAACAAATAAGATAAACGCTGAGACAAGTACAATGGTAGATAAAGCATCTAATGACAATAGACTATATTAGTACAGTTACTCAGAACAAACATATATAGATAGCTAAGAGGAAAGGAGGCTGATCATTAGAGTGATGAGAACAAAGCCTTGTGGTCGTCCCATTCACTATTTAGACGAGCTCTAAATATGTGATCAGAACAACTAACAGCAATCCTCGCTGCTCGGTCTAGGGTGGTCGTGCACTCGGATTTGGATGACAACAACTAACAGCAATCCTCGCTGCTCGGTCCAAGATGGTCGTGCACTCGGATTTGGATGAGAACAACTAACAGCAATCCTCGCTGCTCAGTCCAAGATGGTCGTGCACTCGGATTTGGATGACAACAACTAACAGCAATCCTCGCTGCTCGGTCTAGGATGGTCGTGCACTCGGATTTGGATGACAACAACTAACAGCAATCCTCGCTGCTCGGTCTAGGATGGTCGTGCACTCGGATTTGGATAGTGATGGGCATGTTGATCTCAGTGACTTGACTGAGGAAGATCGGTAGTGACCGAGGGAGCCTATTTCAAGGGTATGGTATGACACCTTTTCGAAACAGGGTACAGATTGGAGATCACAAATTAGTGGTTGATATTTGGATTCCTTGCGACATTTTGCTGCTTCGAGACCTGCTGGATGGTTTCCTGGAATAGTGAGTTCCAAGATGCGGACATGTTTTCCTGCAATTATCACCAAGCTGGGTCTATCCAAAGATGTGGAAAGATTGGTGGGGATAGTAGCTGATGGATTGTTACAGGCTCTAAGCCCTGGGAGATCAGCATATAGTTTCTCTGGATCGTTCAGTGCTGCAGAGAGATTCTTGGCAATTGACAGGAGGACAGAATCATGACGCCAGGTGTATCTTCCTTGGTTTAGGGCTTTGGCACACCCATTAAGGATATGCAATGATGTTGGCTGTGGCCATGTGCAAAGGATTGATTTCACAACCCTTCATCAGTCCTTTTTGATTGATGAGTCGTCGATTAATTTCTTGCCATTGTATAGTATGGATATGTACTTGTCAGGACGAACATGGAGGTCAAGATCCATACACTTTGATACTGTGGAGACCAAAACCCTTTGGTGAGAGGACAAAGATCTTGAGATAACAGTAAGGTCGTCAGCAAAACCCTTTACTTTGTGGCTGGATGATGCAGCTGATTTGGGGAGAGCAGCTTGCTCTCTAACTTTCTTCAAACGAGACTCAGGTGGTTCAGCATCAGGTGGGGGGAATTTCTTTGCTGATTTCTTGGCAAAATGCCATGGGGTGTATCTAAGATCAAGAACCTCTGTGGCATGGGTGTTGAGGTATAGGATCTGGGCAGAGCCATTGAGGCAACATTGCAAAACTTGACACAGATACCAACCCTTGGCCTCCTCACTAGATTCTCTATCCCAAAGAACATAAACGTAGGCTTCAGGAGGAGGGAGGTCTTCAGAGTTGGGCACATGGAGTTGAAGCTGGTATCCTTCCTCTTCTAGACTTTCGGCCAAATTTAGGATAGGTTGGAAAGCTACTAGAAATAGTAGGGGCGATAGGGTATCACCTTGGAAGATGCCACGTTTAACTAAAGGCTTTGGTAGACCAATTTTTGGTTGATACCACAGCTTAGAGGTGAGAGTAGAAGTGAGGGACATAGGAGATAACTTCCGATGGGAGTTGGATGTGTTGAAGCATATCCAGTATGAGCTTGTGTGGAATGGAACCAAAAGTGTTACGCAGATCAAGAAAGGTAATGAAAATCAGTAGACCATTGGCTCGGGCATTTTCTAATAAGGAATTAACAGCAAAATTGTGCTCCATGGCACCATTAATCCCACTGATAAAGCCTTTTTGCGTTGAGGTGTCAATAATTTCATTGGCAACAAGGTATGCTTCCAGGCGTTTAGCAATGATCTTGTGAAACAACATCCCATGCAGATGGTTAAGGCAATGGGTCGGAAATTTTCAGGTTGTAACATAGATCCTTTTTTTGAACCAAAATGATTTTTCCCTTGTACCAGCTACGAGGACCGGGTTCTTTACTCAAAAGTATTTTAGAGAATAGAGTAGCTAAAAAATGGTGACTGCTTGGAAGTTGACGTAGATGTAAATATGAGATTGAGTCGGGACCTGGGGCTGAGGTGAACATTTCTGTAGAATGGTTTTAACCATACGCGGGGTAATAGCTGACATTTCAAACTCTGATTCTATAGTAGGAGGAGGCATAACCTGTGAAACCCAGTCAAGAAGGAGATGGTACTGGTTGCTAGGGTGGGAATAGAGGCCTGTAAAATAACCATGGCATTCTTCTTTGCTAAAGTGGGCTCTGAATCCGATTTAGATTGGCATATTGACTTAGCAAACTTCCAGGGGTTACATTTGAAAGCTTTCTCTTCCTGGCGTGCAGATCTGGAGTGCTCTAAATCTAAACAAGCCTTTTTGGCTTTGTTGTGAACTCTAACTAATCTAAGAAACTCACTGTGATTGTGTTGGAGATCTTTCTGAAGCTTATTCTTCTGCTCTGCCAGCCTGTGCGTTAGTCTGACGATGGCTCTTTGTCGGTGTGCACTGTGATTTTTGAATGATGCGGCCGTTTAAGAATACCCCGGCCGAGAAGAAGGTCAGTTAAAAGTCCAGAGAAAAGTTCACCTGCTTCGTCGGTTGATATGTCATCAGAGCACAGTCTGAAGTGGATAGGATCAATTATTGAACGAAGTTCTTCATTAATATCATTCCAGTCAACGGGATGGGGATGAAACTGGCAACCGCTGTTCACTGATTGTGAGAAGGGATCTTGGTGCAGCGCCAGTTTCATTTTCATCACTGAAAAATGGCAGAAAACGTATGCTGCACGGATCGATTCTGGACTTTTTCTCATAATATGTCATTTTGATGAATAATACATGCTTGTAGTCTGTACCGAATTTTGCACCCCCCCTTCCTCAAAATCCTGGATCCAGCTCTGTCACGAGAGCGTGTTAGTGCAAATTTTGCCCCAATTTCAGTACTTACTTTCGTCCAGGGTTCATCCACAACCGGCGAAGATTCAATGCTTCTGTCGCTGTCCTGCTCGATGATTTCATTAGGACAAGTAGCCCAATAGGACGAAGATAGCATCGCTTCCAACTACAGAACTCTTGTTTCGCAGGAAAAATCCTCGAAAGTGCTATCAAAGGCGATAGACCTAACACAAGTCGGACAAAAGAACATACTTGATACTATGAAGCTGTTCTGTCCACTTGCAAACCATTTCGTGCTCCCAAGACGGTTTACGCAACTTTTTGTCACATGACTGGATCAAAATGTATGCGGATTCGACATTTACACGACCAAATTGAAACGGCGGATCCAAATTAATCCACTTTGGTATGCGTTTTCAAATCGATGCGGCTCCAACATTCGTTTACGTTAAATTCGTGTAAACGGAAGCCCAAAACGAATAGATTTTGACACATTTACCACCGAATCCGGATTCGTGTAAACGGGGCCACACACCCACACCACTACCAACTAAGTATACACACTTTAACGATCTCCTTAACAACTCGAGCAAATTCCTCAGGTGTTAGTTCCACATTGGAAGCAACCACTTGATAACTCTCCTGAGATGTAAGGGAGAAGGAGAGGGTGGTCTTAACAGCAAAGGATGGACACACAAGCAGACACACTCACTGAATCATCTTCTGAGTCATAGTTGGGGTCCTTGTTGTCCTTGGGGTGACTGTCGTCATCGTAGACATCCACCAGCTTCCCCCACGTGTACCTCCCTCCCCCTCCACCTAAGCAAACAAGGTGAGCAGTTTACAGAGGTACCATGTTTATCATCTACCCAACATGGGGTCAGTGATGTACAATGTAAAGGCAACAATGAATCAAATTACTGTCCTTTTTCCCTACTACAAACTACACAACTTGTCCCCCATACAAACTACACAGCCCCCACCCCCCCCCTGCAGTGGGGTCAACACGCCCAGCTGTGGGGCCCATGGCCACCTACTCAGTTGTGGGGTCAACATACAAGAGATTACCCCCCTCCCCCCCCTGCACTGGTAATTAAGCAATGAATACAATAGGTAAGATGACCTGTCAATAGGGTAGGTTCAAACCTTTCTTTGGTAGACCACGGCCTCTGCCAGCCCTGGAGTGTCGGTCTTTGCTCATGTTCTTCAGAAGTTTGGTGGGGGACATGGGAGACTTTGGTTCAGCCATCACCACTTCCTCACTCTTGCTTGAAAGACGCACTCTTCGCTTCACCTTGTGCTTGGGTCGCGCCTCTATCAAGTCAGCTTCCTCCGAATCAAGCATTTCACCAGTAAAATGGAACACGGCTGGAGGATCTGGCTTTTTGTCTTCTTCCATAACACTGGTACCATTAAGACCTCCATTTTCTTCTACCTTACCGCCTTTCTCCAATACCTCCATGGTCCTAACGAAAGCAGACGACGAACCCTACCTTCAAGTTCGCTTAGCCTTTAGTGGAGGACAAACGACTGTACAGTTCGTAACGGGACAAGACGCCAAAAAGGGCGCTAGTAGCACCACAAACAAAGCGAATCGAGTTTGATGTCAAGTTACTCTCCAGTTTTGGGCCTGCACTACGTATACGTGATCGCACGCCGCTGTTCACCGGGTGCACCGTAAGTCGAAGAGGTGTCGTTCGCACTGTCCACAAGTTAGGAGCCTCTCCTTCAGAGGTCTGCCTTCTTTTAGATACACTCGTAGTCTTCAACTTCACTATTCTTCCCTCCAGCAGTTTACTTTCTTTTGTTGAAATTATAAAGAAATGTTCAGTTCTGATGCAACCTTCTTTGCCCTGTAAACTTGTGACGTCATAGACCATTAACCAATCAGATCGTGCCATTGTAGCAGAAATGTTATTCCGTATTGTTCTAAATATGCGGAATGGACTGCAAATTGAATTCCAAATAAGGCACACGACTTCACTTAGCAGCACAGCCTAAATTTATTATACTACTGTCAACTTGTTCTCTAATACCGCCTACGTAATCAAAGTCCTACAATAGTTAGTCTAGCTACCTAGCCTAGCCTATAGGCATTTCACACACGCGTGTTTGTGATGCCTGTCTTAAAGCAAGTATTTCGTGAGTGCTGGTACAGGTCTTCCTGAAGGCTTTCCTGGCCAGGGTCCGGAGGAGCCGGCAATGTCAATGTGTGAATAAGGTAGAGGGCGGTCCGAGTCCCGGCCATGCTGCAAGGAGAGCAAACAACACACACTTCGTAAGCTTAAGTCCCACACAAGCTTAATACTCCATTTCTGTTTATAAAGACACAGGAAATTTCCTAACACTTAGCATGACCATCTGTGACATGACTGATGTGCTGAGCATGATTGATAATGAGGGGACAATTGTGGCCATTCTGTTTTCTCTGATCTTTATAATAATTATATATTTACATTTGCATGCAGATTCACATATGAGTAGATTTGCACATCTTGCCCTTGCTGCGTGCCCGGATATAATAAAATATAGGCCCAAACTCATGCATGTTTAGAACTTTGTTCTGAGCATGCTCAGTATCACGTGCATGTTATCTGACAACAGCAGCACTAGGTGGTACCTGACAACAGCGGCACTAGGTGGTACCTGACAACAGCAGCACTAGGTGGTACCTGACAACAGCAGCACTAGGTGGTACCTGACAACAACAGCACTAGGTGGTACCTGACAACAGCAGCACTAGGTGGTACCTGACAACAGCAGCACTAGGTGGTACCTGACAACAGCAGCACTAGGTGGTACCTGACAACAGCGGCACTAGGTGGTACCTGACAACAGCAGCACTAGGTGGTACCTGACAACAGCGGCACTAGGTGGTACCTGACAACAACAGCACTAGGTGGTACCTGACAACAGCAGCACTAGGTGGTACCTGACAACAGCAGCACTAGGTGGTACCTGACAACAGCAGCACTAGGTGGTACCTGACAACAGCAGCACTAGGTGGTACCTGACAACAGCAGCACTAGGTGGTACCTGACAACAGCAGCACTAGGTGGTACCTGACAACAGCAGCACTAGGTGGTACCTGACAACAACAGCGGCACTAGGTGGTACCTGACAACAGCACTAGGTGGTACCTGACAACAGCAGCACTAACTAACCTTGTCCAATCCAGAAGCCCTGATAAGGAAGGCAGCTGGAAACTGATGTCCTCTGGCAGTGGAAGAAGACGGTTCGTTGTTGCACTGAAGGACATCCTCATATTCACTGCGTCCAACCACAAAGTCATAGTCCTTGAATCACATCGCACAAGGAAGACAATAAAGAATAGTACGAGAATAAAGTCAAGTTTTGCTAATGAGATTTACACTTACCCTAGAACCCTCATTTCAGCACCTCACACCACAGTACCCTCACACCCCATACCCTCACACCTCAGCACCTCACACCTAAGCACCCTCACACCACAGTACCCTCACACCACAGTACCCTCACAGCTCAGGACCCTCACACCACAGTAGCCTCACATCACAGTGCCCTCACCTCACACCACACGTTCACACTACACCCACACCTCACACCACAGTGCCCTCACACTACACCCCCACCTCACACCACACGTTCACACTGCACCCTCACCTCACATTACACCCCCACCTCACACCACACGTTCACACCACACCCTCACCTCACACCACAGTGCCCTCACACTACACCCTCACCTCACACCACACGTTCACACCACACCCTCACCTCACACCACAGTGCCCTCACACTACACCCTCACTTCACACCACAGTGCCCTCACACTACACCCTCACCTCACACCACACGTTCACACCACACCCTCACCTCACACCACAGTGCCCTCACACTACACCCTCACTTCACACCACATGTTCACACCACACCCTCACCTCACGCCTCAGTGTGGAGACCTCCAACATATCACCAACCTCATCCCCAGCTGAGGAGAGAGAGGAGTGGATGAAGAGAACACATACATAAACAGAAAAAGAGACACAACGTCACAACTAAGACCACCCCACAACTGAGACCACCCCACAACAGAGACCACCTCACAACAGAGACCACCTCACAACTGAGACCACCTCACAACTGAGACCACCTCGCAACGGAGACCTCCTCATAACGGAGACCACCTCACAACTTAGACCACCTCACAACTGAGACCACCTCACAACTTAGACCACCTCACAACTGAGACCACCTCACAACTGAGACCACCTCACAACTAAGACCACCCCATAACTGAGACCACCTCACAACTGAGACCACCTCACAACTGAGACCACCTCACAACGGAGACTGTGGCATAAGGAAGCACTTACCTTTCTGCAAGTCCAGGGCAAAATTCTTAGCCTTAGCCGGTCCATTGTCTAGGACAGCCTACAAAGTCAAATACAGTAGGTGTGTCAAGTAGGTGTGTCCAATAATCGTATCAAGTGGGTGTGTCAAGTGTACAGGAGGATGTACATAAAGCAATACTCACGGAATATGCTGGACCATAAGCTCTGATCACATGACCTGTCAGTGTTGCTATGGTGACAATATGAGGATTGACGGCATCCAAAGCCTACAGCAGAGAGATGTTAAGTGTTCTGCAAAGTTCACACCATCTTCTTCAGAGACTCACCCATTCCTTTGCCCTGCACAGAGGGTCGGCCATGGCCATTCTTCCCTCTGCGTCAGTGTTACCTACTCTGATGCGAACATTAGCTCTCGATATGATGATCTCGTCAGCAACATATGACTCTAAGAGGAGATGTATACAGATGTACTACATTAACAACACACACCCCTTATACACAGACACACCCTTATACACAGACACACCCCTTGTACACAAGGACATGCCCTCACACATAGGGATACACCCTCACATAATACAATCAAAGGGTGAATGACACAATATTGGAGTGGAGAACTTCAAGAGGATATACAGCACACCACTCAGGACCAGTGCATGTGTTGACTGGTGCCGGCTCCTACAGCACACCACTCAGGACCAGTGCATGTGTTGACTGGTGCCGGCTCCTACAGCACACCACTCAGGACCAGTACATGTGTTGACTGGTGCCGGCTCCTACAGCACACCACTCAGGACCAGTACATGTGTTGACTGGTGCCGGCTCCTACAGCACACCACTCGGGACCAGTACATGTGTTGACTGGTGCCGGCTCCTACAGCACACCACTCGGGACCAGTACATGTGTTGACTGGTGCCGGCTCCTACAGCACACCACTCAGGACCAGTACATGTGTTGACTGGTGCCGGCTCCTACAGCACACCACTTAGGACCAGTACATGTGTTGACTGGTGCCGGCTCCTACAGCACACCACTCAGGACCAGTCGGGACCAGTGCATGTGTTGACTGGTGCTGGCTCCTATACTGCATGATTTATGGTGGTATTAGGCAGATTCTTTACACACACACACACACACACACACACACACAAACACAAATACACACACACACAAACACACACATATAAACACACACACACACACAAACACACACACACACATACACACACACACACACACACACACACACAACACACACACACACACACACACACACACACACAAACACAAATACACACATACACACACACACACACACACACACACACACACATATAAACACATACACACACACACAAATACACACACACACACACACACACACACACACACACACACACACAAACACACACACACACACACACACACACACACACACATACACACACCTTGTCCAATGCTGTTTCGAACCATGCACATCTGCCCGACAACCTTGATACCTTTTGGCTTCAGGACTGACAGAGTCTGAATGAGACACAATACAATAGTACTCACCAGCAGACAGACACACCCACCTCAACAACGTACAGACGCATCCACTTCAACAACACACGTACCCACCTCAACAACAGACACACCCACCTCAACAACAGACACACCCACCTCAACAACACATGTACCCACCTCAACAGCAGACACACCCACCTCAACAACACACGTACCCACCTCAACAACAGACACACCCACCTCAACAACAGACACACCTGATTCAACATAGACACACCCACCTCAATAGACACACCGACCTCGAACCAGACACACCCACCCTGATAAACCAACCTTAAAGAATCCAGCAACAGCAGCAGCTCCACACTTGTCCCTGCAGACACAGAGAAGCACCACCGTCTCAACACCATACCTCACCTCACAGCACTACACACCTTTGGGCTGATCATACGGTACAAGAAATAATACAGTTGACGTTTGACTGCCGAATTACACCTGTAATTTTAGGAGTAAGATGTCTGTAGTTTTCTGAAAACTATGAGAGTAGTAATCTTCGTAAAGATTCAATAAAACTACGGTTAGGCAATACTATATGACACGTCATAAAGATGGTGGCAGTGTACAAACATCCTCGATATGTAGCTGTATTTTCATGGAAGAATGGAGTGGAATTTTTCTCCTTTGGTTAGATTTTCTTCAGTAAACATAAAAAGGTTTCGAAAAGGCCGAATTCAGGTCAGTGTGGCATTCTCATAGCTGTCTCGCACTCGCTTTGTCTCACACTCACTGTGTCTCGCACTCACAGCCGTTTCACACTCACAGCTGTCACTCGAACCCACTTGCAATATGAGCTTATGATAAATGCTTGGGGAAAATTCATTCCTTTCAAAGATGATACCTTGATTTGAATGCTTAAATTTGTAAAGAATTTGCACTTCAGGTTGATTCCATTCCTGGAGATTCCCTCTCATGTGCGCGAACCCATTTATCTGCCCGTGAATTTCCCATAAAAAAAATCACCTGTGCATCCCCGCCATTCTCCACCCTCCCTCACCCACACCCCTCACCTGTGCATCCCCGTCATTCTCCACCCTCCCTCACCTGTGCATCCCCGCCATTCTCCACCCTCCCTCACCTGTGCATCCCCACCATTCTCCACCCACACTCCCCCACACCGCTCACTTGTGCATCTCTGCCATTCTCCACCCACACCCCTCACCTGTGCATCCATGCCATGACTCCACCCCTGCCATGACTCCACCCACACCCCTCCCCTGTGCATCCCCGCCATTCTCCACCCTCCCTCACCTGTGCATCCCCACCATTCTCCACCCACACTCCCCCACACCGCTCACTTGTGCATCTCTGCCATTCTCCACCCACACCCCTCACCTGTGCATCCATGCCATGACTCCACCCACACCCCTCACCTGTGCATCCCCGCCATGACTCCACCCACACCCCTCATCTGTGCATCCCTGCCATGACTCCACCCACACCCCTCACCTGTGCATCCCCGCCATGACTCCACCAGCCTTCACGTCGGCTCCACCGGTGTCATAGGTGATGCCCTACAGTCAACGCTATGTACATCAACATACATACTCCTGAGATGCTTGTCTGTCACCATGACAACCAACCTTTCCAACCAAGAACAGTGTCTTAGTGACTGTGTCCTCTGGAGTGTAGACCAGTTTAATCACTCTGCCTTGATGACGCTCCACCTCTGACAGGGACACACACAACAGGTGACATCACTAGAACAACACACAACAACACAAGCTTACGATTTGCACATCTGTCAACAGCAGACAGAAGGGGAAATTCCCTCTTAAAATTGTCATGCCCTTTCATCACTTCAATCTATAGTGGACACAGGAAGTGATGTCACATGTGCAACAGACACAGGAAGTGATGTCACATGTGCAACAAACACAGGAAGTGATATCACATGCACCCCACACCATCTGGGGTACTTTTCATACTAAAGTGTAGGATATTGCGCATTCAACCGGCGGTCAACGAGGCAACAGTCAGCACATGACGGCCATTCAACTGTTAGCGGAAGCCATTCGACGGTCAGCAGTCAATAGTAGACGTCATCATTACATAATGTTTACTTTGGTGTGAATGTAGTTAAGTTTTAGAAAATGGTGTATTCGATCGAGCTACATTGCTCAACGAAATGTGCTTTTCAAGTGCAAAGGAAAGTCTTACCGCCGGATTGTAGATATTCTGGGCAAAGAGGGCCACACTGTTACCAAGTTGGGGATATGTAGCTTTCTAAAGAGGTACGAAGAAAGAGGAAGCATCCTTAGAAAGCCTGGAACGGGTACGAAGTCCAAGAAAAACTCGAACATTCTTAAATTGGTAGACTCTCATATGGAGTAGGACAATGGAGCTCTCTGGAAGACCTTTGAAAATTATTGCAGAAAGATGATATTTGTTACCATTTTTAACCTATCTCGCTGGTCAACACATCGATACAAAGCGGTCAATACCCTGGCGAATACCGATCAACACCTTGACAGACAGCGCTCTGACAATTGACAGATTCTGGTCGATCACTCAACCGACAAAGCGACATTGTTCACTATATTAAGAAAGTACTGTAGCAATCCCTACCTCAATACCAGAAGCAGCAAGGAGCTCCTCAACGTAGGTCTCCACCCTGGGTGCAGCCATCCTCTCAGGGTCTGATCCTCCTATGTCACGAGCTGCAATGTTTCCCAGCTCAATGCCAACTGCCTTTGACAAAATGGCCTCTCCGCTCTAAGGCAAGAAGGAACAGTAACACACATACCACTGATTACCACACCCACCAACACACCTCTCGCTCTACAACCCAGAATCCAAGGCTTTGGACCTTTGGGTACTTACTAGGCACGCCTTCACGGATCTCTATAGGCTGCAGAGAGAGACAGCAACGTTAAGAATTAAGAGCCCGTGGGCTAATAGTTAATACACAGCATTAGAGCCCGTGAGCTGATAGTTGAAACACTGCATTAGAAAAGCACACCTGCCAATAGGTGACACACTGCATTAGAGCCCATGGGCTAATAGGTGGCACACTGCATTAGAGCCCATGGGCTAATAGGTGGCACACATCATACAAAAACCCAGGAATAGAACTGCCATAGACATGTTTATTCTCTCATGGGATAAACTTTCACTGTTTTCAAGGTTCGTTCCTGAGTTTCAGATTAGCCTTGCAATGGTAGAAAATTTATTTGACCTTTGTTAGGGCAAACGGTTGACCTAGTATCTTATTGCTAAGACATTCTGAGTCAGCCCAGGATCTATGGCCATCTCTAACCATCATAGATAATGTACACGTACGTGCAATGTCATTATACAAAGGAATCTTTAGCGCTGAACCTTGAAACTGACCAACAATTGGCATTCGACTGCAATAGCCAATATCAGAGATTCAGCTCTCAGTTTAGTAGGCAGCCAAATGGCTGACCCAACTCAACTTCGGTCAGCCAAACGTATTCATGTTTTATTCAGAAAATGGCAGATTCCATGCAGGCTGCTATTTGCAGCCATCAACGCAGGGGCAATATGGCACTGCTATAAGTTCACCCCAACAGGTAAAGATTTCTGAACTCAACATAAACTGCAAAATGTAGAATCTGTGAAAATCTTGCTACAAGGCTTTCTGCAGTATCCCATGCCACATAAAAGGCTAATAGTTGACAAACAGAGTTGATGACTAAGTAAGAGCCCACTGGCTCCAATCAGCTGCCATGTGGTTCAGAGGAAGCGAGGACAACTTACTGTGTACAAAGAATAGAAAGCTCCCAGCCAGGTCACCATGACAACCTCACTGTACATCCCAGTGTACGAATCGGGCACCACAAGGACAGGCTTGGCTGCTCCTGCTGTGACAGCTCTGTCCAGTCCCTTGTTGGCGGCATCAAAGAACCGGCGCACATCATCTTGGTCGCGACCAATGGGACCAGTCGGTGAAAACACCTGCAGCGGCCAAGCAAAAAAAGATTCATAATAGATGAAACCTATACATGATGAAACACACTCCTGTGTTCACCCCACAAGGTGTGTGTGTGTGTGTGCATGTGCGTGTGCATGTGTGTGTGTGTGTGTGCGCGTGTGTGTGCATGTGTGTGTGTGTGTGTGTGTGTGTGTGTGTGTGTGTGTGTGTGTGTGTGTGTGTGTGTGTGACAGGAATTCACTACAAAATACACCAACAAAAGCAAACGATTTCAGAACAGGCAAAAGAGGATTGGAAGTGACATCAGAGACTTGGCAAACACGGGATCAGGTACAAAGTAAACACAATCTCTAGTTCATACTACAGACATACCATAAGAGGTATTTATTTTCACGATACTTTATTTTTGTGAAATTCTGTAGAAAGCCTTACATCAAAATTTTGTGGAGTTCAAATTTCTTGGCTTGCCTTACACAAGAAAATAAAAATCATTCCCCCTAAAAGATACTCTAGCAAAGTACATACCTGTAGGGCGTAAGCTGACATGTGGTAGGGTCTATGGAAGGACGTACAAGACGACTTGCCAACCTGTGCTTACTGCTCATTGGTTAACCATACACCCCCAAGTCCGTGTCTTCATGTTGGCATCTTGTTTCTCTACCGACAAGATTTCGATGTTCGCTTGCCGAATGTCAGTGGTAGGATATCAGCAGAAAGAGGACCAGTAGGGTTGAAGTGCCATGATGGTAGCTTTAGAACTCGAAAACAACAGTAAGAACAGAACGACTATAGCCTACCAATGCAGATTCTGATATCTATGGAAGACTAAATTGCTTTGAAAATTCGCAAGTACAACTTTTCATGGATCAAGAACGAATGGTGAATACACTGCGCTCCAAAAGAAAGTGACCAATTAGAGAAAATGGCGGCTAGGAACGAAAGTAAAAGTGTACCTCTAAATCGGCGAAATAAGAAGCTACCAACAAAACAATGTATCTAATCTTTGTAATAACCAATGGATTACGGTAGATGCTGATTTTTTCGCTAATTAGCAGGTTAGGCTGTGATCGCAAAAGTTTAGGAGTCATTTGCTGCCATTATCTGTGTAGGTATTGTCTGTGTAGGTATTTTCTGTGCAGGTATTGTCTGTGCAGGTATTGTCTGTGCAGGTATTGTCTGTGCAGGTATTGTCTGTGCAGGTATTGTCTGTGCAGGTATTGTATGTACACAGTGTCTACTGTAAAAATTAGATTGCAAATGTTCTTCAGTATGCAATATTAGCAAATTTCTAAGCCCACAAAATAATCTGCATCTATGGTATAACATAAATTCGTTTTTACCCAAAAGCGATAACGATTTCTTCCAGCTCTACGACTCGTGCTGTTCACCGATAATATCGATTCTTCTTCACTTTTTTCAGGATATCCAATCTTCACAAAGTGAAAGAGATATCACGTAAGGTCCTAAGGTTTACAGCTCTAGTAAAATTTTGAAACACAAAGTCTTAGACTTGTCTGCGAGTGATCTTTCTGCAGGAAGTACGCATTGGATATTACAGTATCTGCATTCTTAGGACTCAAGATACTATGTTGCTATTTCAACCAATTTGAGTAAATAATACCTAAAGGACAGCAAAAGGAACATTCTAGGCGGAATCTCGGTAAAATCCCACAGCAGACCAAGACAAAGTAGAGAATGAAGCCAGATAACACAACTACGCCGAAGCGCTAAAATTCAGTTACCATTTAATGGCTGACAAAAATGCAATAATAATCTCATCTTAGCTCTAGAATGCACTTTCCCCTTCCTCCCTGGAGAGAGCAAGTTAACAACCTAAATACGATAAACAAATTGGTGCTTGCTTTTATTGACTCCTGTTCTTCACAAAACAAGCGCTAGAGGTACATATACAAACACTGCAAAATTCGATGAAAGTATATTTCACGACGGGTGTAAGATATTTTTGCCTTCCTACTTGTAAATCTGTCGTTTCTGTGATTCCTCTTTTTCGCTGATATTGGCCGCCATTTTTCATGGTGGTCACTTTCTTTTGGAGGGCAGTGTATAGTGAAAGTTATCTCACACCGAAATAAATATCTTTATGGTACACCAATCCTAGTTCCCGATCCCCGCTCCCACACCAATCCAAGTCCAGTTTCCATATACCAATCCCAGCTCCAGTTCCCAGATCACTTCCAACTCCAGTTTCCATATACCACTCCCAGTTCCAGTTCCCACTTTACTCCCAACTCGAGTTCACATTCCACTACCAATAAACACCAGCACAGATACTCTACAATGACTCCATTTTCAATTCACTCTCCTCTCCATTCCAGTTCCCACTCTAGTTCCCATACCAAACAGTGGTCAGTCTAGCAATGCACTCCATGCCACAGGTGCATTGTGAGTGAATGGAATTTGACCATTCCTGATTTGTTGTAGGAAGCCATACCGAGACAGCTCAACACCACACACCATCAAACCCATTCAAGAACAGCTCACACCACACACCATCAAACCCGTTCAAGAACAGCTCACACCACACACCATCAAACCCAGTCAAGAACAGTTCAACACCACACACCATCAAACCCAGTCAAGAACAGCTCAACACCACACACCATCAAACCCAGTCAAGAACAGCTCAACACCACACACCATCAAACCCAGTCAAGAACAGCTCAACACCACACACTATCAAACCCAGTCAAG
>CAUJGJ010000322.1:0-12000 GCA_963170055.1 Halisarca cf. caerulea | reverse complement strand
CTGATGACCTCGGGCTTTGCCCTTGATCAACCAGCACTGTATTTTCTCCTGCAGCACATCTGGACAGGATATAACAAATGTGTATCCTGGCAACCACTCACTGTTGACTGTTTGTGTGATCAGTCTCATTTAGAGTTGATCAGTTCCGGCCACTTACTCTACCAATTGACATCAATTAGGAAGTGTGCGTATATCAATGACCTGTGCTACATCACAAATGTCAGTACACTTTTTCCTTTAATCCACCCATAATTCGCCCCCTCACCAGGATACAGAAACGTATGTAATACGTGTGTGTTTCTAAACCTACTTTTGTGACTTATCATGGCACATACGTACGTGCATACATGCACTCAGGAACATTACTGGTCTAATTTGGTTCGTATATGTACGTGTGTACTTATTTGTCCCGTGAAACCTCTCTAATCTGAGTACCCTTGGGAATGACGGAATTGTTCAGTTTACAGAGGTTTCCAGATTACTGGGATGTTGGCTCATGTACGTACATACATAGAATGTCTGTGTGTAGGACCTAGTCTTGTGTAGCCAGACCACAACCCCTCCATGTGTTGCACTTCCCCCAACAAAAATGGAGAGGTGTGTGGTCTGGCCTTGTGTGTGAGACCATAGACCAGGACTGGACAGTACATCCAGAGAGAGAGAGTTCTAAAGTACTGAATTCTTAGTTGGAGAATTTCTTCTGTACAACGTACTTACGTACATACTGTAAATGGTATTACATATATGAAATGTATATACGTACGTATATACAGTAGTCCCTCCTTTGAGAGACCACCCTCGTGAAAGACTGGCCTTGCTGGTCACAAATTTTTTATCTGTCCCATATTAATCTCCACCTCATCTGAGTCCATCTCTTTTGAGAGACCAGCATTCACTTGTCCCCAAGGGGGGTCTCCCATAAGGGGTGCTACTTAGTCTAGCTGCTAGCCCCGTACTTTTCCTCCCGCCCGCGAGGAAAAATTATTTTTATTCCTATTTTTCCTCGTGGGCGGGAGGAAAGTACGGGGCTAGCGGCTAGACTAGGTGCTACTGTACCGTGTAAATGTACATGCATTGTATCTACATACGTATATTGTGTGTTGATAATTATTTGTGAACAGTATTTTTACATACATATGTACATACGTATGTATGTCATACCAAATCTTGTCCCACTAAAAGTGGTCCGGCATGAGTGCTTATATATAATACAAACTCCATGTACAGTGGAAACTCGTTATAAAGAAATCTCTTACAGCGAATTTCTGGATATAGTGAATTAAAAACTCATGTGACCCAGTGAATGTTCTATTATGAAAGATTAACTGGTTATAGTGAATTTCTGATATAACGAAGAAAATTTCAGTGTCCCCTGTGATTCGTTATAATGAGTTTCCACTGTATACCGTTGGGGGGTTGGGGGGTTGGGGGGTTGGGGGGTTGGGTTGGGTTAGGGTTTACTATTGATAACACAGTCGGAGGACAACGTACGGCAGGGAACCATTCACAGCATTACACATGTACAGTACATATACAGTACAGTACATATACAGTACAGTGCATATACAGTACAGTACATATACAGTACAGTGCATATACAGTACAGTACATATACAGTACAGTACATATACAGTACAGTACATATACAGTACAGTACATATACAGTACAGTACATATACAGTATGTATATGCACTGTACTGTATGTATGTGTATTGCGTGCACGAAATAACCCCCCAAAGGTCTTGGCTACCAGGATACGTTTGAAGTATGTGAAGACAGAAGCCATTTACGTATATGTACTCTTAACCCCTTGTACAATGTTTGGCTGAAATTCTTTCCCAAGTGTGTGGTAGCTAGTTTGGACGTTCAAGCTACAACAGTGAAGTGCTACTAATTCTGTCCATGTGTGCACACATGCATACGTACATACGTACATACTTGCATATGTATCCTATAGCATGTATGTATGGTATATACGTATGTATAGTATGTTTGTATATTAGTAGGTACGTAAGTAAGTATGATGTATGTACGTACATACGTACATGCATATACGTATATCACTGCATGCATATTATGCAGACGAAATCTCCTGTAAGATCCTTGACTCAGTGTATATATACGTGCGTACGTACACAAGTACGTACATACGCACATGATTTTATGTGGGTGGGTGGGTTTGTGTGTGGTTCTCCTAATGGTGTTGTGTGACAGCACAGCTACTCTACTTGCTGACTGCAGGAGCTGCTAGTTTAGCCCTAAGTCTGGGCACTTTAGAAGTGAACGAACCCAATGGCTGAATTCACATTACCATCCTTGGGAAAACATGGTTGTAGGTCCACCTCAGCAACACCATACGGTCTACCTCAGCAACACCATACGGTCTACCTCAGCAACACCATACGGTCTACCTCAGCAACACCATACGGTCTACCTCAGCAACACCATACGGTCCACCTCAGCAACACCATACGGTCTACCTCAGCAACACCATACGGTCCACCTCAGCAACACCATACGGTCTACCTCAGCAACACCATACGGTCTACCTCAGCAACACCATATGGTCTACCTCAGCAACACCATACGGTCCACCTCAGCAACACCATACGGTCCACCTCAGCAACACCATATGGTCTACCTTAGCAACACCATACGGTCTACCTCAGCAACACCATATGGTCTACCTTAGCAACACCATACGGTCTACCTTAGCAACACCATATGGTCCACCTCAGCAACACCATACGGTCCACCTCAGTAACACCATACGGTCCACCTCAGCAACACCATACGGTCTACCTCAGCAACACCATATGGTCTACCTTAGCAACACCATAGGTCCACCTCAGCAACACCATAGGTCCACTTTGCCAATACCTCATCGACACCTTACGTCCAGCTTGGGATAAGCTTCTCTGGTAGCAGGTCTGCCGTTAGTTGTACTGCCTCCAGTGATGTGCCCGAATGTGTGGTAACACGGCTGCTTCTCAATTGTCTGTTGCTATTCAGCTCAGTTGTTCCCACACATGTTGTCATTGTCACTGCATCTTTCAAGTGATGCTATTCAATGGCGTATCCATTCAGTAGGAAGCCTAAACAAGAGGTTGTGTGTGTATGTATGCACCTACTGTACATATGTGTGTACATATACATGTACGTACGTATGTACATATACATATATATATGTGTGTGTATGTACGCACCTACTGTACGTACGTATGTATATATGTACCTACTAATGGATGTACGTATATTTTGACATATGTATAAACCTGCATATCTGACTACTGTACATACATATATACATGCATCAATACATACCTACGTTCTTACATACGTATGTACGTACATACGTACATGTGTACTGTACATCCACGTATACGTACGTACGTATGTACATACATACGTATACATACGTACGTACTGTGCGTGTGTGTATACAGTGAGTCCCCTGTTAAAATGCACCTCTGAAACGCCACCACCTCCCTTAACAGGACACCATTGCTCTGCCCCATCTAACATCCCTCACATTGACATATGGGCACCTCTATAAGCAGGACAGTTAACGGTGGTCCCGATGGTGTCCTTATTGCAGAGGTTTCACTGAACCTGCAGTACATACGTATGAGCCTGTGTGCATACATACTGACATGCATCTACCTACCTACCTACTTGTGGGCTCACATACATACGTACGTACGTACTAAGGTTGGGCAATAATCATAATAATTGTGATATTTTTTTTACTTTCATCGGAAGTGTCCGGAACGTCCGGAACGATGTCTATATATATATATATATATATATATATATATATATATATATATATATATATATATGTATGTCAACAACATGGCGGACGCAAAGTCGGTACGTAATCTTTCAGCTATATTTCGGTAAAATTCATTCGTTTGCTCCTGATTTTATCAGCGAAGAGTCTTTTCGACCAGAAGAGTTCTTTGAAGTATTATTTTAGTCAATAATGGCAATTTCCAAGCGATTCGAGTTTCCAGGGCCGTAGGCGGCCCACGAGTTTTATAAACTCAAATCGCTTGTTTCTGATGATAATCGTATCATCAGTGATTTTGACATCACTATTATAATAATATCACGATTATCGTGGTAATTGTTGCACACATCCATTTATTACCTCTTTCCAATTCAATTGTCAGCATAGAATTTAGGTATCAGGTAACATTATTTAGACTGGGTAGCCTTTAGCCAATGGCTATTCTTAGTAGCAGTGTTAGAAATAAGGAGCAAGTGTCGGATGGACAAATGTCCTAGCATCATTAGTTTGGGTCAGACAATTTCAGATTTGCTTGGACATAATTTTGGAGAATTACGTAAGTACACATGTGCCACAGTAGATGTGCCACAGTAGATGTGTATCAACAGATAATGAAAGCATAAGTAGACATTCTCAGTACGAATGACTTGGTATCATGAGGTAGTGCTCAGCCAAATGTCTGACCCAAACTTTTTTGGGTCGGACAAAATGCTGAAATGGTCAGACAATGTCTGAATGCTGACCATTATTTCTAACACTGTAGTAGTAGCCTCAGGCTAATGGCCACCCAGTCAAAATAAGAAATTATTATTATTATTATTATTATTATTATTCTCCCAGGCACCCAGTGAATTTAGTGAGGCATGCCCTACGTTCATGTGGTTTGTTGCGTTTACTGTACACAATGTCAGGATTCCAGTGCTGTACGATTATTGTGATAATCGTGAATTTTGTTGGACAGTAATCGTGGCCGATTAAAACCAATATCGTCTATCCCTAGTATGTAACATATGTAAGTATGTAAGTGGGAAAATCTTCAACATGCGTACGTACGTATGTTTGTGAGTGTGTTCTTGTAGTAGAAATCACGACTTCAGTGCTGTATGTACGTATATTCAATGTGTACTGTACGAACATACGTACGTACATTCGTACGTATCTACAGGGGTGAAAATAGCTTCCATTATTCGATCTGAATTTTGTCAGACCACTTTTAATCTTGATCAGCCATCATGACTCTAGCTGAGACATTGGATTCTACTACTTCCAACAATAATTTGTAAGATACTAGTGTGGGAACAAATCAAGGGACTTGCTAGGCCAAATGTCAGATTACTTTGATTTTTGAACAGCCAATCCAAGGCAAATGGTCAGCCGATGGTCGGGTGTTGTTTTCACCTCTGTATGTGAACTTTGGAGACTTCCTCTGTTGACACAGGAATCTGGTGGCAATCCCTACTTTGTATATACGTACGTACGTATGTGTGTATGCATGTTGCATTACATCATCCTTGTACCCCTATGGGGAGTACCCCCCCCCCTTCCCAAAAGTACGTACATACGTATAGTGGTAGCTAGCTTCGTGGGTGCATACGTTTGTATGTACATGTGTATGTACGTATGTAGGTATGTACGTACGTACATACGTATGTAGGTATGTAGGTACACATGAGTATGAGTTCGTATGAATTCTGCTATTGTGTGGGTACCTTTTGAGAAATTTCTTGTCCCAAAGATGGGGGGTTTCCGGTACAGCGGTATTCCCCTTTGATATGCAGGGGGATTTACCTTGATGTACCCGTCTCCTTGAATCTCTATGGCATCCTGATAGCAGATTTACCTCAGGCTCTCTGTCTTATCAGCGGTTTGAGGTCACAGAGAGAAAAGGCAATGATCTAAATCTACAGAGGAATCCGATACAGTGAAACCTCTGTAATCCAGCACCTCACTAATCCGCCATTCTCTCTAATCTGACCACTTTTTGAAGTACAATTGCCATAGTATTGCACACTCTGTGGGATTATGCTGAGAGTCAGTTGATAATCCAACATAATACCTCTGTATTCTGTGACTGTTTGCTGTCAGCCCTTTTGAAGATACGTATGTAACCATGGCGATGGCCATTTTTTAACATCTGTTGTCATGACAGGCAATTGGACAACATGTACATACATACATAGTGCATGATCACATGTAGTGCTCTCCTATTGTATACACTTACAGTACCTGTTTGCCTGTGTACTGTGTGTACATGTGAGTATTGTGTATGTGCGTATGTATGTATGTAAATGCTCAAACATGCACACACATGCACGCGCGCACACACACACGCACAGACACACACGTACACACACACACACACACATGCACACACACACATGCGTCACACACACACACACACACACACACACACACACACACACACACACACACACACGCACACACACACACACACACACACACACACACACACACACACACACACACACACATGTACTCATATCCTATTGTCCCAATGCATGTATGTACGTATATGCCAGTAATGTGATATACGTATGTCTCACCACTGAGGAAGTCCCCTCAGCTTCTCTTGGAATATTATGATCCTTGTCTGCTGGTACAGAGTTCAGGTTGTCTACTAAACTGTATTCATGTGGCTATTTGCTGGTAACTAGGGAATAGGTTTTCACAATGGTATTCATACACATCAACACACACATGTACTCACACACATGGTCCTCATTCTGTCCCTGTGTAAACCTCATGTACATAAACCAACCCTGATAGTAAGTACCTGGTTTAGTACATACCCCTGAATACCAAGTACTCCTCATTCTGTCCCCCTGTATACCTCATGTACATCAATCAACCCTCATAGTAAGTACGTACCTGGTTTAGTACACACTCCTGGATAGTAAGTACTCCTCATTCTGTCCCTGTGTATACCTCATGTACATAAATCAAACCTGATTGTAAGTACCTGGGTTAGTACATACTCCTGGATAGTAAGTACTCCTCATTCTGTCCCCCTGTATACCTCATGTACATAAACCAACCCTGATTGTAAGTACCTCTGATAAGAAGTACTGATTTTGTGTCCCCTTCGAGGTACATACTAAACAAGTTGCACTGTTGGGTTTAACCATAGTTTTTGCTGTAGTCTTGTGTCAACGTTTACTGTTTGTTGTGTCTGTGATGGTTGCCGTAGTAATCCATTTTAAAGTATTGTACAATAGTCCGTACTGCAGCCTTACATCTCTGCATACTACCTGGTGTGTATACTTTCAGTGTGTGTTACTGTAGACTATATGCTGGGGCTCATTTCAGAGTGTGTGTGCGCACGTGCATGTGTGCGTGCGTGTGTGTGGAGCTGTGTGTGTGTGTGTGTGTGTATGTGTGTGTGTGTGTGTGTGTGTGTGTGTGTGTGTGTGTGTGTGTGTGTGTGTGTGTGTGTGTGTGTGACGCATGTGTGTGTGTGTGTGTGTGTGTGTGTGTGTGTGTGTGTGTGTGTGTGTGTGTGTGTGTGTGTGTATGTGTGTGTGTGTGTGTGTGTGTGTGTGTGTGTGTGTGTGTATCTAGACTAAATGATGCCGGGGTTAATTTCAGTATGTGATAATATTATGCAAGCTTTGAAATTGAAAATGAGGTTCAGATCTCACATTCCACTCATTACCTTCAACATGTCCTCCAGACAGGCATAAGTGTACATGTTTAATGTGTGATGTATGTACCTACAGTATATGCATGCTATGCAAACATACTGTATGTATAGTATCATACATGTACGTACGTATGTATATATAGTATTGCACATGTACGTATGTATGGTATCACACATGTATGTATAGTATCACACATGTATGTGTGTACATATATACTGTCTGTATGCGCATACGTATGTACGTAATGTTTGTGCTTATTGTGTGGTATGGGTGTCTGTACATGTGTGAGTATGGGTGTCTGTACATGTGTGAGTATGGGTGTCTGTACATGTGTGAGTATGGGTGTCTGTACATGTGTGAGTATGGGTGTCTGTACATGTGTGAGTATGGGTGTCTGTACATGTGTGAGTATGGTAATACATATGTACTAATGCAGTAGTACCCCTTTTGAGAGACCACCCTTAAGGACAGGTGAAAGGTGGTCTCCCAAAAGAGGTGGTCTCTGATGAGGGAGAATATAGTATGGGACATATGTGCATTTGTTCCCAGTAAGGCCGGTCTTACAAAAGTGGTGGTCTCTCACGAGGGTGGTCTCTCAAAAGAGATACTACTGTATTCTAGTGTTGACGTGATAGCGTTTACAGTATATCAGGGTTTTTTTAGAGGGGGGCAGGGGGGGCACTTTGCCCCTCCCCCCCCCCCCCCCCCCCCCTGAGATGGATCATGCCCCCCTGTGTGTGAGCAGATGGGTGCGTACATGGTTAGCCCCCTGAAGTGTAGATAGCTTCAATATGCCCCCTGGCATTTTATTTCTAGAAAACCCCCTGTTTATATGTACTGCACGTGAATACTTGTTTGTCATTGACGTGTGCACCTCGAGGGGGACACACAATCAGTACAGGGAGCCCTGTCTTAAAGACCACTAGTATACAAGGACCACCTGTCTACAGACACCACTGTAGGCTGCTCCATGGGCCGCTTCAGTCATACTAAGACACCTCTGTATAAAGACCACCTGCCCACAAAGACCACCATCATTTGGTCCATGAGTGGTTGTTATAGACAGGTTGTACTGTATTTTTTATCAGAGGTACGTACCTACGTATTATATATCAGGGTCGGTTTATGTACATGAGGTATACACAGGGACAGAATGAGGAGTACTTACTATCCAGGAGTATGTACTAAACCAGGTACTTACTATCAGGGTTGGTTTATATACATGAGGTATACGCAGGGACAGAATGAGGAGTACTTACTATCCAGGAGTGTGTACTAAACCAGGTACTTACTAAGCTGTACTAGTACATAGTTCTATTGTACATACATTGAAACCTGTCTGTAACAACCACTCAAGGGACCAATTGATGGTGGTCTTTGTAGACAGGTGGTCCTAGTAAAGAGGTGCTTGAGTATCTGTGAGGTGACCATAGACCAGCCTACTTTGGTCACTATAGACAGGTGGTCAGGTGGTCACTCTACACTATCTGGAGTGCATAATAATTAGATTAGGAAGGGCGCCCCTCACCTAATTAATATGCGCTCCTGGCTGTATTGTATTGTATTGTATTGTATATAATATTATTATGATAACATGTTGGTGTGATAATTTTATTATTATTATTAGTTGTGTTGACATTGTGTTTTGTTTACATAAGATTTCCTATCGTGGTGAGAAGGTGTGTTTTTCCTAAGAGATGGTACTCTCCGGAATTATCCCCTTTTCTCACCTTTTATCCCCTTCTCTCACCTTTCCTGTTTATTAAGGTAACCCAACCTGACCCTTGCCTGTGTACTAGATAGTGACATGTGCATTATGTACGTAAAACACGCATGCATGTACATATGTACACACATACGCGCACACACACACACACGCACACACACACACACACACACACACACACACACATGCACACACACACGTGCACATACACACACACACACACACACACGCGCGCGCACAAAGACACACACACACACACACACACACACATACACACACACACACACACACACACACACACACACACATGCACACACAAACACACCCATGCGTGTGTATGTGTCTGTTTGTTTGTATGGCAGTACGTGTGTATGTGTGAATGTGTACATACGTATGTTTCCCCATGTGTACACATGTGTACCTGATAGACTTGACTACAGAACTTACTTTTGTGTTTTCATCATCTATCACTTCTTCTTATCTGTTGCCATTCGTGTCTCGTCAGAAATGTACTTCAAAGTCTCATCTGATGTGATTCCCTCCTTCCCTTCCTCTCTAATGGCACACCATTTCATCAGTCAGTACAAATATACACGTGCTTGCATACCTTCATACTATGCATATTATGCATTGCCCTTCCAAGCACTGCTAAAGGTCATGTCTGATAACTGGTTTAGAAACATTTCTGGTTTAACCTTTTGCTGGGGTGTTTCTGTTAGCGGTGGTTGAAGCACAAGAAGTCAATATGCCTTGTTCCTGTCAGTAGTAGTTGAGGCACAACAAGTCAATATTCCTTGTTTGTAGTCAGCAGTAGTTACATTGGCACAAGAAGTCAATATTCCTTGTTTGTAGTCAGCAGTAGTTGAGGCATGAGAAGTCAATATTCCTTGTTTGTAGTCAGCAGTAGTTGAGGCATGAGAAGTCAATATTCCTTGTTTGTAGTCAGCAGTAGTTGAGGCATGAGAAGTCAATATGCCTTGCTTGTAGTCTGTCGTAATAAGACTGTAGTCAATGTAAGTATTGTGCACACATGTACACACGTACTGTCGTGTGCCCTCGTCTCCTAGGTGACCGAGTGAAGCTGATGAGTTGTGAGGCATTGCCCAATGGACAAGGTGTGTACAACGTTGTTAACCTGAGGACCAATCAGAAGGGAAGGTGTCCCGTGGACATACTGGACTTCTGTGGTGAGTGCACTGTAAAGTCTGGCCGTCTGCTTGTCTAGACGTCTGACAGTGTCTGTCTGTAAGCCTGTGTGTATGTAGGTAGATGCGTTTTCTATTTGTGTCAGCTAGAGTAGACGTCTGAAAGTGTTTGTATACGTATGTACGTACGTATTAATTTTGTCTGTAAGTCTTCATACATACGTACATACTGTATGTACGTATATAACAACCATTCTTGGTACCAAGTAATCCTGGTCTCGACAGGTGGTCCTTATGTACGTAGAGATGCAACGGCAATGCTTTAGTAGGTCTCAGACCAGCCTGCAATGGCCACTATGGACAGGTGCCGTGGTCTCTGTAACCAGGTGGTCCTTCTGTGCTGGAGACAGGTTTCACCGTACGTAGTACTGTTGTTCTGTGTGCATGTGCAGTAGTGTTGTGCGATTAATGAAAAAATCAACATTGCCGATTACCACTAATCAACATCGAAAATAATCATGATACTTCGATTAATCAACACAAAAGCTGTAGGTGATCAAACTAATAAGAAAAGCTAAAAGCCTAAAAACGCAGTATCAAATTAAGATATGTATCCACCCAATCAGCACATCATTACAGGTTTTCAGCCGAAAAACACATGCAACATGGATGTATTTTCAGTGCCCAGACATGTTCTCTGAGCAGTGATAATGTCACTGGTGTTATTCTTGAGAGGGTTTAAATTAGCTGTTGCTAGCAGGTCCTCAGATTCTTCAGCCTTTTTCCACATTCGATTTCAGTGCTATCTAACTGCACATGCTCAGTGTCAGTTCTTCATGACCTATGCTGTTTTTGCAATTTGTTCAAGTCATTGTTGATTTCTCATGGTAATCGATTGCAACGATTACAATTTGTCACAAATTGATTAATCTAATAATCGATTTATTTGCACAACACTAGTGTATAGTCCAACCTCGTAGTATTGTTGTTCTGTGTGCGTGTGCAGTCCAACCTCACTAGCGCAAAGCTCAGGGGACAGCCTGCAAAATTCATCTTAAAAGTGGTTCATGTAAACAGTATTACATGTTATTCCGGGACCTGTACTTTGACCTGGCTAGTGTTTCACGTTGGAAGATACGTATCCCATGTTAGCGAGATGTGACCTGCATGTGTGGGCACACACAGGTCCCTATAGACAGGTGGTCTTGAGACAGGTTTCAATGTAGACGGCATTTGTCTTTCTGTATGTACTCTATGTACATATGAATGTACATACACACATACATACGTAAGTAGTATACAGCGAAGGCTGGAAGAACACTCATAAGACAGGAAGAACACTCATACGACAAATTCCCCAGGAAGAATACTCACAAGACAAATTTCTGCTTAATGCAAACTAGTTTCCAAGTCCTGTTTGGTTTGCTGCAGTACTGTACATGTAGTATCATATCCTGATAAGAAGGACTTCCGATATTGAGAACAAATTTATGGGTCCCCTGAAGTTAGTCTCAACGAGGTTTGACTACACATGTAGTATACGTACTTGAAGTACGTACATATGTGATGTGCACTGCACTTTATGAAGTATAAGACACGTCTCTGTATATGTGAGTCGCACCGTGGTTTTAAACAGCGTTATCATTTCATCAGCTGTAATGAACTCTTCGGTT
>CAUJGJ010000321.1:10000-21255 GCA_963170055.1 Halisarca cf. caerulea | reverse complement strand
ATGGCAGCCCAGTCTAGCTGCTAAATGGCAGCCCAGTCTAGCTGCTAAATGGCAGCCCAGTCTAGCTGCTAAATGGCAGCCTAGTCTAGCTGCTAAATGGCAGCCTAGTCTAGCTGCTAAATGGCAGCCCAGTCTAGCTGCTAAATGGCAGCCTAGTCTAGCTGCTAAATGGCAGCCCAGTCTAGCTGCTAAATGGCAGCCCAGTCTAGCTGCTAAATGGCAGCCTAGTCTAGCTGCTAAATGGCAGCCTAGTCTAGCTGCTAAATGGCAGCCCAGTCTAGCTGCTAAATGGCAGCCTAGTCTAGCTGCTAAATGGCAGCCCAGTCTAGCTGCTAAATGGCAGCCCAGTCTAGCTGCTAAATGGCAGCCCAGTCTAGCTGCTAAATGGCAGCCTAGTCTAGCTGCTAAATGGCAGCCCAGTCTAGCTGCTAAATGGCAGCCTAGTCTAGCTGCTAAATGGCAGCCCAGTCTAGCTGCTAAATGGCAGCCTAGTCTAGCTGCTAAATGGCAGCCCAGTCTAGCTGCTAAATGGCAGCCTAGTCTAGCTGCTAAATGGCAGCCCAGTCTAGCTGCTAAATGGCAGCCCAGTCTAGCTGCTAAATGGCAGCCTAGTCTAGCTGCTAAATGGCAGCCTAGTCTAGCTGCTAAATGGCAGCCCAGTCTAGCTGCTAAATGGCAGCCTAGTCTAGCTGCTAAATGGCAGCCTACTCTAGCTGCTAAATGGCAGCCCAGTCTAGCTGCTAAATGGCAGCCCAGTCTAGCTGCTAAATGGCAGCCTAGTCTAGCTGCTAAATGGCAGCCCAGTCTAGCTGCTAAATGGCAGCCTAGTCTAGCTGCTAAATGGCAGCCTAGTCTAGCTGCTAAATGGCAGCCCAGTCTAGCTGCTAAATGGCAGCCTAGTCTAGCTGCTAAATGGCAGCCCAGTCTAGCTGCTAAATGGCAGCCCAGTCTAGCTGCTAAATGGCAGCCCAGTCTAGCTGCTAAATGGCAGCCTAGTCTAGCTGCTAAATGGCAGCCCAGTCTAGCTGCTAAATGGCAGCCTAGTCTAGCTGCTAAATGGCAGCCCAGTCTAGCTGCTAAATGGCAGCCTAGTCTAGCTGCTAAATGGCAGCCCAGTCTAGCTGCTAAATGGCAGCCTAGTCTAGCTGCTAAATGGCAGCCCAGTCTAGCTGCTAAATGGCAGCCCAGTCTAGCTGCTAAATGGCAGCCTAGTCTAGCTGCTAAATGGCAGCCTAGTCTAGCTGCTAAATGGCAGCCCAGTCTAGCTGCTAAATGGCAGCCTAGTCTAGCTGCTAAATGGCAGCCTACTCTAGCTGCTAAATGGCAGCCCAGTCTAGCTGCTAAATGGCAGCCCAGTCTAGCTGCTAAATGGCAGCCTAGTCTAGCTGCTAAATGGCAGCCCAGTCTAGCTGCTAAATGGCAGCCCAGTCTAGCTGCTAAATGGCAGCCCAGTCTAGCTGCTAAATGGCAGCCCAGTCTAGCTGCTAAATGGCAGCCCAGTCTAGCTGCTAAATGGCAGCCCAGTCTAGCTGCTAAATGGCAGCCTAGTCTAGCTGCTAAATGGCAGCCTAGTCTAGCTGCTAAATGGCAGCCCAGTCTAGCTGCTAAATGGCAGCCCAGTCTAGCTGCTAAATGGCAGCCCAGTCTAGCTGCTAAATGGCAGCCCAGTCTAGCTGCTAAATGGCAGCCTAGTCTAGCTGCTAAATGGCAGCCCAGTCTAGCTGCTAAATGGCAGCCCAGTCTAGCTGCTAAATGGCAGCCTAGTCTAGCTGCTAAATGGCAGCCCAGTCTAGCTGCTAAATGGCAGCCTAGTCTAGCTGCTAGTCTTGTACTTGTCTTCCCTTGCAGATGGGAAGGAAAAGTACGGGGCTAGCAGCTGTAGATTAAATAGCAGCCATGCATCTGAACATAGGACATATGTATATATAATCTGAGTTTGTGCCAAATTGCTTGGACAACCTAAAACTTGTATGGGCTACCAAAAATTTTTACCAAGTTCCCCAATGGACAACTTGAAAAAATCCTTAAATTTGAGCCCTGAATGTGAGTATGTGAGTGTATGTGAGTGTATGTGAGTGTGTTGTGTGTGTCTTGCATTGAAATGGGTCATTTTTCTATTGTAATTGCTTTTAATCCTACGCCATCCCATCCTATGCCATCCCATGCTACGCCATCCCATGCCACGGGATGTACTGTAGAATGTAAACGAAGAACTGAATATTGCGACAGAAGCTTTCTTGGAGGGGGATCAGTGCGTTGTGGATCCTAACAGAAGAGAAGTTAGTTTTTGGCGGGCAGGACTGGAGGTTGGGAGGGTGAAGTGTTGATGTGTGGGGAGTGAAGGTGGGAAGTGGAGGTGTGTAGAGTGGAGATAAGGAGTGAAGGTGGAGAGTGGAGGTGTGTAGAGTGGAGGTTGGCAGTGAAGGTGGAGAGTGGAGGTGGGGAGTGAAGGTGGGGAGTGGAGGTGTGTGGAGTGGAGGTGGGAGTGAAGGTGGGGAGTGGAGGTGTGTAGAGTGGAGGTGGGGAGTGGAGGTGGGAAGTGGAGGTGTGTAGAGTGGAGGTGGGGAGTGGAGGTGTGTAGAGTGAAGGTGGGAAGTGGAGGTGTGTAGAGTGGAGGTGGGGAGTGAAGGTGGGGAGTGGAGGTGGGGAGTGGAGGTGTGTAGAGTGAAGGTGGGGAGTGAAGGTGGGGAGTGGAGGTGGGGAGTGGAGGTGTGTAGAGTGGAGGTGGGGAGTGGAGCTGTGTAGAGTGAAGGTGGGAGTGGAGGTGTGTAGAGTGGAGGTGGGGAGTAAAGGTGTGTGGTGAGAGGTGCACTGAATGAAAATATGAGAAGTGGTGTACACGTGTGGGACCAGAGGTGTGAAGAGTGAAGGTGTGGGACCAGGTGTGGTGAGTGTAGGTGTGGGACCAGGTGTGAAGAGTGAAGGTGTGGGACCAGGTGTGGTGAGTGTAGGTGTGGGACCAGGTGTGGGACCAGGTGTGGAGAGTGGAGGTGTGGGACCAGGTGTGGGACCAGGTGTGGTGAGTGAAGGTGTGGGACCAGGTGTGGGACCAGGTGTGGGACCAGGTGTGGGACCAGGTGTGGAACCAGGTGTGGGACCAGGTGTGGAGAGTGGAGGTGTGGGACCAGGTGTGGAGAGTGGAGGTGTGGGACCAGGTGTGGGACCAGGTGTGGAGAGTGGAGGTGTGGGACCAGGTGTGGAGAGTGGAGGTGTGGGACCAGGTGTGGAGAGTGGAGGTGTGGGACCAGGTGTGGAGAGTGGAGGTGTGGGACCAGGTGTGGAGAGTGGAGGTGTGGGACCAGGTGTGGTGAGTGTAGGTGTGGGACCAGGTGTGGAGAGTGGAGGTGTGGTCCAAGAGGTGGGAAAAGAGAGGGTGTGGGCCCAGAGGTGCATGTGGAGAGAGGGTGTGGTCCAAGAGGTGGGAAAAGAGAGGGTGTGGGCCCAGAGGTGCATGTGGAGAGAGGGTGTGGGCCCAGAGGTGCATGTGGAGAGAGGGTGTGGGCCCAGAGGTACATGTGGAGAGAGAAGGTTTGTGGAATGAGATGAGTTGTGAGGAGTGGTAGGATTGGGTGTGGTAGCTGGAGAGAGTGTGCATTCAGAGCTTAGAATATTGTGTTAGGCTATAGAGTGTGATGTCCACTTTCGCTCATCTCTGTGGATTGGCATGTGGTTGTGCATGATGGTAGAGGTTTGAAGGTGAGGTTCAATCTGCTGTGTATGCTTTGTTCTTGTTCTGTTTATTTGCAGGTAACATTGAGTATGATTCTCAAGTGGTACAAAGTCGATTTTGGTAACAACAATGAAGAGGTGTGTGTGTTTGCATGTGGGCGCGTGGTGTGTGTGTGTGTATGTGCGTGTGTGTGTAGGTGTGTGTGTGTGCATGTGGTGTGTGTGTGTGTGTTTGCGTGTGTGTGCGTGGTGTGTGTGTGTGTTGTGTGCATGTGGTGTATGTGTGTTTGCATGTATGCATGTGGTGTGTGTGTGTGTGTGTGTGTACGTGTGTGTGTATGTGTGTGTGCACGTGTGCATGTGTGTGTGTGTGTGTGTGTGTGTGTGTGTTTGTGTGTGTGATGGAGGACTGCAGCTACCAGCTATATCAACTACCTTCAAGAAGTTTCATGTGTCACGCATGACACAACTCCTGACCTCCACTGATGCTACAGTTCGCTTCATTTCTTCAAGAATGATAGAACAAGAATGGGCCAAATCAGGTCGAGCTATTCTGCCAGCCTTGGAAGTTGTGAACATCCTTCAATCAAGCCCTGGTTTGTCCAGGCAGCAGCTGAAGCACCAATCCACCGACAAGGTAGTTCATTCTGACAATTATGAGCGGTTGCATCTGCAGTCCCCCCAAGTGCCGGGTGAATGCTTCAGACTTGAGGTGGATACCTTTGACATCTGGTCCCTTGCACTGTCCAGTCTACCTGACATACTCTTCGAATTCTCATTGAATTCCATGGTTGACTGCCTGCCTCATAATCAAAACCTACTCAAATGGGGAAAGGTCCAATCTCAGACTGGTTGTCCACTATGTGGTCAGCTCCAATCTCCCCAACACATCCTCAACAGCTGCCCTACTGCTTTAGAGCAACAGAGATACAACCAACAGCATGATCTTATTGATTGATTGTTGAATTCCTTCAAGTACACCTGTCAACCAAAGTAAGGATGACAGCTGATTTATCGAACAAAGACTACTACAGTCATCCTTTCTGCTTACAGGATTGCAAGCCTGACATCGTTGTGTGGAACCCCAGCCTTTCAGAAGTCTGAATTCGAGCTAACTGTGTGTTATGACACCAAAACTTCAGCAGCCTCTGCTCAGAAGACAAGGAAGTACATCTCGCTGGCTGAAACCATTACCGAGACATCTGGCTACTCCTGTCATCTCCATCCAATGCAGGTTGGATCGAGAGGGATAATCGACTTAAACAGCCTATAAGGCCTGCTTTACAGCAGATTCAATGCCCCAAGAGTCATATCTGGCAACTTTTTGGTTTCGATTGCCATCACAGCCATCAGGGAATCCTTCAGAATCTACTCGAGGCATGCACAACAATGATCGATGACTGAATGTTTTGTGTAACATAAAACGTATGGTATTAGGTCATATGTAAGTCTGTAGTAACAAGATAGCTCATGCATATTATTCCTTTGTTTCAGAGCCATATTGACAGGCTGTGTTGTGGTATGTGCCGTGGTATGACATCTGTGTTGACGTAGGTAGACTTACTATAGGCTCCTTCAGTTTTGTATACTCAGTTTGGAGTATTGATTGAAGTTCACAGTGTGTGTGTGTGTGTGTGTGTGTGTGTTTGGTGTGTGCTTGTCCATCTAATCTCTTTTGCATGTTTCCGTCACAATGAGTAGGCAGTCAATCTATGTAGAGTTAGCATCTGCCATATATTAACATGTGCCTATTGTTCTTTCCAGCTGCTGAGGTGGGTGGTGGGTCACTTGCCACAAGGAGAGAAGAAGAACACTTTGAAGAGAATGGTAGAAGGAGGAGCCGGTCAAGTGAAGGTCAAGTTTATGACCTACAACTGGGACCTCAATTCTTCTTGAGTTGTGCAACTCCTTTCCATACTACAAGACAACATATTATTGCATGTATGTGTGTACATAGCGTGTTCAGAAAACGAGTTAGACAATTTGTCTTTCCAGTTAATGCAGGTTTAAATTACTAACAACAATGTACATACAGACAAACTGTATACTAAGTAAAACCCCAAATTAGGGGTATGTTGGAAAGGACTATGGTTGTGCATGTAACAAACATCTTAGCAGTGAAGATAGTCCCTCATCCACAATTAGTTGAGGTTCTGTCTGGTCTGCTAACGGTCGAGGTTCTGTCTGGTCCACTGACAGTCGAGGATCTGTTGAGGAGAGAGAGTGCGGTAAAGGCCATTGTAGTACCAGAGTCTACCGTTTAGCTAGAAAGTGCTGATCAATAGTTCTACAGTTTTTGCAATGTACAGTACCTTTGGGGGAAATTCTCTTGTTCTGATTTTTAAAAATGACCATGACAGACAGATTGAAGATAGCTTCACAGAACTCTAAATAGCACATCTGAATGGCACAGAAGAGAACATTACAAGCATGTCCCACACTCACAAAGCCCACAGTCAATACAAAACAATGTACACAAGTAGTGGCCAAGCCTGCTAGAATGGGGCAATGACAGCACTCACTTGGTAGTCCATGTTATAGTCCCCACTACTGCAGGCTAGGGGAACATTGTTCACAAGGCACTTGACCACAGCCACACAAGTTAACACTTCAAGGACTCCACATTCCTGTCAGGGAGGGAAAAGAGCAGGGACAGGATAAACTGTGACTACAAAGAGCCCCCCCTCCCCCTGACTGCAAGGAGCCCCCCGTCCCCCTGACTGCAAGGAGCCCTTCAACGACTACAAAGAGTCCCCCCGACTGCAAAAAACCCTCCAACGACTATAAAGAGCCCCCCTCGACTGCAAGGAGCCCTCCAACGACTACAAAGAGCCCCCCCCAACTGCAAGGAGCCCTTCAACAACTACAAAGAGCCCCCCTCCCCCTCCCACTGACTGCAAGGAGCCCCCCCCCCCCCCTCCCCCGACTGCAAGAAACCCTCCAACGACTATAAAGAGCCCCCCCTCGACTGCAAGAAACCCTCCAACGACTACAAAGAGCCCCCCCTCGACTGCAAGAAACCCTCCAACGACTACAAAGAGCCCCCCCCCCCCCCCCCCCCCGACTGCAAGGAACCCTCCAACGACTACAAAGAGCGCCCCCCCCCCCCCCCCCCCCCCCCCGACTGCAAGGAACCCTCCAATCACTACAAAGAGCCCCCTCCCCCACAAACCTTTAGTCTCAATAGTAGCTGTCGCAAGATGAGCCGTCTTCTACCATTCTTATCTTTGGTGGCAAGTTGACTGTAGAGGGCTTCCAGTTGTGAGCTGTGCTTATGGTAAGCAGCTCTACATTCACGAGATGAGAACACTACTCCTATAGGGATACAAGCATCATACTGGGTAGCCCACATGATTGTCACATGATTTTTGCATGACTGTCACATGGGAGCCTCACCACTGATAACAATGTCTCTTGATAAGTGATGGTGAATAAGATCCGAGAACCACTTGGACAGATCCCCTCTGTATGGAACACATTAGCAGCAATCAGCTAGCGGTTTACAGTGCACAGGACACACACACACACAAAGTGGGGAGATTTCTATCGTTTACCTGGTGTATGTGAGCCCTTTGTTTACCTGGTGTATGTGAGCCCTTTGTTTACCTGGTGTATGTGAGCCCTTTGTTTACCTGGTGTATGTGAGCCCTTTGTTTACCTGGTGTATGTGAGCCCTTTGTTTACCTGGTGTATGTGAGCCCTTTGTTTACCTGGTGTATGTGAGCCCTTTGTGAATGGACCAACTGAATTTGACCAGAAACTGCAGAAACTCTCTCATCAAAAGTGTTGCTGCATGGTTGAGGCCACACCCATCCCATTCATCAACAAGATGGCTGACATCCAACAATGACATCCCACACAGATGTAGATTGCAGTCTTTCACCATCTGCCACAGCTGGGAAGGCAGACAACCACATTGACACAGTAAGCACAAGCACTTACTCAAAAATAGGTAAAGTGCTTGCACAATGACCAAAACAGGCATCAAAAGAACAGGAGTCGTTGAGAAGCACTGCAGGACCTCCACTCTTTCCTCTAATGACTTTCATCCACAAACAGACAAAGTTTATACCAGGTGTGAACCATGTGCTGAGAGAGCAGACTGCTGAGTGATTTATATTGCAATTTACCTAGTTTTGGTAACCAGAGCCAGTTGCCTTGTTTTAATACAGCCACCTTTTCCAAGCATATTTAGTGGGTTTGTGAGTATGTATCAACATTGACTTAAAAATTGTGAAAAGTGGCCATCTGTAAAAGTTAACTTCCTTCTGTGAAAGGTACGCACATGGTGTTACATACATGAGCACAAGATAGACACGCACTAGCACAAAAAGCACATAAACTAGCACAAGAAGCACACACTAGCACAAGTACACATTAGCACAAGAAGCACACACACTAGCACAAGCACACACACTAGCATAAGAAGCACACACACTAGCACAAGCACACACTAACATAAGAAGCACACACACTAGCACAAGAAGCACACACACTAGCATAAGAAGCACACATACTAGCACAAGCACACACACTAGCACAAGAAGCACATACACTAGCATAAGAAGCACACACACTAGCACAAGCAAACACACTAGCACAAGAAGCACATACACTAGCATAAGAAGCACACACACTAGCACACCATCATCATAGAGAGAGCTCCATTTCCTCCTTGAGGGTTATCAGAGAGTTTGATGTAGAAGTGATAGACTTTCTTCAGCAAAGAAATATGTCTGAGAACAACGCAGTGAACCTGAAACAAGATTAAGTGAAGTGACAGCAACCACATATGGTGTTGAAGGCACTCACTTGTTTTAACTCAAATTCTGCATCGCTTGATGTAGGCAGAAGCTTGGAAATGGCTGAGTTGAACTTTTCTGTTCTACTTCCTTCGCTTTCTGTGATATCCACATCTCCTGAAAGACACACGACAGGAAATAACACAAGTTATGTACAAGATTCTCCTATTCATCCTAGACACACCCACACTCGATACAGGACACACCCACACTCGATACAGGACGCACCCACACTCAGTACAGGACACACCCACACTCAATACAGGACACACCCACACTCAATACAGGACACACCCACACTCGATACAGGACACACCCATACTCGATACAGGACACACCCATACTCGATACAGGACACACCCACACTCAATACAGGACACACCCACACTCAATACAGGACGCACCCACACTCAATATAGGACACACATACTCAATACAGGACACACCCAAGACCAACCCACTTCTCGTACAGAACACATTGACACTTGATACAGGACACACCCACTTCTCATGCAAGATCCAGCGACTTTATTCACAGGACACACCCACTTCTCATGCAAGTCACCTACTTCATATACAGGACTCTCCCACTTCTCATACAAGACACACCCACTTAATATACGTACACGATACTGTACAGATATTGGCAGATTATTATTATAGTGGTAGGCCCACTACTACAGCCATGGCTATAAAGTGGTAGGCCCACTACTACAGCCACCGCTATAAAGTGGTAGGCCCACTACTACAACCATGGCTATAAAGTGGTAGGCCCACTACTACAACCACGGCTATAAAGTGGTAGGCCCACTACTACAGCCACGGCTATAAAGTGGTAGGCCCACTACTACAGCCACCGCTATAAAGTGGTAGGCCCACTACTACAACCATGGCTATAAAGTGGTAGGCCCACTACTACAACCACGGCTATAAAGTGGTAGGCCCACTACTACAACCACGGCTATAAAGTGGTAGGCCCACTACTACAGCCACCGCTATATACATACAATGTACACAAAATTAAAGATTCTGTGACTGTCAAAAATGGAGTTCTCGATAGACTTTTGTATGTGTATGCCAATTTTATTAAGAATTCTGGTCACTTACAATATTATTTCTTTTCAATTCTCTACAGATACTTGGTATAATCTACTTGGAAAGTTAAAATGCGAATTTTTACAGGCCTGTACGCAGGGTTCGTGAAAGGGGGGTTACATCAAGGGTTACATCCTAGATATTCTCTACAGTTTCATGTAGTTTAGCATGATGCAATCATTGCACCTGTTGCATCACCTGCTTATGGATCTAAGAACCTCAGTACTATTGTAGAATTTTTATTTGGTTGTCTTGACTCAGTAAGGAAACACTTTTTCAGTTCAATGTCTGCACAAAAGGGGGGTTCGGTCGAACCCCCCGAACCCCCTCTGCGTACGGTCCTGTATTATACTCAATCAAACTGCCAATCCACCAAAATGAAATAGCAGTCAATATTCCTGGCAGTATGGTATATGCACCTCACATACAAGTCACACCCACTTCACCCTACCTACCTACCTACCTACCTACCACACAGGTCACACCCACTTCTCATGCAGGTCACACCCACTTCGCATGCAGGTCACACCCACTTCTCATACAGACACACCCAGCAATCTTACCAATGAGGGTAGAAAGTGGTGTCTTTGTCCTGAGAGGTAGATAGTTTCCAGAGGTTGTCTTGAGTGGATCTGTTGAGCTCGCTATGATGACATCCTCCTGGAAGACACAGTGAAGGCGATACCCACTGGGTAGGATAAGAACTCCTTTCCCATGCTTCTTGTTGTCTTGCCACTCTCCACTGTAATACGATCCACTGTACAAAGTAGGTGGGTCAGGGGTGGGGTCAGGGGTGGAGTCAGAGGATGGAGTCAGAAGGGTGGAGACAGGAGGGTGGAGATAGGAGGGTGGAGTCAGGAGGGTGGAGACAGGAGGTGGAGTCAGGAGGGTGGAGTCAGGAGGTGGGGTCAGGAGGGTGGAGTCAGGAGGGTGGAGTCAGGAGGGTGGAGACAGGAGGGTGGAGATAGGAGGGTGGAGTCAGGAGGGTGGAGTCAGGAGGTAGGGTCAGGAGGGTGGAGTCAGGAGGGTGGAGTCAGGAGGTGGGGTCAGGAGGGTGGAGTCAGGAGGGTGGAGACAGGAGGGTGGAGACAGGAGGGTGGAGTCAGGAAGGTGGAGTCAGGAGGGTGGAGTCAGAAGGGTGGAGATAGGAGGGTGGAGAGAGGAGGGTGGAGTCAGGAGGGTGGAAATAGGAGGGTGGAGTCAGGAGGGTGGAGTCCAGCAACACAGCAAAAAGGCAGAGTAAAGATGAACTACCGTATGCGGGATGAAACTTCCGCAGTTCTCATGGCTTATGTGTGAAAATTTTAATTGTGAAATTTAGGCCAAGCTCTTTTGCAATGGTCAAAATAGCCGTCAAAAGAACAAGGGCTGTCGAGAAGCACTGCAATGCTTTCGTTCTCTTCTCAGATGGGTTTCATCAACAAACAGATGAAGTTTATATCAATAAAAGACTAAATAAAGGTAGGATTAAAGGGAGATCTGCGAAAATAAAAAAACACAAATACAGAGAAAATGGCTGATCTGTGAAAGTTTCATCCTGTGAAAATTTGAGCGCATACAGTTTCCAAGAAAGAAGAACTTACTTTGCATAGAAAAATGTACCATTTCCATTTCTTTTACCATTCTTCCAATTGCCGTGGTAACGGTTGTAGAGTGGGTACTATATATGATAGAACATGTTATGCAAAT
>CAUJGJ010000321.1:2500-5000 GCA_963170055.1 Halisarca cf. caerulea | reverse complement strand
GAAACAGTATGCGTAGGTGGGTGTGGCAGAACAGTGACGGTGGCTTTGGCAAAAACAGTATACATAACAGGTGTGTGTGTGTGTGTGTGTGTGTGTGTGTGTGTGTGTGTGTGTGTGGTGCGTGTCCCATGTACACATGAGATGGGTGGGTACACATGTGATGCAAAGTAGGCAAATTTCCTGTGAGAATGGATGAGATGCAGTCACCATCCTCAACACTTCCCCTCACCCTCAACACTTCCCCTCATCTTCACCACCTCCCCTCACCTTCACCACCTCCCCTAGGGTTACCTTTGCCACCTCCCCTCACCCTCAACACTTCTCCTCACCTTCACCACCTCCCCTCACCTTCACCACCTCCCCTCACAATGACCACCTCCCATCACAATCACCACCTCCCATCACAATCACCACTTCCCCTTGCCTTTAACCACCTCTCCTCACCTTCACCACCTCCCCTCACAATCACCACCTCCCATCACAATCACCACTTCCCCTTGCCTTTAACCACCTCTCCTCACCTTCACCACCTCCCCTCACAATCACCACCTCCCATCACAATCACCACCTCCCCTCGCCTTCATCACCTCCCCTCACCTTCACCACCTCCCCTCACCTTCACCACCTCCCCTCACCTTCACCACCTCCCCTCGCCTCCACCACCCCCCGCCTCCACCACCTCCCCTCGCCTCCACCACCTCCCCTCACCTTCACCACCTCCCCTCACCTTCACCACCTCCCCTTGCCTGTAACCACCTCTCCTCACCTTCACCACCTCCCCTCCCCTTCACCACCTCCCCTTGCCTTCACCACCTCCCCTCACCTTCACCACCTCCCCTCACCTTCACCACCTCCCCTCACCTTCACCACCTCCCCTCACCTTCACCACCTCCCCTTGCCTTCACCACCTCCCCTCACCTTCACCACCTCCCCTTGCCTTCACCACCTCCCCTCACCTTCACCACCTCCCCTCACCTTCACCACCTCCCCTTGCCTTCACCACCTCCCCTTGCCTTCACCACCTCCCCTTGCCTTCACCACCTCCCCTCACCTTCACCACCTCCTCTCACCTTCACCACCTCCCCTTGCCTGTAACCACCTCTCCTCACCTTCACCACCTCCCCTTGCCTTCACTACCTCCCCTTGCCTTCACCACCTCCCCTCACCTTTACCACCTCCCCTCACCTTCACCACCTCCCCTCACCTTCACCACCTCCCCTCACCTTCACCACCTCCCCTCACCTTCACCACCTCCCCTCACCTTCACCACCTCCCCTCACCTTCACCACCATGACGAGGGAAGGAGTGTTTACTTTGAAGTTCATTAGATGACTAGTCTAATGTGATCGGTCGAGCATAGCAAATGCGTTAATTGTCCTACAGCAGTGTATGCCGGGAGCCAGTCAAAACTCAGTCCTCTGCAAGCCCCCATCTCCCTGCTAGACCCGGGACTGAACAATGAGGTGTTACTTTAGATCAAATTCAATCAGAGAGCAAGGCTGGGCCATTGTCTACAACAATGGTTTCGGTGATTAGCACAATACAGAACAACTAAATTTACATCACATTATTAGTATCGAATGTCACCTCTGAAGTCTAGCAGGTCTAATCCAACACCAATAACATGCCATTTACAGCTCTTCCGACAGGCATCTCGCCTAATTCACACCATTTGACCACCTTTAATGAGCACAGCCTGTCTTTAACACTGTCTTCACACACACACACATGTACTTCCACGCACACCTCTGCTGCACACCACACACCTCTGTTGTACACCACACACCTCTGCTGTACACCACACACACACACACACACACACACACACACACACACACACACACACACACACACACACACACAACACTGGAACCACACAAGTATAAATCATCAAATACTACTGGGAGGACTATGAGAGGGAGGGAGGGATGGAGGGAGAGGGAGGAAGGAAGAAGGAGGGAGGGAGAGAGAAGAAGGGAAGAGAAGGAGGGAAAGAGAGGAAGGGAAGAGAGGGGAAGGTAGGGAGAGAAAGAGATGCAAAAATTACTTTGCAGTGTTTGCACATACGCAGGAAGCCAGTAATAATGGATTCACATAAGTCTGGTCTGTTAATTGGCTACAACAGCTTCAAAAAAAGGTACAATTACTAGTGTTTGTTGTCTGTGTACCAAATGAGTGGAAAGACTAGCTACGGTTACCTCACAACCACACCCAGCAGGATAACGATGACAAAAATTAATGTTGCGTAAATCATTAGATAACAATCATCATTAATGGTGTCCCAGACATACATACGTTATGAAGGGTGAACGATGTGAGAGTGAAAGGTGGACGATGTGAGAGTGAAGGGTGGACGATGTGAGAGTGAAGGGTGGATGATGTGAGAGTGAAGGGTGAACGATGTGAAAGTGAAGGGTGGATGATGTGAGAGTGAAGGGTGAATGATGTGAGAGTGAAGGGTGGACTATGTGAGAGTGAGGGTGAATGATGTGAGAGTGAG
>CAUJGJ010000320.1:22500-48000 GCA_963170055.1 Halisarca cf. caerulea | reverse complement strand
TGACAGAAAGCTTTGTACCAAACATGGCTCACGTGCATCCATCGTGACGTCCTTTATCGTCTATTGTGCAGGTGCAGTCGTTTTCGGGTTTCTTGTCCAGATAACAATCAGCTTTTAAAGCATACACGTGATGTTTATACAGCGCACACGTGACGTTTATACGTACAAAACATCACATGTATGCTAAAAGCTGATTGTTATCTGGACAAGAAACCCGAAAACGTCTGTATAGGCATGTATGGGTTATGGCATGTATGAGTTATGGCATGTATGGGTTATGGCTTCACTTTAGATAGTATTTTTAGCGAGGCACACTCAGCTGGTCACTGATGGCATAGCTATGCTAACAGTCAGCAGCAAGTCAAACTGGAATGAGTTCGAATCTCGTAGTAAGCAACTTTTTATCTTTTTTTTCTCCCTACAGGGCAATAGCTTAACTATAAATAGCACTTTTAACGGTCTAAATTCAGAAGGTCCCTGATGGCATAGCGGTTAGGTGACCGCATTTGCAGTGCTGAGGTGGTGCTAAGTTCGCACGTCCCTCAGTGGTCAGTTGCAATACCCCTGTACAAAGAACCGTATGGGGGGGGCTTTGGGTCTCGCGGCTGGTCTCCCACTCTGCAAGGTCTTCTCAGCAATGAGAATGCAGTATTGCACTCCCTCTCCCTTTCCATTAAGGCCTTCTCCTTTTTTTTTTTTTTTTTTTTTTTTTTTTTTTTTTTTTTTTTTTTTTTCTGCTGGGAAATATCCAATGTCTTCTGTTGCTGAGAACACAAGTATACAATCTGATTCACTATAGCTAGAAATTGTAAATTTGCGTACTTTTGTGCATTGTACAGTACAGCTAGTGCAACCTCTCTAAACCAAACACCCTCAGGACCAAATAAAAGATTTAGTTTAGAGAGGTTTCCGGATTAGAGAGGTTCTGTATGTACAGCAAATATAGAGAGCAGGACTTGAGAACACACTCAATTTAGAGAGGGCTCCAGATTACTTACCCATAAGGCCAGCTTGCAACTTTTGCACGAATGAATCGCTTGTTGGCCTTTTCGTCTCACCTTAACTGATTAATTGCATGGACATCTCAATCTGTCGACCCTTACTGATAGAAACAATTAAACGAAACTAATTAAGCAAAGCTACTCAGTATTAATATCATCCTTTTTTCTGTGTGTGCACATGTATGTATGTATATAAACACTCTGTTTGTGTTGCGTATGTATGTAAGTATGTATATAGCAAATGACTGTAACACATTCCCTCCTTCCCCTCCCTCTCCCGCCCTCCCTCTCCACTCCCCTCCCCCACTCCCCCACTCTCCTGCCCTCCCTCGCCCTCCCTCTCAGGTGTGGTGTACTCTGTACACTCCTCAGTATTTGCAGGACTTGACAGAGACCAACCCACACAGTCCGGGAACCATTCGGTAAGTCCACCCACACATGTGACGGTTTTTAGCTGGATAACGGGTCCTCGTTCATATAAGTATTTTAAACACTCCATAACATAGTGGCTACTGCAAGTGGCCAGGTCTTACCTGCTGAGGTCAACACAGAATCTGAGCCAAGTTCTGTCACTTTCTTTTTGGAGAAAATATCCTGTTCCTCAGTGGTCAGTCTGACCCCCGTATTCATTCAGTAGCCTGAGCTGGGTTTGCAGCTGGATTCTGGATCCTCTTTCATATGGGCTTAGTCTAAATACTTGACTTTCTGACAACCATATTCATTTGGTAGCCCACCTATCGTTTGCAGCTAGGAGAATATGGGACCCCCTTACCCAATGTATCTTGTTTTATCTGGTACACATTTATCTGACAACCATGTTTGTCCAACTGCCCATGCCCAATGTTGTTTGTAGATCCTGTAAGTGGGCTGTTCACGGCCGTTATTTGGTATGTATTGTGACCAATATGTAGTATTTTAGTATGAATATGGTGCCCGTGGCTAGTTTTTAATAATGAATATTCCTCCCTCCCTCTCCCGTCTTCCTTCCTCTTCTCTCCCCTCCTCCCTTCCTCTCCTCTCCCCTCTCCCTCTCCCATCTCCCTTCCTCTCCTCTCCACTCCTCCCTTCCTCTCCTCTCCCCTCTCCCTCCCTCCCTCCCTCCCTCCTTCCCCCTCTCCCTCCTCCCTTAGTGTGCTGGGAACACTGTCCAACTCACAGGAATTTGCTGATGCGTTCTCTTGTCCTTCAAGTGCTGTCTACAACCCAGTAGAGAAGTGCCAGCTTTGGTGAAACAAACGGAACAGCTTTAGTAATAAATTGTTTGTTTGTGCTAATAATATAAGAATTTAAATTGAAGCCTGCGCTATTGCAGTATTTGTACAACTATGACATCTAGCTGAAAATTGCGGATTGATTAAATTCTTCATATTATGATGTACACGCGTGCAAGTACATACTCTCCTGTGGTCTAAACAAGAGGCTCTGCAGCTTAAAACTATAGCTAAATCAACCCCTTTGAAAGAAGCTCTATGCATGAAGGCCATTATATGCAGTTGGAACACACAGCTCTGAAACATGCTGACATGAGTTTATTGGTCCAGGCCACACAGTGCTAAATGCTTGGGGAGTTTCCCTTGCATGCGCAGGTACTCGTATTATGTGGCCATGATCATGTATATAGCAATCATGCATGCAGGCTCTAGTGTTAGAAATAGGTGAACCAGGTGCACCAGTGGTCCAATTAAGCAAGTGTCAGGAGTAGGGAACCAGGTGCACACGAGTGATCCAGGCTAGCGTCAGGAGTAGGGAACCAGGTCACACGAGTGGTCCAATTAAGCAAGTGTCAGGAGTAGGGAACCAGGTGCACACGAGTGGTCCAGGCTAGTGTCAGGAGTAGGGAACCAGGTGCACACGAGTGGTCCAGGCTAGTGTTAGGAGTAGGGAACCAGGTGCACACGAGTGGTCCAGGCTAGTGTTAGGAGTAGGGAACCAGGTGCACACGAGTGGTCCAGGCTAGTGTTAGGAGTAGGGAACCAGGTGCACACAAGTTGCCCAGGCTAGTGTTAGGAGTAGAGGAACCAGGATAGCTTATAAGGACCCAGATGGGAATTCATGAGTAAACTCACATCGTCACATACCCAAGCACGAGACTGGTTGACGATGAAGCCGTTGAAGTATGGACCATGGCCGCCAACTCCCAGTCGATAGGTATGGGATCCAGACATTCACTGAATAAAGCTCTGTCTCTCTGTACCGTATACGCTTTGTTTCTACAGTATCTGTGTGTGTCCGATATCTGAGTACGTGTGGTCTAATTAAACACTGTGTAGATTACAACGCAGTCAAGCCTACCCAGAAAGATCTGGACTTCGTATCGAGAAAAACTGGCGACAATTGGAGGAGTTTGCTAACGAATTTAGGCGTGGAATACAAGGTTATTCAAGAGCATCTTCAATTCAACAACAACAATACGAGAAACACGTGTTTCGCGCTACTTGTCTACTGGTTGGAGGGAAACGCTGGTGAGGACGAGCCCGTTAGTTGCAGTGCGCTGTGCAACGCGCTGAGAGAGTCGAGTTTGGCCTCCTGCGCCTCCGACCTGGAAGAAAAGCTGGCGTCAAGGTAGGTTGAGAAGGGAACTAAAGTGTGTGGCTGTTTTTATCAAATTGGATGATCCTAAGAGAACGAACATAATATTTCACAGGAAATTCCTTTGGGCTGTTAGCGATACCACGGCAAAATCTAGTCTCGCGTAGCCATGCATCCCCTTTTTCCAGTTCTGTACGGAAACTTATGTAGAGAACAGGAAAAGAAGGGGCTGGCTACGCGAGACTAGGCAAAATCCTGGTACACAAGGGAGTAAGCTAGACTACTAACTAACGGCCAGAGTCTGCGTAAGACTACCCCAGCTGCAGCATAGGATCATTGCAGATTATGTAGACTAGTTAGCAGCTGTGGCAGCACACACTGTACATACATTATCAGACCATATATTGTCTATGATCAGACGCAGTGAGGTTGTGTGGAGAGCATCCTGTGTTTAGTGGACCATGTACGCACCTCCTCTCTGGGATGGAATTGCCCCTTACATCACTAGTACTGCTTTCAATAAAATACGTACACACATGCATGCATGTGTGTACGTATTGTGTAGCGTGTGTGGGTGTATGTGGGCGTGTGTTGTGTGTGTGTATGTGTGTGTGTGTGTGTGTGTGTGTGTTGTGTGTGTGAGTGTGCGTGTGTGGGTGTATGTGGGCGTGTGTGTGTGTTGTGTGTGTGAGTGTGTGTGTGTGTGTGGGTGTGGGTGTATGTGGGCGTGTGTGTGTGTTGTGTGTGTGAGTGTGCGTGTGTGGGTGTATGTGGTGATTTGCAATGGTATCTATAGTACCCAAACTGAGTAGACTTCTCAGCACATGAACTTCACCTTCCACTGTTTTGTACTTTGTGTGCTCCAGATATCAGAGCAGTCCTGTCCTCACACCTGAAACTCAACAAAGTTATGTTTTTGCAACTGTAGCTGGTGAGTGAAAATGTATAGAACACTACTCTGTATTCTCTTGATATAAGGTAGTTGTGTGTGTGTGTGTGTGTGTGTGTGTGTGTGTGTGTGTGTGTGTGTGTGTGTGTGTGTGTAACCAGGTGGTGTGTTACGGTCAAGTTTTGTTACTTTCAGACCATCCATCCTCTCGACCAGCCACACAAGGTGAATCCACATCAGCAGAGTTCACAGGAGACAAGAGATCACAGAAGATAAAGGAAATTGTTACCATGTACAGAACTAACAAGGATATTCATCTGCCCAGTATTCCAGAGTTGGAGGATGATTTTGATGAGATTATGGCAGTTTTGAGTGAAAAATTGTCATTAGCAAGTCCAAAAATGATCCATCGACTTTGTGCAAAGATTCGCATGAAGTACCGGCGTTACATCCACGGTGTGAGATCAGCACCACTGCCAGAAGTTCCCAACACTGCCGTAGGGCTATATGAGTTCATTGCCGAGAAATCGACCCCTTACGAGGTCCTCTTGGTACACCACACTGCTGATGTCCTAAAGTTCACAGATCTGACGGCTGCTCTAGGAATGTATGAAGGTAGACTTGCCACACACCTAAAGACAGCATTGTTATCTTGGAAGAGAAGAGGAATAACCCTTCCATCTTGCAAGGACCACACCCACATGGCCGTAATTGTATCCCAGAATCCAGATGTGGTTCTTCTATCACTTGTTGTCCACATCAAAGAGTACCTGGTGAAGATGCTCCATCTTGAGGAGGCCTTGTTTGAAGGCTTTGCTGAAGACTGCACCATCTTGTTCTTCTCCATCCTGACAGCAGATGCTGTTCTCCTGTCTCCTACAGTCATTTCTCACTTGTCAGAGCTGAAGAGGAAGTTTGAGATAACACACCTAGTTGTGTTTGGCTACTTTGCCTGTGATCTTGAGCAGGCATCAGTTGAAGTACTTGTGAGTGTTGATGTGGCTAGCTGGATGTACCAGGTTGTGTGTACAGTATGTGTAATTGGTTGCCTGCCTGTAGTGTGCGCAGCATGACGTGTGGTGCACGCCTGTAGTGTGCGCAGCATGCCTGTAGTGTGCGCAGCATGCCTGTAGTGTGCGCAGCATGCCTGTAGTGTGCGCAGCATGCCTGTAGTGTGCGCAGCATGACGTGTGGTGCACATCTGTAGTGTGGTCAGCATGACATATGTGGTGCATGTGTATAGACTTTGCACAATATAACATTCACAATAATCAATCATAAAAATCTCATTTTATATTCAGTTTATATGCTTATATATGTATGCATATGTACAGTAAGTGCTTGTGCATTTTGTATTGACATCCACACAGTCTTATGGAGATAGTTTGAAACTAGAACAGAAAGAATCGAAGGAGAAGTCAGAACAGCTCCAATATGAGTTGATGGCAGCCAAGGTTAAGAGCTGTGTGTGTGTGTGTGTGTGTGTGTGTGAACTGTACATTTATGTATTATATGTATGTTAGGTAATGCATGTACTAATTGCCCATCATAGTCAGTCCCTCCCATGTGTGTGTGTGTGTGTGCAGTCTGAAGGTGAGCGGCTTCAACATGAGTTGATAGCTGCAAAGATGAAGCTTAACTTGAAAGAGAAACAGCTCCTAGATGCTCAGAGGGAGGGAGACATGTTGAAGGAACGTATTGTTAAGATGGCTAAACATAAGGATGACGTGGAGGTATATATGCACATGAAAGCATAGCAGAATTATTGTATGTCTTTATGTGTATACATTTGTACTACGTATATAGGTGCATGTGACATATATCACATATATACATGCATGTGTACATGTGTACATGTGTGTGTGTGTGTGTGTGTGTGTGTGTGTGTGTGTGTGCGTGTGTGTGTGCAGCATGTCCTAGTATTCACGTTGTTCTGCTAACATTGAATTCTGATAAGATGAACATTTGCCATCAGTCCCTTGAGTTTCGTGTCAAGAGGGTTCCACTGTACACATATACTGCATATATATCTATATAAATATATGTGTGTGCACGCGTGTGTGAGTGTGTGTGTGTGTGTGTGTGTGTGTGTGTGTGTGTGTGTAGTGTGTGTGTGTGTGTGTGTGTGTGTGTGTGTGTGTGTGTGTGTGTGTGTGTGTGTGTGTGTGTGTGTGTGTGTAATGTGTGTGTGTGTGTGTGTTTGCATATATTAAACAATGGATTAAGTGCAATCCCTGATAATCCTTTAGCAGCTGTCAGCCAGTTTCAGCTATAGCTTTCTGCTCTTGTTTTCAGGGTGCAAGCAGTCTGAAAAAACTTGGGACCAGTGAAAAGACTCTTGAATTTCCTCAACCTCCTGGAGCTCTTTATGGCATCGCAATTTCTCCAACTGGTACCATATTTGTCAGTGACTCTAGAAACCATCGCATTCATGTATTCAGTAGAGAGAGACAACATATGAAGACATTCGGTCAAGGAGGTAGTGGAGAAGGGGAAGTAAAGGATCCACGCGGTCTGGCAGTGGACTCCAATCAGCTGGTGTACGTTGCCAACACTGGGAATGATCGCATCGAAGTGTTCAAGAAAGATGGCTCCTTTGTGAAGCAGATTGGCATAGGGCAACTGCAAAGACCAGAGAATGTTACTGTTAAGGATGACTGTGTGTGCGTAGCAGACACCAGTAACCACAGAATATGCATCTTCCAAAAAGGACGGCTTGCACAGACAGTAGGAACACGTGGTAGTGGTCCAGGACAGTTCATGAACCCCAGTGCAGTTGCCTTCTCACCAGATGGTGACATGTTCGTCACTGACCACAAGAACTGCCGTGTTCAAGTATTCAGTTCCAAAGGACAGTACTTGAGAGAATTTGGAGGAGACCAGTTGAGAGGACCACAGCACATCATCATTACATCCAATGAAGAAGTGTTTATAGCTGACTGGGGGAGCGGCCATGTTGCCATCTTCAATACATCAGGAGACCTCCTCCACCGTCTGTATGTTCCCTGTCCCTATGGTCTGGCGGTAGATGACAACAGGGGACTACTGGTCACAGACTACGACAAAGTCCATGTGTACAACTGACCAACTTATTCTGGTTTGTATGATTGTACAACAGACGTACATGTATACATCGAACAAATACAATTACACATGGCTTATCCAACGGACATAAATGCTATATGAAAACCTCATTTATCGGACACTTGTTCTGTTTTGTATTCCTTTAGGAAACTAAATTGTGTACAATTCAACCTGACATCTGCCTACATGTGTAGCTTGTTCATTCCCAACTTGCGTATGGTGTCTATGGCATCACATATGATGGAGTTTGCAATTGGTACCAACTACAATGTGCATAGCTTATCATTGACCACTCCCAACACACAGGAGATATTCTATAATCACACACAGTATGCATAACGTAGATGGGGATTTTCGCAGGCTTAAAATTTTGCTAATATTGCATATTGAAGAACATTTACCATCTAATTTTTGCATTAATTTAACACTGAATACGTACGTATAATAACATACATAATGGGAACAAATGACTCCTCAAGTTTTGTGACCACAGCCTAACTCACAAATTTATATCATTCTTGCAAGAGAATCAGCATCCACGGTAGAATACTTACATATGTATACGTACGCGCATATCAGCAATCAAACATTACACATGCACAACACATCATGCACAGATACTGACAAGTCCTGCAATATAGCTGCGTGGTGGTCTTGCACTTAGTGAGCACAGAACACAGATCTGCGGAGGTTGTGTGAAGTGTGCGTGACAGATTCAATCAAGTCCAGCCGGCTCAGTCCACATTACTTCCTGTGCTGACCGTGTCCGTGGCTGTGTAGTCCTGCAGGTGAGGTGCCGGTGTGCCAACAGGGAGCCTTTCACTGAGTGAGTCCAGTACGTGCAACTGTGTGTGGGGTTCCTGTGAACATGCATACATACATAGGTATACTACGTACGTATGTAACTGCATGTACGCATGTATTACAGTATCTATGGTGTACACGTGCACACACACACACAAGGTGTACCTTAGTGAAGTTCACAAGAGGTGTGCTAACCCCCGATCCTGGAGCCTGGTTCAGCATCATGAGGAGCTGTTGATGATGATGGTGCAACTATGATGGAGAGGAAGGAGTAACTGCAGGCAATGGACACAAATGCTAGTGGAGAGCTAGTGGAGAGCTAGTGGGGAGCCTGTGGGGCCTACTAGTGGAGGGCTAGTGGAGGGCTAGTGGAGAGCTAGTGAAGAGTTAGTGGAGAGCTAGTGGAGAGCTAGTGGAGAGCTAGTGGAGAGCTAGTGGAGAGCTAGTGGAGAGCTAGTGGAGAGCTAGTGGAGAGCTAGTGGAGAGCTAGTGGAGAGCTAGTGGAGAGCTAGTGGAGGGCTAGTGGAGAGCTAGTGGAGAGCTAGTGGAGGGCTAGTGGAGGGCTAGTGGAGAGCTAGTGGAGAGCTAGTGGAGGGCTAGTGGGGAGCTAGTGGAGAGCTAGTGGAGAGCTAGTGGAGAGCTAGTGGAGAGCTAGTGGAGAGCTAGTGGAGGGCTAGTGGGGAGCTAGTGGAGAGCTAGTGGAGAGCTAGTGGAGAGCTAGTGGAGAGCTAGTGGAGAGCTAGTGGAGAGCTAGTGGAGAGCTAGTGGAGGGCTAGTGGGGAGCTAGTGGAGAGCTAGTGGAGAGCTAGTGGAGAGCTAGTGGAGAGCTAGTGGAGAGCTAGTGGAGAGCTAGTGGAGAGCTAGTGGGGACTTACACTTTTGAATTTTCCTTGTAGTTTGCGGTTCTCCAGCTTGACAGCCTTCCTATTAGTGTGGATTATGGCACAATGTGAACAATATCAATGTGTGTGTGTGTGTGTGTGTGTGTGTGTGCGTGTGTGTGTGTGTGTGTGTGTGTGTGTGTGTGTGTGTGTGTGTACGTATGTGTGTGTGTATGTGTGTGTGTGTGTGTATGTGTGTGTGTGTGTGTGTGTGTGTGTGTGCTCGCATGCGTGTGCGCACACAAGTACGTAAATGGGTACAAAGAGGTCCAAAGGGCTTCCATCACATACTCCACATGGTCTTTCTCCAACTTGCTCCTTTCAACCTCAGCTCTGGTTCTCTCCACCTCCTGCTGGAGGGATTGCAGTCTTCTGCGATAGTCCTTCACTTTCTGATCAGAGATACATACACAGATCTCTGTCAGTACAGGCATCACCTCTGGACTGATGTAGATTGACCAACCTTCTTAGCTTCCCCCTGACTGTGACGATACTTGTCCTGTACAGCATTCAGCTCCCTCCCGCATCTCTCCAGCTCCTGCTGCAGGGACGCCCTCTCCTCTGCTGTGGACCTTCTCATCTGCTCCACTTCCTGAGTCTGTTGCGCTCTCACTTGAGTCAACTCTTTCTTGACAGCATTCAACTCCTGGGACAGCATCTGCACTGAGTTCTGCATCCTCTCCTTCTCGTCTTGATGGTTACGATCGCTCTCCTCCAACCTGTTGCAAGGAACACACAACTGTAAACATGTGGTACATAAAACAGTAAAACATCTGTAATCCGGCCACCTCGGGATGAGGAGAAGTTGGCTGGATGAGAGAGATGCCCGGAATAGACAGATCCATCCTAATATGTACGTAGGTAACCTTTGGGACTAGACAGGTTGGTCGGTGTAGATCACAGTGTGGTCAATGTGCACAGGATTGAATTAGAGGGGTTTCACTGAATGTATGTACATATATATATATACAGTACATACGTACACACCTGGACACTTGTGAGGTTAAGCTGGTATTCTCCTTCTGCACCTTCTTCAATCCTGCCAGTTTCTGCTCCTTCTCACTGCACTCTCTTCTCAGAGCACTCACTGACGACTCAAGTCCTCTAACTTTCTCATCAGTCACAGCAGCTGTCCTCACCAGCATCTACACAGAGACAGTAGCACTGACAATAGTCCAACCAGCTGTGAGTCAATGTACTACATACGTACATACATATACATACTATGTACTGTATGTGTATAACACCAGCTACCACACACACACCAGCTACCCTGCACACACCAGCTACCACACACACACACACACACACACACACACACACACACACACACACACACACACACACACACACACCAGCTACAGTACCATTTACATGCACACGGATGAGGTACACATAGGGGTAGCTATGGCATTGCTACGCACGCACGTACCTCCACCTCCTGCTTGTGTGTGAGGAGAAGCTGTCTGCTCTCCATCTCCAACTGGTCAGCCTTCTCCCTCGCATCAGACAGATCATGCTCAAGAGAGGAGATCTTGGACCATTCTTCTTCTTTTGCCCGCATCACACACTCATCAACCTCTTGGCTCTAGAAAGACGTACGTAAGTATGTACATGAAGGCTGAGTGGAGCACATACGTATGTACATGAAGAATGAGTGGAGTACACACATACATGAAGAATGAGTGGAGCACATATGTACATGAAGACTGAGTGGAGTACACACATACGTATGTACATGAAGACTGAGTGGAGTACACACATACGTACGTATGTACATGAAGACTGAGTGGAATGGGTTTAGTACATGTGTACTGTACATAACGTACAATGAAACCTGTATTCAGGGAAACCTCTGTAATCCAACACCTCTCTAATCCAACACCTCTCTAATCCAACACCTCTCTAATCCAACACCTCTCTAATCCAACACCTCTCTAATCCAACACCTCTCTAATCCAATACCTCTCTAATCCAACACCTCTCTAATCCAACACCTCTCTAATCCAACACCTCTCTAATCCAACACCTCTCTAATCCAATACCTCTCTAATCCAACACTTCTATAATCCAACACTTCTATAATCCAACACTTCTATAATCCAACATTCTCTCTAATCCAACCAGCTCATGAGGTACAGTCTCCATACTAAAGTATGCTAAGAGTCACTCTGTAATCCGACATGTTTTTGAAGCCCCATTAAGTGTCGGATTACAGAGGTTTCACTTGTACACCAATCCACAGTCCATGGAGGCTGCTGTAGTCAAACTTGGTTAGTAAGTGCTACCTGGAACAACACACACTCCTGGATAGTAAGTGCTACCTGGAACAGCACACACTCCTGGATAGTAAGTTCTCCTTGTGCTCTCGCAGACTCTCCTTAACTGGCCCTTGATGGAGCTTACTAACCAAGTTTGACTGTACAGTCAGACCTCACTTATCCACACATCTGTTCTGGATGAGATTGTGGATAATGTGAGGAGCAGTAGTCCAGTGTACAGAGGGGGGCAGTAGTGTAGTGTACAGAGGGGGGCAGTAGTCCAGTGTACAGAGGGGGGCAGTAGTGTAGTGTACAGAGGGGGGCAGTAGTGTAGTGTACAGAGGGGGGCAGTAGTCCAGTGTACAGAGGGGGGCAGTAGTGTAGTGTACAGAGGGGGGCAGTAGTCCAGTGTACAGAGGGGGGCAGAAAATGGCGGACCAGATTGAAAGAAGTGATTCTTGATTCTCTTAATCAGAGCATTTGTAATTGCAATGCCTCCGAAAACGAAGCCTGTTTGCTGTAAATGTAACAGAGGAGGTATCTGCAAGAACTGTTCTTGTTCTAGATCCGGAAATCGATGTTCTGGATGCTTACCGTCGAAGTTAGGAAGATGCCAGAACATCTCACCCACTCTGTCAACTTCTTCAAGACCTAAATCGAAACCTAATTCGAACGCTGGGTCTTCGAATTCGTCTATTCATCCGATCTCGCCTATCTCAAATCCAGACCCAAAGCGGCAACCCTCTCAGAGCTGTCATTTGAGTGTTTCAGGTGCCACATCAGTCCACAACACTTCACCTTTCAACTCCTGTACCACAGTAGCCTCAGATTTTTGTACCACCTCTGTTCAATCTGCCACATCAATCCACAACACTTCTCCTTTGAATTCCAGTACCACAGTAGCCTCAGTTTGTTGTACCACCTCTGTTCCATGTGCCACATCAGTCCACAACACTTCACATTTGAATTCCAGTACCACAGTAGCCTCAGTTCGTTGTACCACCTCTGTTCCATGTGCCACATCAATCCACAACACTTCACCTTTGATTTCCAATACCACAGTAGCCTCAGATTGTTGTACCTCCTCTGTTCCATGTGCCACATCAGTCCACAACACTTCACCTTTGAATTTCAATACCACAGCAGCCTCAGATTGTTGTACCATCTCCAACTTAGGTGCCACATCAGTCCACAGCACTTCACCTTTGAGTTCCAGTACCACAGTAGCCTCAGATTGTTGTACCACCTCTGTTCCATATGCCACATCAGTCCACAGCACTTCACCTTTGAATTCCAGTACCACGGCAGCCTCAGATTGTTGTACCATCTCCACACCATGTGCCACATCAGTCCGCAACACTTCACCTTTGCATTCCACTACCACAGCAGCCTCAGATTGTTGTACCACCTCACCTCTGAATATTACTACTACAGTAGGCTCAGTTCATACCGTCTCTGCTCCATACATCACATCAGTCCACAATGCAACACCCACAAGTTCCACTACCAATATCCCACCTTCAACACTACCTCTTCCACCTTATCCCCCTCCCCCACAACCTTCTTTCAGATGGAATGATGTGTCTGGACCAGATTTCGTCCTATCTATCAATGCATGCTTCTCTGAGATAGTGCACTGGAAACGTAATCTTTTCAAAATCCCGTCTGGGAAAGCTGGTAAAGCATTTGTGAAAGAACTCTCCAGTTTATTCTGGTCATATGGAGAGAGTTCAGCTCTAGAGCCTATTGCCCTAACAGCTGCCTTTGTTTTGCCAGCACTCATGCTGCAAAAACCATCTTCAAGGTCCAAAGCGAAAGAGCACTCTGTATGCCTAGCGAAGAGACTAGAACTCTGGAAACAGGGAGACATAGACTCATTGATGGTCGAGGGAAGGACCATCCAAAATCACATCTCCTCATCACACCCAAAGAGCTTCACTGCAAACAATGAAGCAAGGACATTTGCTAACCTAGTCAAGGAAGGAAAATTGAAGGCAGCCCAAAGGCTCCTATCAAATGATGACAATGGAAAGCCCATGGCCCTAACTGAAGAAGTGAAACATTGTCTAGAGAAAAAGCATCCAGCACGACACCCACCCTCACCTGAAGCTGTTATACCAGAACAAGAGAATGAGTTCCGCTCACAGGCAATAATCTTTGATCAAATAGATGGCAAGCTGATACTTGACTGTGCCTTAAAATCAGATGGTGCAGCAGGACCCTCTGGTCTTGATGCTTCAGCATGGAAGCGCCTTTGTTCATCATTTGGCAGCCACTCTGTGGATCTCTGCAATGCAATTGCGTCTGTCTCGAAAAGGATCTGCACCACGTATGTAAATCCTGAAGACATCAGGGCACTAGTCGCCTGTCGTCTAATTGCCTTGGACAAATGCCCAGGTGTTCGCCCCATTGGAATAGGAGAGACAGTACGTAGAATCATGGCCCGAGCCATCCTCTCTGTTCTTAAAGATGACATCAAGAAAGCTGCTGGCCCCATACAACTATGTGCGGGCCAGGAATCTGGGTGCGAGGCAGCAATCCACGCACTGAACCAAATTTTCGAAGACCCCAACACGGATGCAGTGTTGCTGGTTGATGCCAGCAATGCGTTCAACTCATTGAACAGGGAAACAGCACTCAGAAACATCCAAGCTTTGTGCCCTGCGCTCTCAACTGTCCTGATCAACACCTATAGGGAAGACATCCCCTTGTTCATTGGAGGAAAAACATTACTCTCACAGGAAGGCACAACGCAAGGAGACCCCCTTGCTATGGCCATGTACGCCCTGGCCGTGACCCCTTTGATCAAGGATCTCAACCTTGAGAACACTAAGCAAGTCTGGTTTGCAGATGATGCTTCTGCTGGTGCAAGCCTGACAAACCTTAGGTCATGGTGGGATACACTCCTCAGAAAAGGGCCGGCCTATGGATACTATCCAAACCCTGAAAAGTCGTGGATTGTCACCAAGGAGAACAAACACAATGAAGCCATAGAGACCTTCGAAGGTACTTGTCTAAACATCACAACAGAGGGCAGACGATACCTTGGAAGTGCAATTGGTCAAGATACCTTTGTTGAGAGATTTGTGGAAAGCAAGGTTAGTATGTGGGTGGATGAGATCAAATCCCTTGCCAAAATTGCAAAAACACAACCTCATGCTGTGTATGCTTTGTACACACACTGTACAATGCACAGATGGACCTTCCTTTCTAGAACAACACCTGGTATTGCTCATTTGTTGAAACCTCTTGAAGATGCAATATGTAACCATCTGATTCCAAGCCTTACAGGCCATGGGACTCTAACCCAACTTGAAAGGGAGATTGTGGCCTTGCTGGCACGTCTTGGAGGCCTAGGGATTCCCAACCCTTCTCTTCAAGCACCAATTGCATTCCAGAACTCTAGAACTGTTTCATCTCCACTGACATCTCTTATCCACCAACAGAGGGACCACCTACCTGAATACACTTTCAAATTCAGGCTCATACAAAGCAAGAAATAAGAACCAAACATCGCAATGAAGAAAAGCGGAGCCAACAGGAGATAATGGGGAAAATCCCTTCAAATCTGAGGCGAGCTATTGAAGTATCATCTGAGAAGGGAGCCTCCATTTGGTTAACCACCCTCCCGATCAAAGAGAATGGATTTCTCCTGAACAAAGGAGAATTCCACGATGCTTTGCATCTGAGATATGGGTGGTACCCAGGAAGACTGCCACAAATGTGTGTTTGTGGAAAGCCATTCACAGTAGACCACTCCATGATCTGTCCACATGGTGGGTTTCCTACACTGCGCCACAATGAGTTGAGGGACCTCACTGCAAAATGGATGTCAGAGGTATGTCACAATGTGGGCACTGAACCACCTTTACAGTCCTTGTCTGGAGAGAGTTTACGACAAAAGAGTGCAAACAAGGAGGATGGTGCTCGAGTAGATGTAGTCGCGGACAACTTTTGGGGTAGTGGTAAGCGTGCCTTTTTTGACGTAAGGGTGTTTCACCCAATGGCTCAAAGCTACCGCTCAACCAAAATTGAGTCCTGCTACAGGTCAAAAGAGCAGGAAAAGAGGCGTGCGTATGATGAGAGAATACGAGAAATAGAGCATGGAACCTTTGCACCACTCGTGTTCACAACCTCTGGTGGGATGGCACCTGCTGCATCCATAACATACAGAAGATTGGCCTCAATGATTGCGGAAAAGAGGAAGCAATCTTACTCAATGTCCATATGCATGATTCGCTGCCAGATCTCTTTTGCACTGATCAGATCAGCTGTGAGATGTCTCAGAGGATTCAGATCTTCACGTGGAACCCCAAGAGAAGTCTCCACCATTGAGGACATGAGGGTGACCATGGCTGAGAGTCAGATGGAACGTGATTATGCATGTTAGACAGAATACGTAACTGCTGCATGTATATAATATGTGTGTGATTGCTTAGCGTTATAAACGTGCCATGTACTTGTTGTTGTCTCTTTATGTAAAATTACTATCAGATCTCACAGAGGGGGGCAGTAGTCCAGTGTACAGAGGGGGGCAGTAGTGTAGTGTACAGAGGGGGGCAGTAGTGTAGTGTACAGAGGGGGGCAGTAGTGTAGTGTACAGAGGGGGGGGGGGCAGTGGTGTAGTGTACAGAGGGGGGCAGTAGTGTAGTGTACAGAGGGGGGCAGTAGTGTAGTGTACAGAGGGGGTAAGGCAGAGCAGCAGTGTAGTGTACAGAGGGGGGCAGTAGTGCAGTGTACAGAGGGGGGCAGTAGTGTAGTGTACAGAGGGGGGCAGTAGTGTAGTGTACAGAGGGGGGCAGTAGTGTAGTGTACAGAGGGGGGCAGTAGTGTAGTGTACAGAGGGGGTAAGGCAGAGCAGCAGTGTAGTGTACAGAGGGGGGCAGTAGTGTAGTGTACAGAGGGGAGCAGTAGTGTAGTGTACAGAGGGGGGCAGTAGTGTAGTGTACAGAGGGGAGCAGTAGTGTAGTGTACAGAGGGGGGCAGTAGTGTAGTGTACAGAGGGGGGGGGCAGTAGTGTAGTGTACAGAGGGGGGGGGGGGGCAGTAGTGTAGTGTACAGAGGGGGGGGGGGGCAGTAGTGTAGTGTACAGAGGGGGGCAGTAGTGTAGTGTACAGAGGGGGGCAGTAGTGTAGTGTACAGAGGGGGGGGGGGCAGTAGTGTAGTGTACAGAGGGGGGCAGTAGTGTAGTGTACAGAGGGGGGCAGCAGTGTAGTGTACAGAGGGGGGCAGTAGTGTAGTGTACAGAGGGGGGGGGCAGTAGTGTAGTGTACAGAGGGGGGCAGTAGTGTAGTGTACAGAGGGGGGCAGTAGTGTAGTGTACAGAGGGGGGGGGGGGCAGTAGTGTAGTGTACAGAGGGGGGGGCAGTAGTGTAGTGTACAGAGGGGGGGGGGGGCAGTAGTGTAGTGTACAGAGGGGGGGGCAGTAGTGTAGTGTACAGAGGGGGGGGCAGTAGTGTAGTGTACAGAGGGGGGGGGGGGGCAGTAGTGTAGTGTACAGAGGGGGGGGGCAGTAGTGTAGTGTACAGAGGGGAGAAATGCAGAGCAGTTCCAATAATACAGTATCATACCTACTGCGTAAGGTGAGGGAACTGATATCTGAGTGCGGATGAGTGAGGTCTCACTGAACTGTATGTACTGTACATACGTACGTAAGTATACACATAATCTGTACATACGTACATAAGTATACACATAATCTGTACATATGTATGTACGTAACTATACACATAATCTGTACATACGTACGTACGTAAGTATACACATAATCTGTACATACATACGTACGTAAGTATACACATAATCTGTACATACGTACGTACATGTACGTATTCGCATACAAGTGTGTGCATACAGGGTACATACGTAGGTATGTATAAAGTTTACATACATTGCTACTTATCACTGGTGGAGAGCACACCTTTGCTATCAGCCGTTCCTGCTGTTCGTGGAAGGATTTCTTCAACATCTCGAGTTCCCTCTCTGCAGTGCTGAGCTTGTTCAATAGCTGGTCCTTCTCCTGGTTGCACTGTTTCCGGACCTGAGCAAGGCTGGAAGGGGCGAGCACCTCATTGTCACATGGGGGGAGGGGATCACCATCAAACACACAAGGGGTCTTACTTCATCTGGAGATCACTCAATTGAGCTTTGTGCTCACGTGACATCGAATCAATCTTCCTATTAAATGGAGGAGAGCAAGGGAAGGGTGGCATTGAGGGGGATGGTGGTGAGTGGGGATGAGGGATGGTGAGTGGGGGCGAAGGATGGTAAGTGGGGGTGAGGGATGGTGAGTGGAGGTGAGGGATGGTGAGTGGGGGCAAAGGATGGTGAGTGGGGGTGAGGGATGGTGAGTGGGGCCAAGAGATGGTGAGTGGGGGCAAAGGATGGTGAGTGGGGGCGAAGGATGGTAAGTGGGGGTGAGGGATGGTGAGTGGAGGTGAGGGATGGTGAGTGGGGGCAAAGGATGGTGAGTGGGGGCAAGAGATGGTGAGTGGGGGCAAAGGACGGTGAGTGAGGGCGAGGGATGGTGAGTGGAGGTGAGGGATGGTGAGTGAAGGTGAGGGATGGTGAGTGGGATGAGGGATGGTGAGTGGGGGTGTGGGATGGGGAGTGGAAGTGAGGGGTGAGAATGGTGATGGGTAATTGAGTTCACATCACAGATGTACGTACGTTTGTAAGGATGTGTACATGTGTACAGTACCTACACGCCTTTGCTTATCGGCCGCATATGAGTACAAATATTGATGACGAAGGCTACAATGGTGTCAACCTACACACAACAGCTCACCTGTTGAGCTGACTGATGCTGGCATCTTTCTCTGCACACTCTCTCCTGGCCTGTGATGTGCCATCATGAGCATGTTCTATCTCCTTGTTCAAACGATGGAGTTGCTCTTCAAGAGACAGTTTCTCATCTTCCAGCACCTTCTTTTCCACTTTCATCTCCTCTAAACTCTTCTGGAGTGTTCCAGTTGTCTTCTTAGCTTCATTCTCACTAGATAGCAGCTTCTCTTGGAGTTCTTCTAGCTCAAATGTTAGCATATTCACCTTCTGTTGATACTGCAGGGTTGTAGGGTGTGCGTTTGGTGACACACGCATGCACATACACACACACACACACACACACACACACACACACACACGCACATCTCACCTCGGAGTTCTCTCGCTGAAGCTGTCTCATTCTCTTCACTTCTGCTGGGATGTCTCTCTGAGAACGTACCATCAATTCCTTCTTCTCGTCCACAAGTTGAGCCAACTACACAGCACAAGCAACCAATATGGGTATATAGCTGCTGACACACTGTGTACAGTATACATTGTACATTGTACATTACACGTATATTGTAGCTTGTTACACACACACATGTATAACTATAAGCATGCACACACATGTACACACACACACACACACACACACACACACAAACACACACCAAACACACACACACACACACACAAACATACACACACACACACACACACACACACACAAACACACACACACACACACACACACACACACACACACACACAAACACACACACACACACACACACACACACAAACACACACACACACACACACACACACACACACACACACACACACACACACACACACAAGGACATGCACACACACGCACACACAGTTGATACTGTTTGCTCTTGATGATGTGTCCTCCATCCACTACGTACATACATAGAAACCTGAACACACATTTTGTATGCATAGGACTTTGTTCACAAGAACTTCAAAGTGAGCTTAAATTCAAAATATATTATTTTCCAAAGCACTCAGTTGTGTGGAGCAGTGTTTCAGCATGTTCGTCTGTTTAGCTCGTTCAGTTACAGGGATTTGTCTCTTTGCAAGAAAAAATTGAAAGTTGCAAGTTTACACTAATGAAATGCACATACCAATGTATGCATATACGTACATCCAGCTAAAACAACTTACTACCGTATCACCACATATGCTATAGACCGCATGTACTGCACTGACATACGTACATACATACAACAGTACACAGCAGCCCTTGCAGACACCACAACACATGACAGCCCTTGCAGACATCAGAACATACGACAGCCCTTGCAGACAGCATGCACACAGCAGCCCTTGCAGACAGCATGCACACAGCAGCCCTTGCACACAGCAGCCCTTGCAGACAGCATGCACACAGCAGCCCTTGCAGACAGCATGCACACAGCAGCCCTTGCAGACAGCATGCACACAGCAGCCCTTGCAGACAGCATGCACACAGCAGCCCTTGCAGACAGCATGCACACAGCAGCCCTTGCAGACAGCATGCACACAGCAGCCCTTGCAGACAGCATGCACACAGCAGCCCTTGCACACAGCAGCCCTTGCAGACAGCATGCACACAGCAGCCCTTGCAGACAGCATGCACACAGCAGCCCTTGCACACAGCAGCCCTTGCAGACAGCATGCACACAGCAGCCCTTGCACACAGCAGCCCTTGCAGACAGCATGCACACAGCAGCCCTTGCAGACAGCATGCACACAGCAGCCCTTGCAGACAGCATGCACACAGCAGACAAGTAGCCGCATATAAACCTCTGCACTATGCTTGACCATCAGCTCCTCCAGCTCTGTCCTGTGCTGGGCCACATGTGAATCATACTCACTCTTCAGGAAGGAGTAGTTGTACTTGAGCTTATTATAGTCACTATGGAAATGGAAAGAAGAATGTAAATAGTACAGGAATGAAGTAAAGAGGGTAGGGGGAGGAGGGGGGAGCAGAGGGCAGGATTGACAGTAAAGAGATGGGAGAGGGAGCAAGAAAGAGGTGTGAGGGCAAAAGGAGAGCAGACAGTAGTGGTATACTATATGTACGTGGTTGCAGGTCACACGCATGCACGTATGCATGTATATACACACATACGTACATGCAAATTCACACACACACACACACACACACACACACACACACACACACACACACACACACACACGAACATGTGTATATACAGTATATGCATACGTACATATATTTGATGTATGTATCTTACATACAAGTACCTCTTAAAGGAGTCCAGTTCACTCTCCAACTCGCCAAGGTACTTTCTGTAAGGACCTTCTAGTTCTCTGACCAAGTCACCTCTCACTTCCTCCATCTTCTCAGGCGTCAGCACCTGTATAGTGTGCAAACACATACCATGACAGCTGTCATGTCACATGTCTGGATGCAACAGCAAACACACACACACACACACACACACACACACACACTAGACACATCATACATACATGAGAGCACACACCTGAGATCGAAGCTGCTCACATTCAGCAATCTTATCATCTCTTTCCTTCTGTAGAGTGGAGATTATTTCCTCTGATCTCTTCTCCATCCTCTGCAGCTCCTCATTCAAAACATCGCTGTCAACTTGTAGCTTAGCATGAGCCTAAAATGAAGGAAAATGCAAGAATACCGCACTGTCTTGAATACTCTAACCAACAATAACTACACAAAGTTAATAAAAAGGAGAAAGAGCTTAGCTAGCCAGCAAAGTAAAGCTAAGCAGCAAAAGGAATGGAACCAAAATTCACAGTACAACAAACGAAGTAGGGAAGGGGCAATATTCTAAGGGTTCACTTGTAGAATTTGCCCGGTATTGGTCATGACAGATCATGCTGAAATAAGCAAATCGCAGCGCTCACTTCTTGTAGCATGATGTGCTGCGTCTTCAGAGATTCGAAATTCATTTTATGCTTTTCCACTCTCATCTTCTGATCAAGAAGGACAGATTCGAGATTAGATGGAGCTTCACCTTTGTCTAAAGCAGTGGAATATCCTAGAACATTCTCCATGTGGACTTTTGGAAGGACAAAATAGAGTAAGATGAGGTATACAAAGATAGCAGAAATGCTCAAATTTGCTTTGATTCGTGCAAATACAGACGACAATTTAAATTTCAACCTATAAACTAAATCCCGCCATGTTAATCCCTAGCAACCATACTATTGTATAAAATTATATTGAAATAAGCATGTATAAACAATATTATTAAGTGTTTAGCCCCGCCCACTTACTTCTCTACTGTACGAACGTTGTCGTCCAAGCCGAACGTTGAAGGAATCGACCTTCCCGTAGCAAGACAATGGACTCACCTGACGAATTACGAAGTCCAGAAGAGCCTAGCAGTATCCCAGACAGCCAGGATTCTGTCCAGCGCGTGGTTAACAGGTTCATAAGAGGTTCCCAAGGATCCGAACCAACATCTGGCGCCAATGTCGTTCCAATAAGGTAGGCGGTACCCTGAAAATATAGCATTGGCTGGTACGATTTTAAATTTACTTGCCTTTTGCAGTGAAGCTAGCCATACATATCAGACCTCCAACCACTATGAACTGGACGAAGGCAGAAATAGAGGTAAGCCATCTTGTACGGAGCTACACCCTAGTGTGGTTGCGGTTTATTGTGCGCGCGCAATCTTTGGCTGCAATGTCAGTTGTGATGTGCTGTTTCTTGGCGATTCTTCCATTGCAGAGCACGTGGAGTACTCGATTAACCACAGATTGGTGAGTTGGTGTGTGTCACCACTGTTGGGTTCCATGGGCACGTCCGGGCATGCCTGTTAGGTCTATGGTTAGGTGTTTTCTAAGGGGAATACCCTTCTAATATCAGCCAACCAGGAAATGAATATCTGACCAAGTCATCTTCTCCCTAGAATAACTCCATCTGTGTGCGTCGCCTTAGTCACGGAGCCTGTGTGCAGTTGGTGTAGCTAGCAAGGTGTGGGAGGGCAAGTGGGCTGATGTTTGTGGTGGAGGCAGATATGCTGACTCAGCAAATCACTGCTTATCAGGCCACTATATTATTGCATCTGCACACATTGGTAGGCCCATTGTTATGTGAGTGCATTAGACCCTAGAGTGTGTCCTTGTGTGTGCCTCATGTCCGGGTACAGGCATTGCAGACCTTCTGAGGATAGTAGCAAGGTGTGCGAGGTGGAGTGGGTGCAAGTGACCACAGTGAGTTGGGCTGTGTGTGTGGGTGTGTGTGGGTGTGTGGGTGTGGGTGTGGGTGTGGGTGTGTGGAGGAGACCTGTTGGGAGTTGCTGATTGGAGTAGCTCTGCTTCAGGCAAGTCCAGGGATCCTTACTTCTCATGTAATTGTCAGTGCAGCAGGAGACCAAGTGTCTCTCCTGTCTTGTAGAGTTTATGTACATATATACGTAGTAGCTTCTCTTCCCTATCCCAACCTTTGCCCTCCGCCAATACTGTCCCTTGTTCTGCCCATCCATTTCTCACCCTCAATCACTACTTCTCTTTGTCATCTCTCCTTTATCCCTCCCATCCCTCCTGTCCCTCTCTCATCCCTCCCTCCCATCTCTCCCATCCCACCCTCCCTCCCTCCCTCCCATCTATCCCTCTCTCCCTCCCTCCCATCTCTTCCTCCCATCCCTCCCATCCCACCCTCACACACACCATCTCTCTATCCCTTTCTTGTCTGCAGGAGTTCCACCAGCCTGGTCCACATCCTGTGTACAGTCAGTCACAGGCTTCACAGCAGGTTCAGAACTAGCATATTCACACACACACACACACACACACACACACACACACACACACACACACACACACATGCACATGCACATGCACACACACACACACACACACACACACACACACACACACACACACACACACACACACACACACACACACACACACACACACACACACACACAGCTCACACACCCTCCTGTGCTCCACTCAGTATCCTGGTGGCTATCCTCCTCCACCCATCACTGGCTACTACCCCGCCCTTAGAGTAGCCCCTCTCTTTGGACTTAATGGAATGCCCAACAAGTAAGACTGCCCATGGTTGAGGTCTGTTTGGGAAGACGGTATCCTTGTGTTCAGGGTCAGGTCAGGTCAGGGTGTTGTTATCTGTACTGGGGAGCCTTTAGCCATGGGCTATTCCTACAGGCATCTGTATTGTGCGCATGTATATTGTACGTATGTATTGTATGTATTGTACACACGTATTGTATACTGCCTCCTGTCATAGTGTGTGTGATGTATTGTACTTTTCACAGTTTGAATGAGCCATCTCATTTTGGTTTTCGAGTGGTTTTTGATGAACAGGTAAGAAAGAGCTTATACATACTAGGTGTGTGTACATTAAGTGTGTGTGTGTGTGCGTGCGTGTGTGCGTTGTCTGCATATGTGTGTACAAGTGTTAGACTTGTCTGCACCTCCATGTCTTCTGTAGCAACCAACATCCAAGTCAGCCACACAAACCGTGAGTACAAACCCCAACACCCAAACCAGAAGTACCCACCCTCACACCACTCTTCACCCACCCTCACATCACCTACCCACCCTCACACCACTCCCTACCTGCCCTCACACCACCTACCCATCCTCACACCACTCCCTACCTGCCCTCACACCACCTACCCACCCTCATACCACTCCCTACCTGCCCTCACTTTACCTACCCACCCTCACACCACTCCCTACCCACCCTCACACCACTCCCTACCTGCCCTCACACCACTCCCTACCCACCCTCACTCCACTCCTTACCTGCACTCACACTACTCCCTACCTGCCCTCACACCATCCCCTACCCACCCTCACACCACTCCTCACCCACCTTTGCAACACTACTCACGCACCCTCACACCACCCCTCACACACCCTCACACCACTCCTCACTCACCCTCACACCACTCCTCACACACCCTCAGACCACTCCTCACCCACCGTCGTAACACCCTCTACCCACCCTCACATGACCACCAACTCATTTCACACTGACCCGCCCACACTCATAGGTCCAATGTGTATACGTACATACAGTATATATGTTCTCTCTGCAGTACTCTCACAAGTTGCAGAAATGGTACGTCAAGATGGACTCCCGTTGTACAATCACATTCCAGTTTGACAGTAAGTATGGGAATAGAAGTGGGACTTGAGAATGTTTGTACCTCCCTTCCACACACGTCTGCAGTGGCCCCTCCACAAAACGCACAAGTGCGGTTGGTAGTGGTTTACAAGGCACCCACCATGCTCAGTGAGAATGTGGAATGCTGTGTCAAACACAAGCAGTCAGAGAGCAAAGAGTGTGAGTGGTCACCTTGTGTTCATATCTGCACTAACTTCCCTCTCTCATCACCCCCACTTTCCCTCATCCCACTCTCCTCATCCTCACTATCCTCATCCCACTCTGCCCCACCCTTACTCTCTCCTACCCCCACTCTCATCATCCCCACTTTCCCTCATCCCACTCTCCCCCATCCTCACTATCCTCATCCCACTCTGCCCCACCCTTACTCTCATCATCCCCACTTTCCCTCATCCCCACTCTCCCCCACTCCCTGTAACAGATGGAGCAGAGAAATCTGGTCACTTTGTTAAGTCATTGGATCGCAACTGTCAGTACTTCACTCCCGACCTGCAGACCAGGAGGTTCTGTGTGGTGGTGCCTGTGGAAGCCATGCAGTGTAAGTCAAGGGGGTTGTCCCAGGGGATTACCCATATTTTGAGCCTGATGCATGTTCTCATGAGATTATTTGCTGACAATGCTGTTTTATTGAAAATGTTATCAAAGAAAGGGTTAAGCATGCAATTGTCAAAGGGTTATTGTCATAACAAGCATTGTTTACTGTTGAGTCGCCATGGTAACCTTTCAATGAACACACACACACACACTGACTGGCAGCTAACCCTCTCCTCAATTGCTGACTCAGCAAATTGTATACCTGCAGTATAGCTGATGATTCGAATAGGTGCCTTGGTTGCCATGGCAACATGTACGTACATACGTATGTGTGTAGTGACCAACAAACTCATTCCAATGGTCCCTCATCCACTCAAATCCCACTTTCTTTCACTTGTGGTAGCAACACAGGTGAACCACATGGTAGGGCATTGTGGTAGCAACACAGGTGAACCACATGGTAGGGCATCGTGGTAGCAACACAGGTGAACCACATGGTAGGGCATTGTGGTAGCAACACAGGTGAACCACATGGTAGGGCATCGTGGTAGCAACGCAGGTGAACCACATGGTA